>FYEV01001755.1:315164-532392 GCA_900188565.1 Geosmithia flava
CCAGGAGCCACTGGAGTAAGTCACACACACACACAAACTTGCACCGAGCCAGGCCCGCCTTCTTCCCATGGGACCATCGATTCCATCATTCATTCACACCACACACGCCCCCCCATGTGCATTCTCTCTCACTCTCTTTTCCCTCCTCTCTAATACACTCGGTACACCACCACTCGTATTCAACTCCGTAATATCTTCTGTCTCTCATCCTCGTCGCCGTAACTCATTCACTACCCATCCTCCCCCCCTTTCTCCTCCCCCGGATTATTCCTCGCCTACTCCGTTCTTTTTTTTCTTGTTTCTCTTTTTCTTCTTCTCTTCCTTCCTTTTCCTCGACACCAACCCCAGGAAGTAAATTCCTCTACTCCCGATTGCGCCTCACGACGTCGCCGGTCGCAAAGAGTTTCCCAGCACCAATAAACTCTTCTCGAAATCGTTTCCCGATCTCGAAGCCACCGGAACCATAATAGCAGGAAAGAAGGAAAAGCCGTCAACGGTCCGAACTGTTTCAGAGAAGGAGGGGCAATAAGGAAGCGAACGAAAGAGAAGCATCACCGACGACATCGAAACGACGACGACAAAATCATCATCTCGACAAAGCCATGTTCGCTCAGTAGATTTCCTCTTCGTGCCGTCATATCAACCAAACCCCCCCGTGCACGACGACACGGGCTTCGCACAAGCCAAGAAAGGGCCTGGCCTCCCTGTAAAAAAAAGGCTACAGTCTGTTCCCGACGACTGGTAAATAAAAGAGGTCCCGCGAGATTATCCGACCCCTCATCATGGCAGAGGGACGCCCCTTCATCCCCGACACGGCCCCCGTGACCGAGTTTGGTTCGAAACGCTTCCACGATAAGATCGAGCAGCAGCATCACGACCCTCAACATCATCAACATCATGTCAACGATGCACACGCTGCACCCCCTCATGCGAGCGGATCGAGATTCATCCTCCCCGTGCGGGAGAGCAGGACCGATGTCGAGACCGTCAAGCCCGAGCATAAGCGCGAGAAGAGAGGCTTCTTCAGTCTCAGACACAAGGTCTCGTTGCTGCATCACTCCAAACCGTCGTCGCATGAGCCCATCATCGAGCCTTTCACTCCCCTCCCGACCACCACCTATGCCTCGCCCGAGGTTATCACCCGCAAAAGGTATGTTGCTGCCATTCCGTTTGACTTAACGACGTTTACGCTTACTGACCGTGCCATCTGTCATTATAGCGTACCCCTCGAGCAGCAGTTCCTGTCCCTGCCCAATGAGTTGCAGAGTCAGGTCCTCTCCTACCTCCCCCTTCCCGACATCCTCACCCTCCGCCTCGCCTCCAAGTCGTGGAACACCCTCGTCACCCTCCACGAGATCCCCATCGTGAGGCACCATCTCCAGCACTGCATCCCCGTCTACGCCCGCCGTTTATACCCCGTCGGCAACGACGTCGCCGACCTCAACCTCCACTACCTCTGCGGCCTGTGGCACCGCTTGCATGTCGCCGCCAAGCTGTCGTACATGATGAGCGAGTGGATCACCAGGGACATCTTCCTCCGCCGGACCGAGCCCCAGCGTCAGGCCTTTGCTGGCCAGCACGAGCGCATGCGCCGCCGCCTCATCCCCCTCGTCTTCACCACCTTCCACTTCTTCGAGACGTATCGCAAGCTGCATTTGCAGTACGTCGAGAGGCACGGCCACGGGCTCAAGCGTGAGCCCTACACCGTCAACCCCATCGAGCAGGAGATCATGGCCATGTACGACGACCAGACCCTCCTCCGCGTCCACGAGGTCTTCCCACTCATCATATCGTCCTTCTGCCGCCGTCTGCGTCCCCCCACCTACGTCGGTCGAGTCGAGCGTTCGCTGCGTGGTTACATCCGCGAGGCGCCCGCCGACGACGTCCACGCTGCTATCCTGTGCATCGGAGGCATGCGCCAGGTCGAGAGGCTGTGGGAGATCAAAGGCTACAACAGCCGTCTAGTGTCGGTGGACAACTGGTACAACTCGTTGACCAAGGACGCACCGACGTCGTCGTGGGGAGCACTAGTAGGAGGAGGAGGGCCATCTTCGTCAGCCGACGCAGCACCCGCCACCAAGTCGCGCCGCGGCCTGATGAGTTTCGGTCGTAAGAAGTCTGTCGGCGGCGAGTCGCGAGAGAACCATCACGCCCGCAACGGCGGCGAGCACAACCGAGCCTCTATCAGCAGTCTCCACCGCGCCAGGAGTCCAACAGGCTCCATGATGGAAGGTATTATCATGACGGATCCTGCCGCCGTCGCAGCCGCAGCAGTAGCAGAAGCTACTACCACCGCTCCTGCCACGACACCCAACTGGACCCTATCATCTAGCCTGTCGGCCGCGACGCCACCCATGGGAACACTGGCACACGACCAGGCCCAGGCCCTACTGGACGACCTGCCTGTCCTGCAGCAGATCTGGGTGGCCACGGCCGAGGCCACCATCCTCCAGAGGCAGATTGTCTGGCGTAGTCAGGATATCAAGCGCAACCAGCAGGTGATGCTTGATCTGATCCGTGATGATGTGCTTGATGATGAGGATGAGTGGGCGTATGGTCAGAAACTTCATGATTCTGTTCGACCGCCTGCGAATCCTATCAATGACGAGGACGCGGATTAACTTGGCCCTTTGGCTACATCTTTTGGTTTATCCTCTTCATCTTCCATCATCTTATATTTCATCTTATACCCTTTTACTCTCCATCTTCTATCCTTCTTCACTACTCTTCATCCTCACATATCTTTCTTACTCTTTGCTTTTTCCACTCATACGACATACTTTATATCCTTTTGTCATCTTTTTTCCCCCTTGATATACATGATACCTATTTGCCGACCCAAGAGGTCTATAACCTTCTTTTTTATATTTCTTTTTTTTCTCCCTTACTCTTACTCTTTTCGTTCTTCTTTTCTTGTTCTTTTTTTACTCTCCATTCTTCATACCTGCATATAACCTTGTCAAAACAAAGGGGTTGAATATCCCTTTTGTTCACTCTTCTTCTTTTCCTACTCTTCTTCTTACTCTTCGTTCCCATTTTTCTTCATTCTCATTTATCTGATGTTATTTCGTCTGATGATGGGAATAGGGAATAAGGAGGAAAATATACTACAAGATCATATTGGCATTTTTGGCGTTGTCTATTTCTTTTGTTCATTTTTTCGGAAAAAGGGTTGGAGGATTTTTTGGTAGCCGTTTGGAAGCGAATGGACTTTTGGACTTTTTTTGAATTGCCTTTGTCTCTGTGAACGTGTTTATGTTATGCTGCCTTGATGTATCATTGTCTATGTGGATGAGCCTGTTAATGTGCTTACTCGTATTTGCCGCGTTTACTTGCTGTATGTATGCTGTATGTAATGTACTTGCTGTGTATGTCGCTGTGAAACATACATGTACATCACCTACCGTTGTGTTCGTAGTTTGCAATGCCATTGCTTTTTAGTGTTGGCAATGCTTTCTGACTCTTCATTCATGGTTAGGTGCGGATGACCTGATGTTGACTAGATGCTGGACTAAATGCTGACAGATCCAACAGATCTGATAAATGAATGCATGACTTTTAAATGGCTCAAAGTTTCTATATGACAAAAAAAAACATTCGCTTACAATGTCAAAATCTGTACTAAACAAGAACAGTTCATATAATCCCTCTCAAACATGTCCCATGATATAAAAAACACCAATCCTTTTTTTTTTGTGTGTTGTGTGTGTGTGTTGTTGCGCTTCTTTTTGTGATATGATATGATAGTACACGTATTTTCTTCTCTCTTTCTGCATCTTCTTTTTTTGTTGTATAAAAAAAACCCTCCTTTTTTTTTGTTGTTGTAAAAAAAAACACCTAAACCATATAAGAAACTCCTAATAGAAAAAAGATATAAAAGAAACCCCCAAAGATAAACATGTGACATGTAAACATGGGTAGAAGGGAAGGGTATCCTGGGTTACGATGCAGTGCCAGCTGGACGACCCGGGCCAAGAACGGTTACATCTCCAAATGTTCTCTCCTTTCTTTTCTTTGCTTTTTTTTTTTCTTTTGCCCTTTGATTTTTTTTTGCTTTTTTTGCTTGCCCCTCTTTCCTTTCGGGTATATATGGAACCCATACATAGTATATATATAAAAGGGAAGAAAAATACGCGTAGATCCAATCAAGAGGAGATTCAAGGAGGAGAACAGAAAGCCCCGAATAAAAAAAGCAAATATGGAAGAAGACGAAAAAATAAAAAGAGAAAGACGTGAAAAGCAAAAAAAGAAAAAAGACGCGACGTTGGAAAATCACCGCCTGTTAAAAACGTCATACATGGGATCTTGCATCGGTCTGCTGTCACCACCCATACTAGCAGCTTGCAGATGAGGTGGCGGCTGGGCACCGTAGCTAGGTGATGAGGCTGAACCCGGACCAGGGCCGGGACCTGCACCTGCGCCGCTTCCTGCGCTCCCTGGATGCTGCTGCTGCTGCTGTTGGTGGAGTGCAGCCGCAGCAGCGTGGTTGCTCGTCATGGCGTACGGCATGTTCATGAGGCCGTTGCCGCCTGTGTTGCCGCCAAACGCTGCACCCGGTGGCGGCTGGTTGCCGAATTGGTTGGGACGTTGCTGCTGCTGCTGCTGCTGCTGCTGCGGTGGCGGCTGCGGCGGTTGCTGTCCGTAGTACCCTGGCTGTTGGGGCTGTTGCGGCATGCCAAAGTGCGGTTTGATCCCGTTCTGGTGTCTGGGGTTCATGGCCTGCTGCGGCGGTTGCTGAGGGGGGAACGTTTGCGGCGGCGGTTGCTGCTGTTGCTGTTGCTGCTGCCCAGGGTGATGCGGTGCTTGAAGCTGTCGACGGTACTGATGCTGTTGTTGCTGGCCGGGGGGACTCTGCGCGCCACCGAGACTGTGACGCACGCCCGTGTCGCCTGGGCTGGGGCCCTCGGCCGATGCCTGTGCGTCCATGACCATGGTTGCCGGCGAAGGGTGTGCATCTCCCGAGAAACGTCGCCGTTTGGGCTGCTGGTAATCTCCTTGGAGTTGGTGATGCCCTAGGCTCCCGAAATGTTGTTGTTGTTGCTGCTGCTGTTGATCCGAACTCCTCTTTCTCGACATGTCCATGGTGGCCGCCAGGTCGTTTGGCAGCCCATCTGGCCGTGGTGTCGGGGCCGGGGGATCTGCCCAGTTTTGCGCGTGCATGGAAAGTGTCGCCTCCGTGGTGAGACCGCTGGGTCTTTGGGTGGGTTGGCCGTGTGGGAATGGCGCATGGAATTGCGTGTGCTGGGCTTGCTGGGCGTGCTGGGCGTGCTGTGCATGTTGCGCATGCTGTGCGTTGGGTGTTGCCACTGGCGGCAGCTCCCGAGGCGCCGGCGCGGCATTGCTGAGCGATGAGTCGCCCTCATGATCCTGCGGGGCACTGTCCGACTGAGGAGGCTTGGGACGGTTCTTGGAGCCCTTGGGCCTGCCTCTTTTTCGCACACCGGTATTGCCTTGCATCTCTGTCGCCGAGCTGGGGTCCTGCGTCTGATACGGGTCCTGGACCAGCAGATCGTCCTGGTACTCGGGCCCGGCTCTCTGCCCCTTCTTCATGCCCTTGTCCTTGCGCGTCTTGGTGCTCTTACTGCCCTTCGGCCGTCCCCGAGCACGTCGAACGGGGGTATCGCCATCTACTTCTCCAGACTGGCCGGCTGCCGCGTCTGCCTGCGAGGCATCTTTCCCTTCTGCGTCGCCTAGTATCGATGTGGAGCTGCCGGAGTAGGGGATCGGTGGAGGCTGCGAGGGATTTGTGGGAGGGAAAATTTCCGATAGCCAGCTGATGAGGAGGGCACCGTTGCCATTGCCTCGTTCACTCGGAGGGAATGCGTTGGCGTCGGGCGAAGGTGGCGCACCAGGTATACCACCAAAGTACGCGGTTGCCTTGCAAAGCTGGTCGACGATGACTACAGGGTGCAGACCGCGCAGAAATGTCAGCAGGCGGGCCTGCTCGGCCTTGACCTCGCTGGGCTGCATCCCCGGTGCCCTGTATGTGCCAGACGACGACGAGGCCGAGGGCGGCATCATGTATGCGTGGTTTGGAGAAGGAATCGCGCGCGATGTCGCATCGTACGGGGCGTTCGGGTGTGGCAGTTGTTGATCGGCCGGACTCGAGGGCCTCCAACTTTGGCGGTTGCGCTTGAAGGGTTGGTATCCCTTGCTGTAGGCATCCAGGGCGGCGGCCTGGGTGGCCTCGCTGGAGCGTTTTGCTGCCATGTCGCGCTCATCCACGGCCGACCTCGCGCTCGCCCTATCCATGTGCATAACGGAGAAATTGCCATCCTTAAGGCTAGTCTGGTTCTGCAGCTTGGTAGGCACGGGGTTCCTAACGCGGCCGTCCCTGAAGTCGGTCGCTGGGCCGTGGTAAGGGTCTGCATTGGGGTTCAGGCTGGAGACGACGCCGCCGACGGACGGAGTATGGCTGGGGGTTCGGCCGGGACTCGAGAGCGATGGGGCGTGGACAACGTCTCCGCCGGAGGACATGTCCATGAGAGATGACGGGCCACGGCTCAGGTGGGCAGACAGCGGCGTCGCAGAGTGATGTGAAGCTGTAGATGCGGGAATGTCGGGAGGGGCGACGGCGGCAGCGGCTACGGCAGCAGCAGAGGTCGAATCGTGTCGCGCGTCGTTGGCACTCAGACGAGCCTCGAAATCGCCCGAGAGGATACCGTGCGCGGGCGACGCATTCGACGAGCCGGATACTGCGGGCAGGACAGAATGACCAGGTCAGTTGACGGAAAACATTGGAGAAAGCAAGAAAGAAGGAGGCCTGATGAGTGCTGGAGCCTGGGGTGAGGCAGGCTTTGCTACTAGTATATACATACACGGTGGGTCCGGAGGCATGGTGAAGAAGAAATCCTGTGAGACTCCAGTCGTTGGTGCGCCGCCGGCATGCTCTCCCAATGGCTCCGGTCAACAAGGGACGAGTCAGGAATTATTGGCGAGGAGCAACGAAGCGCTGGAGACGATTGTTGTGCGTGGTGGAGCAAGGGTGGTGCACCAGGTGGTGGCTCAGGTCGGCGGCAGGCCCTTGTGTGTGTCAATGTAGCAGAGGAAATGACTGGATGGCGGATGACGACGACTTGGACCACGAAGGATCGAGCCTTGTTGGCGACCAGGGTGCCGGGGTTGTTATTGTGTGCCAGACTGCCAGTGAGTGTGGTGGTCGGCTCTTTTTTCCCTCTCTCAACCTCTTACTTTTGGTGGCCTAGGCGTTTTGGGTATCGAATGTATGTTGGTCGGAGGAGAAAAAAAAACGAACGAGGGCTTATAATAAAAAAATAAAAACACCACTACTAACTACAACCGCCCAAAAAAGGGTCGTTGCAGGCGCGTAATATAAAGAGGGGAGTTGGTCAGAAATACTCAAGCAGTGAAGCCTCGACGGCCACCAGGACTGGGTCGTCTTTTGCTGCTGTCCGACGTGAGAAATAAGACGAGCGAGACGAGGGAAAAATGCAACAAGGAGGATGGATGCAGAAACAGCGCGACGCAGAAATGTAGCAGTAGTAGTAGGCTTGTAGTAGGCTTGTAGGCCGTAATTAGGCTGTAGCCGTTTCTCGTTTCGCTTATTATTATGGCAAGTAACAGCCTCTGCCCACCGTGGGGTCCAGAACCCGCTGGGGCTTGCGCCACATGTACCTGTCTGATGTCTGTTCTCGTAGTCTATTAATACGTGGCTGGTAAACATCTATACACTAGTAATACTCCGTACTCGTATGTGGCTCAACAGGTACCACAGCTTGAGAAATGTGGCTGGAGAGATGCTAGTACCATAAACAGGTATACAACTGTGGCTTGACACTTCTGAGGTCACTCCTCTTGCTGCTCTGCCGCCCGTCTCTAAACACCTCGATAGTATCATCACCGACATCATCCGGCCCGATCAAAGAGCAGCAGAACGCCGGTGACGAGGGACCACCTTTTAGGCATCCCACCTTTCTCCCTCTCTTTTCTCCGAGCGTTTTTTTTTCTCTATTTATTTATCTTCTCTCGCGACACAACCCCTTCAACTCCCCTTCTCAAGTCTCCGCATCGCTTCCACCCCCTCCAGCTTAACAACCTCCCGACACATACATACACACACAACCCCGCGCCCACGATGCCGTCCCAGTACGCCTTTGTGTCGCTGCCCCTCGGAGCATTCGACTCGAGCGACAAGGAAGATGCAATCTCCTCCCTGAGCGCCACCGTTTCCGACAATGGCACCGTCCAGCCCTTCAACGTCCCCGACTTCAAGATTGGCACCCTCGACGCCCTGGTCCAGCAGGCTGACGACCTGGCCAAGCTCGAGACCGTCGCTGGAAACGTCGTCAGCAGGGTCTCCGAGTCTCTGACGAGCGTCCTCGGCAACGACCCCGACCGTCTGGCCCAGTACAAGATGGTCAATGACAGTCAGTCCTTCTCTCTCTTCCATCACCGCCCCTCCCACCATTGACTGACAGGTTAATAGAACCTACCGAACACTACATCAACAACTTCTCGTGGAACAAGATGCGGTACCGCGCCGACAAGTCTCTCGGCGAACTAATAGATACTCTGTCAAAGGTTCGTTGGCCCTCCAATTGAACGCAAGAGGTTGCACGGACGTTGCGCGCGGGGCACATTGACTGACAAGCTACCTTGTAGGAGCTTACGACGGTCGACAACGACGTCAAGGGCAAGATCAACCAGTACAACTCTGTCAAGACGAACTTGGCCGCCCTTCAGCGTCGTCAGACGTAAGAACCGAACCCCTACCTCCCCCACCCCACCAGCCAGCCGACACGAACACGAATACTAACACGTTGGAAACAAACAGCGGCAACCTAGCCACCAAGTCGTTGACGCCCATTGTCGACCCGTCGCTCCTCGTCCAGGAGTCGGAATACATCGAGACGCACCTAGTCGTCGTCCCCAAGACGGTCAAGAAGGACTTTTACAAGTCGTACGAGGAGCTGTCGCCCATGGTGGTGCCCCGGTCCGCCGTCGAGATCGCCTCGGACGACGAGTACGTCCTCTTCGCCGTCGCCACCTTCAAGAAGCACAGCGCCGAGTTCATCCAGAAGTGCCGCGAGGAGAAGTGGACCCCTCGCCAGTACACGTACGTCCAGGGAGGCCGTGAGGAGGAGCAGCGCGAGCTCGACAAGGTCACCAACGAGGAGCGCAAGGTCTGCGGCGAGGCCCTGCGCATCGCCCGCACCGGATGGAGCGAGGCCGTCATGGCCTGGATCCACGTCATGACTCTGCGCGTCTTTGTCGAGGCCGTGCTCCGTTATGGTCTTCCCCTCGACTATGTTACTGCCCTTATCAAGGTAAGCTTTATTTTCTCCGTCCCACCTTCTTACACCCTCCCTTCATTCCCCTGTTTTCAATGTATGAAAGCCATGAAACAATTACTGACAAGCCTCCCCAGACTACACCCAAGGTCGCACCCAAGGTCAAGACGGCCCTGGACTCGCAGTTCTCCTACCTGGGAGGCAACGCCTTTGGCAGGGACAAGCGCGGCAAGATCACCAAGGACGACGCCGCCATGAGTTCCGAGATGGCTGCCGCCGGTCTGGGAACTGGCGAGGGCAACGAGTACACGGCTTACGTCTTCTACGATCTCGAATTCCCCTAAGAATGGATGAGGGGAAAGAAGACGCGGAAGTGAAATGTTTTAGAGAGCTGGGGCGCAATAGTGTATAGAAAGAAGCATGATGAATGGCCAAGGGTGCCCCAAAGAACAAAAACCAAATTTGCGACATCGTCTTGTTATGTGTTGGGCGCCCTGTGTATACTGGCCAGGGTGCAGCGAATAGCATGAAACACGAGGGCTGTGATGCCCGCTCGATGTTATCTCTATTACTGTCGTTGTTTATTGTTTGTTATTTTTTATATCTTGGAGAACAGGTATCCAGAATGTCTTTGAACAAATGAATATGAAAATTCGTATAATATATGTGACGGTATCCAAGCTTTCTATTGAGCCTAAGACACGTACGCTAAATTCTTTGTTTTATTTTTATTGTCTTTCTTCAAACCGGTCCCCATACGTGTATCATAAGCGCATCACATACGTAGCGACTTAAGCCGACTTGGGGATGTAGCCCTGGGCGACGAGCCACTCGGTGATCTGGACAACGCACTCCTCAACCGACTTCTCGTGGGTCTTGATGGTGATCTCAGGGTTGACGGGGGCCTCGTAGGGAGCGGAGATACCAGTGAACTCCTTGATGTCACCGGCGCGGGCCTTCTTGTAGAGACCCTTGGGGTCACGCTGCTCGGCGACCTCGAGGGGAACGTCGACGAAGACCTCGACGAAGGGGAGGGCCTGGTCGTCCTGGGCAGTCTGGCCGTGGAGCTCACGGGCCAGGTCACGGTCCGCCCTGTAGGGGGAGATGAAGGAGGTGATGGCAACGGTGGAGGAGTCGGCAAAGAGCTTGGCGACCTATATTGTACAAAGAAGAGCGTTTAGTCAGTTATTGCTGCAAGAAGAAAGGTATTGCAGCAGAGCGAGGGAGGTAGGGTAGTGAACGAACCTCAGAGATACGGCGGATGTTCTCGTTGCGGTCCTTCTCGGAGAAGCCGAGGTCCTTGTTCAGGCCGAAGCGGACGTTGTCGCCATCGAGACGGTAGGAAGGAACACCGAGGTGGAGGAGGTGCTGCTCGAGAGCGGTGGCGACGGTCGACTTGCCCGAGGCGGACAGACCAGTGAGCCAGAGGGTGAGACCGCGCTGGTTGCGGAGCTCAGAGCGCTCCTTGCGCGAGAGCGAGGGGTGCCAAGTGATGTTGCTATAATCGATAAAACCCGTCAGTCAGTCCAACCCTTTGTTCCCATATCATCGTCATGTGGGGGATCCCGAAGGAGGGGCAGCCAGCAGCGACAAGCGTCGCACGCGCGCGCTCGCTGCCAAGAAAAAGGAAGGAAACTCACGTAGCCATTGTGGAAGTAGTCAAAGAATATAAGCCCAATTGGGTCAGAACTTTTCAAGGAAATATGATCAAAGGATAAGTATGAGAAGAATGAACTCTCTGGGTATAAGGGAAAAAAGAGTCAGGGGGAAGAAGAGGAGAGCGGGAAAAAAGAAACAAGGTTTTAGGACAGTTGGAAGAGGGAATAATCGTAATGGAGGGGGGGCAAAGGCCAAGGAGGGGCACAGAGTGGAGGGGCAGAGGGGCAGTAGAGGGGCGCAAAGTTAGGGAAGGAGCAAGTGACAGACTGCGCTCGCAGTGATACATACAGGGAAGGAGCTAATTCATGTAATTAATAAAGAAGAGAAAGGATTATGCTGATCATTCAATGCCTACCCACAGAGGCCTTTGTCAACTGCCCATTACGAGTTCCTTCCCGCCTTGCATTTCTTTTTTATCTACATGGCATGGGAGAGTACCGCTCTTGCATTCTCGTCATGTAAAGCGGGACATGAAATCTTCCTGATACAAAGGCAAAAGGGAGTTGCGAGGATGGAGGCTTGAATTGCATCATCTGCCGCGCGTCATGGACTACTAGGTACATGTAGTTAGTTTCATAGTTCTATAATACCAACAACCTCAACTTCAACTCTACAAGTACATTCTAATCTGCTACTACTAGTGATACTAGTGATACTGCCGATATGGGGAGGGAAGAAAAATATGATAGCGACGAACCGACGCCTTGACCGCTTTTTTTGCCCCGACGTCCCGGTACTAGCGGCCGACGGCATTTCACGACTCTATATGCAGTATTACTACCAATGCAACCACAGCGGACCTGATGGCGTGCAGATCTCCCATCTTGAGAGTGTACATGTAGTAATATGACAGCATGTAATCATGCTATATTGATAAACTCTATACATGCGCAGCAGAAATAAACGAAACAATAATTACATTGAAGGGGGATCGTTTCCTATCTCAACCGGCCCGAAATCCCCATCCATCTCTCTTGTCTATGTTCATTCTAGATCTAATGAATGACTCGTTCGTTGAGAAGAAAAAAACCTCTTAGGCGATACGCGGCATGACCTGTAATAGCGATATTCGTATGAGTCAGCGTTCTTTTTTTATTCTGAAAGTAAGGAAAAGGAAGTAAGGAAGAGAAAGAACTCACAGCAGCGTATTTGGGAGAGACAAAAAGACCTTCAGCCTCAGCAAAGACAATGGGCGTCTCCCCAGGAGCAGGAAGCTGCTCGAGACGTCCCTTGACCCAGGCCTTGCGTCCCTCGACCTTTGTCGTCTCGGCGCGGAGCACGAGGAAGGTGCCCGCGGGCGTAGGCTTGCGGTAGTTGACGTTGAGGTAGGCCGTTACGGCGATGTTGTGCGGCAAGGCCTTGAAGGTGCACCGGCCCAGGCCCTCGTCGAGGATGGTGGCCAGGAAGCCGCCGTGCACGATGCCCGGGTGCCCGCACAGGTCGTCGCCGACGTGCAGGACGGCCACCATCTCGCGGCCCTCGGCGTCGTTCCACGCGTAGGGCGGGACGCTGACCTTGCCGGCGCCCAGGAGGGCCCCGCCCGTCAGGCTGCGCGACCGGTACTCGCCCGGCATCTTCATGTGCGGCCGCGACTCCGTCAGGTCCTCGCGCTTGCGCAGCTCCGCCACCAGAGGGTGCGAGTTGATGGTCTCCTCGGCCCGGATCGCCTCCTTGTCCGCCTCGTCCGGCGTGTACTTTCGCAGGCTGTCCTCGTCCGAGTAGAAACCCATGCCGCGTGCTGACATGGCCTTCCACGCGCCCGCGGCGCCAACAGCTGCAAACGCCGCTCCGAATAGTATGGTCGACACTCCGCGGCGAAGGGCGCTCGGTTCAGATGCTGCAGGAAAAAGAGTGTGTCAGTTCGACCACCCCAGCATACGCACATTGACTAGGGAAAAAAAAAGGGCGACAGGGAGGGGGAAAAAAAACTTACACTGCCCACTCTCAGCTGCGTATCCTCGCCTTTGCGTCGCCCGCCTCGACGCTCGCCAGGCCGCCTGGCCCACGCGACGTCCGACTTGCTGCGTAAACATGGCTACCGGATCGGCTGCTTCTCTTCTCTCACGCAAGCGACGAGAGACTCGTAGAACCAAACGGTTTCTATAATTGCTCAAGAACGTTAATGCCTGTAGCAGAGCAAGTCCGACGTCGTGGTGGTGGTTCAGTTAAACTCGGCGCGCACAAGGGGCAGCAACCCGGCCGAGGTTCAGGGTCCCCGCATAATTGCATATCAGCCACCTTGGCCCTGAATATGTATGCAACTATACACACATCTAAGGCGACCAAGGGTTATGACGTGCCTACCAAACAGACGTACGCCATCTGTCATCGTCTCTCCGACATTGGTGGTATATACACCACCACCACCACCGTTATTACATGCATTCCACGTCAAAGTTTTCATTTTCAATCAGATGTAGACATTGGAAATGGATAATATAACATTTGTATGAACAAAATAAAAAGATGTATGATCGCGCCTGTCCCCCTTTTGGGACTTTTTTTCTGGTCACTTTTCCGCCTCTCACATGCATGTCTCCAAAGCTTCCTTTCAAGCCACACTCGTCTAAAACTCCTCGTCCTCGTCCTGCCCCAGTAGCTGTGCGTAGTCGTCCACTGAAGCGAACATGGGCATCGCCTTGAGCTCCTTGCGGCGGGCCTTACGCTTGTCCCTCTTCTCCTTGGCCTCGTCCACCTCGCTTTCCTCGTCCTCCTCCAGAGCAGCCACCAGACCCTGGTCGTCGCCATCACTCTCATCAGAGCCCTCGATGTCGACGCCGCCCATCTCATCGTCTTCGTCATCATCAGAGCCCTCGATGTCAACGGGCTCGTCATCTTCGCCTTCGTCGTCGTCAGAGGCCATGTCGTCCTCGTCCAGATCAGAGAAGCCTTCGGATTCGGCATCGCCGTCCACGTCGGGTCGCGAGGAGACGAGAGCCTTCCAGATCTCGTCCTCCTCCTCGTCCTCGTCGCCATCGGCACCGGCAACCTTGGTGCCCGTCTTGCGAGGCTCCTTGGAGGCGTGCTGGAAGTACTTGTGGAAGAAGACGTCCTCTGCGGACACCTCGTCCGACTTCTTGCCCTTGAAGGCGTTGGAGTTGACCGACGTGGCGGCCGACGTGGCACCACGGCGACCAAGCCAGATGTCGCCCTCATCGCGAGTGGCCTTGAGAGGCTGCATGATGGATACACCACGCGACGCCTCGTTGGACTTGGGCTCCTTGTACACGAACTTGTCCAAGAACTTGATGAGGGAGTGGCTGTCAAGGTCGGGCTTGGACACCTCGCGCGTCTTGTCCGTCAATGCTAGGGCAAAAACGGCAACGGCTGGGTGGAAATGAGCCTGAACGGGAATCTATAAAGTGAGAAGAGAAATAGTTAGCACACGACTTCATGCATTTGTTCACGCTGATTTTTAGACTTACCATCTCCCAGAGGCAGCTTCGCTGGGCATTGCTGTGCTCCGGATCTCTCTTGCGTCCGTCGTAGACTGGCCGTTGGTCGGCAGGCTCGTCGTCAAAGATCGACTCCTCGGGCTCTTGTATCAGTGTGTCCAGGTCCGGGAATGTTCGCCTCAGGTGTGTCACCACGTAGAGAAGACCGCAGATGAAGGGCGGTTGGTGGAGGTGAGTAATCTGGAGCATGCGCTTGACAAATGCCTTGACACGGCGCACATCCAAGTCGTTCTTGAGTGCACGCAAAACAAGGTTGAGATACAGGGCCTGTTTCGACGACGTAACGAGACGGGGGTCCAGCAGGGACTCGTAGAGCGTCCTGTAGAATCGGTCGGTTCCCAGGCTCCTCGCCGTGGAGAGGTGCTGAATTAGTAGCAGAGCCTGGATACCTGTGTTGAAGTTTGCCGAGTGTGCGATCTTGAACAAAGTGTCCATGTGCTTCTCCATGCTAGAAAGTTTATCTGTTAGTTTCCAAGTCCAAGATGCAGTGCTAGACGATCTACAGGAAGTCGAAGCCGAGGGAACTTACACAGTATCGTTTGCACCAACGAATGGGGCGGCACGGTTGACACCAGTGAGGATGGCGGACACCATCTTGTCGGCAGCTTCGATTTCCTGTTCAGACGGCTTCCCCTTTCCATCTGCTTGAGGGGCCTTGCCGGGCTTTGCTGACATGGCCCTCTTCTCCTTCTTGGCACCATCGGGGTCATCCTGATCCTGCTGGAGCGAGATGCCGAGGCTGCCAGATTTGAGCAGAGTAACAAAGAGGTCAAAGTAGACCTGCATAAGGTGCTCGGCAATCTTCGGTTCCCTTGCACTAAGGATGGTCTGGTTGAGAGTGTTGATGGCGTAGTACTTTGATCGGTGGTCCTGGGAAGGATGGAGCAGAATCTCCTGCTCGACAGTGCGGATGATAATGGGCTTCATGCCGGGGTGCGAAGTCTGAAGCTGCAAGAGGAGGTACATGGTACGGGACGCAATCTTGCGATCGCGGTCACCGAGCTTGTTCACGAGGAGTCTGAGGAGGTTGGCTTCCTGCTCGGGCTTCTCCTTCAGAAGTCCGTAGATGAAGTCGAGGGCTCTCGAGCGCGAGTACTCGATCTCATCGGAGCACCACGCCTCTAGAAGCTGCAGAAGCTTGAAATATGTGTCCTTGAGCCAGTCCTCGAATGCCCAGCTGATCAGCTGTCTGGGAGTGAGCTTGCCGGGAAGAGGCTGTTCGGGCCTCCACGACCTGGTCGACGTCTTCTGCAGGGTGCCAATGAGGCCAGGCTGGGTCTGGAAAGAGCGTAGCCTGCGGTCCGCAGGCAAGACGACACCAGGACCCAGCATATCGACAATGGCGCCAATGGCACCGATGGCCTGGGCCCTGCTCTTCTTCGAGGCAAGGTTCATCAGAGTGTCAAAGGCCCTGATGTTGTGAAGCGGCGACTCTTGGATGGCCAAAGTTAGGGCCGAGACCTTATCGTTGAGGGTACCAGAGGTCATGATGGTGGCAAGGAACTTGTGCGACGCCGAAGCAAAGACGCTGGTCCTGTACTTCTCCGAGTCGCCCTCGAGAAGAGACTTGGCGTGGAGCTTGAGGGCCTCAATGGCTCCCGCGTGCGTGCCAACCTGATCGCTGGAGGGCGAAGGGAGTTTGGGGAGCTTGGTGGCATGCCAATCCGCCCTGGGCTCAAAGACCTGGAGATTACTGGTTAGTTGTGGTTAAGGGCGATTCAAGAACGCACAGTGAGGACAGGAACATACCATGTTTTCGGCATGACGATGGGCTTCCCTCTCATTTTCAACAGCTTCATCGTCATCCTCGTCCTCTTCGTCGTCTTGCTGGTCGTCACCTTCATCTTCCTCACCATCCTCTGCTTGCTCCTCCTCATCCTCCTGGCCAGCGTCATCTTCGCTGTCGTCAGCCTCACTAGGCTGGTAGTCATCGAAACCGAGGTTCTTTGAAAAGGCAGCAAGCTCGTCCTTCAGCTTCTTGTCAAGAGGCGCATTGGTGCCCTTGACCACTTCATCGTCATCTGAGTCAATGTCCTGAATGAGAGCCAGATCCTCCTCGTCACCGCCAAGCGCCTTGATCTCATCCAAAAGAGACTTGTCGGCACCCTTTCCACCCTTGGCCGGGGAAGGCTTGGAGGGGCCTTTGCTGGAATTGCGCTGCCTCTTACGGTCCTGGTTGGGGGAGTCGTTGGAAGGCGGCGGTTGCTTGCGCTTCTGGTCATTTCCCTTCAGGCTCTTGTCGAGTTTTGAGGTGAGGTTCGTCAGGGCACTCTCGTCAAATTTCTTGGGACCACGGGGTCCCTTGGGTCCCTTTCCCTTCTGGTTCGGCTTAACCATGATGCCGGATATCAGAATGGGCGACGAGATGTGAAAGAAAAGGTGGTGATATCGCACCTTGAGTCTGGGTAAAAGATGAAAATTATCGGCGCGACTGGCAACTTTTTTTTTGAGACTGCCATCGCTTTCGCCCCACATCAGCGCGCTAGGGGTCTCTTTAGTGCGGTACGTACCCCGTACGGTCCAAGTTCGTTTGTTTGCGCCACATGTGGCTGCTACGACGCCACAGGAAGTGATAGCCAGTACGTACCTTTGGAGCAGGTTGAAGCTGCTGGTTCTTGGAGATTGTGAAGCAACGATCCAGCCTCGTCCCTCATCCATCTATATGAACAAACCGCTTGGATCGGTCGAGATATAGTATCGTTGCGCCATTCGACTGGACTGGCTGGCATGCTCACATAACAAGCCTGGAAATATCATAATGGCATCCAGATTCCTCTCTCGGGGCCGCATAACCGTCTCTCAGCAACCCTCATCTCGGATCATACAGGCGTTTTCATGGACAGCGCGTCTACATAGCACCGGCCCTTCAAGGTCGACGTTGTCGACAATATGGGTTCCTACGGGTGGAATGACGGCCTCTCAGAAGGAGTGTAAGTTCGCAGATCCCATGCGACAGTAATCAATTGATCAGTAACTGACTGCCCCTTAGCCGGACATGAGAAGCTCGTCCGCGCCGGCTTCCTCCGACAGGTAGGCAGAGTCGTCCCAATCATACATACCTGTATCATGGTGCAGAATTGCTCACTCAGATCAATCTCACTCAGGCCCATTCGGGAATTTTCCAATATCTCCCACTTGGAGCCCGCGTACAGGACAAGATAGAAAAGCTGGTGGATAAGCACATGCAATCACTCGGTAGGTCCATCTGATTTCACGCTTTTTGTCAAGCACATAGGCTTGCTAACCATTGCACAGGGGCGTCGCGACTTTCTCTCTCAACAATAACCTCGGAAGAACTATGGCGGAAGAGCGGCCGGTTTGAAAACGTTGCACCCGAGGTAAGTCTGCGTCTCCGGAACCGCAACCTGTGCGCACATCCCCTGGCTGACTCGAAACAGCTCTTCCAACTCCGTGATCGTAAGGATGTGTCTCTACTTCTGGCACCCACTCACGAGGAAGAGATCACTGCCATGGTAGCAAGCACTCTCAAATCTTACAAGGACCTACCGTTGAGGCTCTACCAAATCAGTTTGTGCCCTCCCCCAGTTATTTCCTGTGTCTACGCACCTGCTGACGATATCCAGCACGCAAATACCGAGATGAGATCAGGCCCCGCCATGGCCTACTCAGGTCCCGCGAATTTCTCATGAAGGACATGTATAGCTTTGACACGACATATGAGGCCGCATTCCAGACATACCAGGATACCGTCGCCGCTTACAGGGCCATCTTCAGCGAGCTCAAGCTTCCCGTGGTCGTGGCCGAGGCCAGCTCTGGGGACATGGGTGGTGATCTCAGCCACGAGTACCTTCTGGCCCACGCTATCGGGTCCGATACTATGGCTACATGCGACAGTTGCGGTTATGCTGCAAATGACGAAGTCGCTGCTTCGCGACCAGTTCCACTCAGCGAGATTAGCGACGTGTCTGCTTCGAGCGTCTGCATGTGGCGCGGCGTAACCAAGGACAGAAAGACGCTTGTCAACGCCTGGCTGTACAAATCCCGACATGACATTACGCCAGAGGACGTGAACATCCACGCCATCAAAGCAGTGGTGCCCGACCTCGACACTAGCCTGACGGGCAATATACTGCCTGTGTGGAAGGAAGCCCTGGAGGGTGCACCCAAGGACAGTCCGGCGCGTCTGCTGAACGTTGTCGATTCGCGGCTGTCTCCCTTTGTGAAGGAGCTCGCAAGTTCGCCCGACATTGTCCCGTCAGATTTCTCTTCAGGGCTCGAACAGTCGACAATTACGCAGACGGACAATGGCTCCAACCTCAACCTCCTCCGTCTGCAAGATGGCGATGGTTGTGTCCGGTGCGAGTCCGGCTCGCTCAAAATCGACCGAGGGCTTGAGCTCGGCCACACCTTTTACCTCGGAACACGCTACTCAGAGCCCCTGGATGCTCGCGTGTCCCTCCCAGAAGCGCCCGGAAAGCCGATTCCCGTCCAGATGGGTTGCTACGGCATCGGCATCTCCCGCATCTTCGGCACCGTCGCGGAGCACCTGGCTGATGACAAGGGGCTAAACTGGCCCAGCGCCATTGCGCCCTTCCAGGTAGTCGTTATCCCCACATCGGACACGACCCAGGATACGCTCGACTTTTACGACCAGCTTTCCGAGAGTGGCGCGCGCTTTGACGCTCCCCTGGATGTTGTCCTGGACGACCGAAAGCAAGGGTTCGGATGGAAGATGAAGGATGCCGACCTGACGGGATACCCTGTCGCCGTCGTCCTCGGAAGGGGCTGGAAGGAGAAGGGGACCTGTGAAATCCAGTGCAGGAGACTCTCTATCAAGGAAAACGTTTCTCTGGAGGAGGCACCCGCCTACCTGAGGGGTCTGCTGGAGCAGCTCTAGAAAGTACATCCAGCATACATGTACTCCGTACCGCTGCTGTAAACATACTACATGTATCTTGTTGTATTTATAAATCTTTTTGTAAAATTATCTTCAATATTAGACACGCATCTCATAATCTATTTTGAACACAAATGCTATACAAATTATGCGAAGTTGTCGTCTAAGAATTGCCATCGCGTGAAGCGGATCGGTGCTGGCACCACTACTGCCACCACCACCACCACCACCCCACCTTGTCAAAATATCATTATGTGGAGGGGTGGGCGGCATCGCAACTCCCCCAAGAAGCAAGCTCCCACCCCCCTCCAAACTCTCTACAACAACCTCCTCAGCTCCCAACGCATAACTCACAACCCAGCCACAACCATGTCAGGCCAAGAAACAGGTATTGCGACCCGACCCAGCTTATCCAGAGCAGCTTCTAGCCCCCTCCAACATTCACCGTTTCGCGGCGACCCAACTCAAGAAAACTGACGTCTCCCGCTCCCCGCAATAGTCAACCTCGACACCCTCGCGCCCGAGCAGCTCGCCCAGGTCAAGAAGCAGCTCGACGAGGAGCTGGAGCACCTGACCACGTCATTTTCGCAACTTCACGGCGCCCAGAACAAGTTCAGGGACTGCCTTCTTACCGTCCAGTCCCGCAAGAATGCCTCGCCAGGTACGGCCGTCTTCCTTCCCAACCAGCCAGCCAGCTGCCTCTCTCTTTGCAGCGGGTAGTATGGCTCTATAATATATCGAAACCAAAAAAGCTAACGGCTATTTTTCTGTGCCTATGACATAGGCTCCAACTCTGTTCTCGTCCCTCTGACAAACTCCCTTTACGTCCGCGGCGATCTCACAAACACCGACCGAGTGCTGGTCGATGTCGGAACTGGCTTCCTCGTTGACAAGGCAAGAAAAACAACCAAAAATGAACCTACAAAGGCATGGAGCACAATTGCTGACCTTTTTATCAACAATCGAATAGGACCTGAAATCGGCCGAGAAATTCTACGAAAACAAGGTCACCGAGCTCACGGCCAACCTCAAGGACCTCGAGGTCATTGTCCAGAGGAAACAGACCAACGCCCGCACGATCGAAGAAGGTATACTCGCGCCGAAAATATCACCCTATTGTATTGATACAAGGCTAACTGCCATCTCCTCGGTCAACAGTTTTGCGACAGAAGATCATGGCTAGCCAGAGCCAGAGCGCACAGGCACAGGCACAACAGGCATAATGGGGTTTAGACACAAGGGCGATACCAGGCGTACATGTCGATTACACACACAGAAAAAAAAGAATTGAAGGGTGAAAAGCTTCTTGTTTCTCATGAAGAAAATTATCTGCAGAGATGTCATACTATGTCGATAGACTGACCCGAAGTACATAAATGGTAATGTTCAACGACTAGTCACGAGCATTCCTCCCCAAAAGACAGCAAGTATTCCATTATCTCTATATGTCTCCTTTCTCTTGTCTCAAGCCGCAGGGTGTGCCTTCGTGGAAGGGCCGTCGAGGGCAGCGTTCGCAGTGGCAGAATCCGCAGTTTTTGTCTCAAGCCGCAGGGTGTGCCTTCGTGGAAGGGCCGTCGAGGGCAGCGTTCGCAGTGGCAGAATCCGCAGTTTCACTCTCTGTCAATCGAAGATCGTGGATCAGCCAGTTGAGGTCCTGGGTCGCTTCTCGGAGCTCGGCCATCGTGCGGCTGCTGATGTCAAATGCAAGCGGTGACATGTTCGAAATCCAGACATGGTTCTTCAAGCAGATGTCATCCAAGGCAGCCCTGCCCAGTCCCCGGGGTACCAGGTGGTCGCTGGCGATGACGACACGGGCCTATGTTGTGCACTACACTTAGCTATTGAAAGGGGGAAAAGGGGGAAACTCTAGCGTAAGAGGGTGGGTAATGGTAATGGTTACCTCAAACAGCTGCTCATCTGTGGGAGGGTCTATGAGATACTCGTGAGAGGGGTGGTGGCCCTGGCGTGTCGAACTCATCAGGAGCTGGCCAGTGGGCATCACCCCAGGGGAAACGAACCTCTTTGGCGGCCTCGCCTGCTGGCGCAGGTGCAGGTGTCCCTGCGTCCTAGTGACCGGGGTGGACCAGCCATTGGATGCGCGGTTGGCCATCTTTCTTCCGTTGGCGAGCAAACAGTTCGCAGTGAAGGTAGTTTGGGTGGTCCGGACGATGGGCTGTAGCAACAGAGGAGAGTGTCTCGAATTCTCGAATTTTGAAGAAGGATGGGGAGAAAGAAGAATGGACTGGTGAGGGACGATGCCGATGTAGAAAGGGAAAAGGAATCAGTCACATGGCCTCTTTGCACTGATTAAGTGTTGGTATTGGACAGGAAGGCGGCTTTGTGCGATTGCGGGTTGAGGCAGCTGTTGGCGCCTGCTGGCCGGGACTGTCAAGCAGGGCGAGGTACTGTAAGTGACGTAGAGCCGTCTGAATATACTTACCAGTAGTAGGAGTTTCTGTCAATGAGCTACTATCTTCTCATCGTTCTATCATAATGAGATATAAAGGTTTAATTGAAATTTCAGAAAACAAGATCCCTAAGACAGGCAAAGGGAGTTTCAGTACTACTATTATTACATGTAGTATTGATGTTAGTCGAGATGTTTGCTTCTCGAGCATGACACAATAGTAACACAAGGCCGCACACCATAAGCATATGCCCAGGGCCAATATTTCTTCCAAGAAACAGTAAAATAAACAACATGATACAGTGCTTTCGACCTTACTTCGTCCGCTCATACCAACTGGAGGCAAAGATAGATGGCCACAGCTAGCTATTACATCGTACAGTGAGGAGTTGGGACGCAGCACCCACGCACAAGAGTTCAGACGCAAGTATAAAGCTTTTATACAGTTTCTCAAGTCATATATAAGTTTATTGTTATTATCTAAAAGTTATATACGTAAAAATAAATCGACTAGAAAGGAAAAAGTGTTCGGCGTGTGTAGTTGCCAGGATATGCACAAATCGAGGGTATGCACATAAGCACACCACCAGAGAGGCTCCACGACGCGTCTCCCTGGCGCGTAAATGACTTTAAGGGTAGATAAACCGCCCTCGACCAAGGGGCAAGAAAAGAAGAGAGGGAAGCCCATCCGCCAGAGACAAATCACACTGCGATGCCTGCCCAGACAGTACCAGTACGAGACAGCGAATCGCTGCGCCGGCCATCGCGGCACGCCCCCAAGGGCGTTTCCCGAGAGGATTCGGATGACGAGCTCGGCAGCGACGACCTGCCTTGGGAGTGGATATACGAAGGCCAGGCGCCCGAGCATAAGAGGAGCCAAGACGATGCGAGCCATGATAACGACAACGGTGACGGTGACGACACCGGCGAGCGCAAAAGGAGGAAAGTAAATGGGGAAAAGATTGTGGGCGCACGCATGGGCAGCTTTGAGTGCCGTGCAGGCGACTGCGTGCTCCTCAAGGCCGAAGGCTCCAACGAGGCCTGGGTAGGCCTTATCTGCGAGTTCGTCGAGGATGACGGCGAGGGCGACATGGCGGCAAATTTCATGTGGTTCTCTACCGACCAGGAGATTCGCAACAAAGAAAAGAAGCGCACCGACTTTTACTGGGTAAGTTGAAAGAAGAAGCCCCCATCCCTCCCCTTTCCGATATTGGGTATACCTCGTCCCGGAACTAACATTGAATTGTCCCTGCCAGAATGAACTGTACATCACCCCGTCATGGGACATCAACCCGCTGGCCTCGATCAATGGCAAGGCCAAGGTGACCTCTCTCGACGCCTTTCTCCGACAGTATCCGTCTGGCAAGATCCCCCGCCAGTCCCCCGACTACGGCAAGACGTTTGTGTGTCGACGGGGCTGCAACACGCGCACAGCATCATACACCAACGAGTTCGTCTGGGAGGAGCTGCTACGAACCAACCTCGACGTCTTCAAGATCATCGACCTCGTGAAGCAGGGCACAAAAGCGACGCGCCAACGCCGACGGCAGCAGCGCAGCGAGTCGCCCCAGGACGACGTCTACTATCCCGAGACTCCCTCCAAGACCGGACGCGGTAGGAGCGGCAGCGCCACAACACCGCACTCGAAACGAGGAGGCGCCGCAACGCCCGGTTCGAGAAAGAGGGGCAGCAAGAAGCTCGAGTTCACCCCACTGGCCACGCGCACCCTGTCCCCCAGCAACGTCGAGTCGTCGCCCTTCCAGCTCGCCCGCACGCGACTGCACGTGTCAGCCGTGCCGACCAGCCTCCCCTGCCGCGAGGGCGAGTTTTCGCTCGTATACTCGCATCTCGAGGCGTCCATCTCCGACGGCACGGGCAACTGCATATACATCTCTGGCACGCCGGGGACGGGCAAAACGGCCACGGTGCGCGAGGTCATCGGTCGGCTCGAGGACGCTGTCAACTCGGACGAGCTGGACGACTTCATCTTTGTCGAGATCAACGGCATGAAGATCACTGACCCCCACCAGTCCTACACCCTGCTCTGGGAGGCCCTCAAGGGCCAGCGGGCCAGCCCCTCGCAGGCACTCGACCTCCTCGAGCGAGAGTTTAGCAACCCTAGTCCTCGTCGTACGCCCTGTGTCGTCCTCATGGATGAGCTCGATCAGCTCGTCACGAAGAACCAAGCTGTCATGTACAACTTCTTCAATTGGCCAACACTGCGTCATAGTCGCCTCATTGTCTTGGCTGTCGCCAACACCATGGACCTTCCCGAGAGGACACTCAGCAACAAGATCAGTAGTCGTCTAGGTAAGCATGGCATTCATTCATTCGTTCGCTTTTACATTTGGCTCATACCTCCTGCTAACACATCCTAGGTCTGACACGAATCACCTTTCCTGGATACAATCACGAACAGCTCATGAAAATCATTCAGTCACGTCTCGAGGGAGTTTCGGGCAGTATAGTGGACCCAGACGCTGTTCAATTCGCAAGTCGCAAGGTCGCCGCCGTGAGCGGAGACGCCCGCCGTGCGCTCGACATATGCCGCCGAGCCGTGGAGCTCGCCGAGGGCGACGTGCAGGGCGATCCGACGACACCCAGCAAAACTGGGCGTGGCGACGCGGCTGCCGCAGCCAAGGCAAAGACGGGCAGAGTGACTATCGCTACCATAAAGAAGGCCATCAACGAGGCAACCACCAACCCTATCCAGCAGCATCTCAAGAGCCTGCCGCTCATGTCCAAGCTCCTCCTAGCGGCCCTGCTCCTCCGGATCCGCAGGAGCGGTCTGGCCGAGACGACATTTGGCGAGATGCTCGACGAGCTGCACCGCGCCAACCTGCGCGCCCCGGCATCCAACCCGGGACTGAGCCATCTGCTCCCTGGCGGCACCAGAGCCGGCCAGGCCCGCGACATGGGACGTCCCGGTCACATTCACACTGCGGCCCTCGAGCTTGTTGCAGCAGGCCTGGTCAACCTCGAGGCGCAAAAGGCAGAACGGTCCAATAAGCTCCGCTTGGCTATTGCCGACGACGAAGTCAAGATGGCACTGCGCGATGATGCCGAGCTGAGAATGTTGGGTATCGGTGTATGAAGAGAAACAAAGAAATGTACAGTAGTAGTAGCTAGATCGTCAAGGGTATGCATGCGTTGTGGCACACAGACACGTGCCGCCCCGATCACAGTATTATAAAATAATAAATCCTCCAAACCAAAAATGTATGCATGCGTGTTCATCATCTTGTCTTTTTTCTTAAAACTTGCGGTGTGCGAGCGACGGTGTCCACTCAAGAGGATGCGTCTCCGGCGTGGCCTTCTCGTCAGGCTTCCAGATTTTGACTGAAGGGTGTTTGGTTAGCGAATGCGATTCAAAAGAAATGGGGTGGGATAAAGGGAAGAAGTAACATACTCGTCTTGTCGGCTTCACCACAGATGAGACGCAGGCCGGAACGATCAAACGTGGAGCTCATGATGCCGGCTTCGGCATCCAATGAACCAGGCTGGGCAGTAGTGTCGAGAGACTGGAAACGGTGACCGGTCTTCCAATCCCAGAAGCTCATGGAGCCATTGTCGCCTGATGAAGAGTGTGTTAGTACGAGCATGAGATAAGAAGGGGGAAGAGAGTTTCTTAGACTAACCTCCTGAGAAGAAGACATTGTTCTGGTTGACACTGAGGGTGTTGATGATGGCATTCTGGCCCTCAAAGTTTTGCATAAAGGCACCTTCGGGGCACTTCCACTGCTTAATGCTGCCCGTGCTGCCAGTAGAAAAGGTGAACTCGGTCGGGTGCGTGGCGAGGGCGCGGACACCCTTCTTGTGGTGGGTAAGGACACCCATGGTCTTTCCGGCAGCGAGATCCCAGAGACGGACGGTGGAGTCGAGGGAGCCAGTGATGACCTGGGGGTCGGCCTCCTGGCAGACGAGGTCGGCGACGGTGCCAGTGTGGCCAGAGAGGACGTGGATGTTGGAGCGGGTGCGCATGTCCCAGACGCGGGCGACACCGTCGCGACCTCCGGTGACGAGCACATCGAGAGTCGGGTGCAGGGCCAGGGTGTAGACGCCGCTCAGGTGGCCGTGGTAGTGGCGGATGACCTTGTTGGTCTCGAGGTCCCAACACTTGACCATCTTGTCCTCACCACACGAGAAGAGGTACGGGTGCCGCGGCGAGACGGCCAGCCCGCGCACGGTGCTGATGTGGCCCGTCAACGTCAGCTTCAGAGATCCCGTCGCCATGTCCCAGATCTTGATGGTCCTGTCGCCAGCACCACTGGCGAACCACTTGTTGCCAGGTTCCACCGCCAGGGCACGCACCCAGCCCAGGTGGCCCGAGATGACGCGCATCAGCTTCCACGGCGGGTGCCACTCGGGCTTCGAGTGCTGGATGTGTGACGCTCCCCTCATAGTGAGCTGCTGCTGCTGTCCCCCGCCGACGCTTCCTGCGCCGTCTGCACCAGACGCCATCGCCGCCGCCGAACCACCAGGGCCCTCGAGCAGCTTCTGCGGCCGTCCCCCCCTCTTAACCAGCGCACCGGCATTGCCCGCCGCCTTCTTCTTGGCCGGCTTCCCCGGCTGCTTAGATGCGATTGACTCCGGAAGCGTCTGCACGTCCGAGAACTCGTACTGGAATCGTCGCTTCATGATAGGGTCTTCGAACGCGTCTTCGAGCTTCTGCCGCTTGTTGGTCGTCGTCGTGCTGGTCGACGTCGATGCCGCCCCTCGCGTGTACAGCTGCTGTGCTGTCGATGCGTTCTGTGACACGAGCGAGCTCAGCTGGAGCACATCGTCGGGGTACTGTGGCGTCTCCATGTTGATGGTTGGCGGGTTTGGGGTTGGCAACGCGGAGATGTTTGGTAATGCTGCGAGGTTGACTAGGCTGTCGCAGAAAAGTTGAAGGCCAGTCGGTCGCGCGCAGCCGTGTGTGGCGTTATTGGTGTGGCGGGTGGCACGTGCGCCACACGTTACTGTCCGATCACCATGTACTCCGTACTCCTACTCGTATCCCGTACCGAGGGACATATCTACGAAGTACGAAGTAAGCACCACTCATCATTTTTTTCCCCATCATGCATGTAATACGCGAGTTTTTATTTCATTTGACCATGTGCCTTATTTGTGCAACCTAGACATCTTTCCCCTCATCTTCTTCTTACATGTTTGCTACGATTCCAGGTACGACGAGAGCTAGAGCCTCTATTCAACACATGCATTTGCACATAGTCACCAACTGTGTACGACGACCTGAGTCAGATGTCTGGAGAAGATGAGCCTTGCTATATCAATACGCTCTCATCTGAGCTCATTGATAGTATCTTGATACAAGTCGACTCGATATGCACCTTGAGCAATATCGTCGTCGCCTCCCGCTTCATCCATCGGTGCTTCACGGCGCGACGAGAAGCTCTGATACTGGGCGTGCTGCAAAATGAGCTCGGTCCAGTCTTAGCCGACGCCCAGTTCCTCCCTCTCTTTCCTCCTGCGACGCCTTATGACATTCATGAGGATAGCCTCGCTTACCGGGAGCACGTGTATACCCTGGCGCCCGTGTACGAGGACCTCCTTCGGCAGAGTGGTGATGATAAGAACCAGGACCTTGCTTCACTAACCCAGCTATGCCGCACCCTCCATCAGATGAACTTCATGACGGATATTTGCATGGCGATGCAAAGTGAGCAGCTCCGTGTTTGCGGTCTGGATATGATTCCAGCGCCGTCGCGTTCGGAGCGGCTACGAGTGCTTCGGGCCCTATACCGACGCCAGATCATTTTTAATATGTGGGCGATGGGTCGACGCGCACTTGCGTGGGGTGATGCTGACAACGCCGCACTCCTCAACGCCGTCGACGATGCGGGAGAGCGCCTCGGCCTACTAGCGCCTCTGCAGCCATGGGAGATGCAACAGGTCGACGACGTCAACCACATCGTCATACAAGTGTGCTTGTCGCTCTGCATAGAAGGGCTTAACCAAGGGCAACCAGTCCACGAGGATGCGTTCGACGAGATGTGCGTACACACTAGCGACCTGGTTCAGTTCATGCGGGAACACCCGACCCTTTGTGATTCTTTGTCCATATTTGCATCATTGTCGGGCGACTTCGAGCCCGAGGCCATGAGAAACCACTACGGCTTTTCAAGGACGTACAAAGTGTCTTTCCTCGCATGGCCCTGGCGGAGACAATGGGCTGACCAGGGTCCGGTGGACGTCCAAGGATACGAAGAGCAGCGGCAGGGTGAGGGCAGCACTGGAAGGAAGCTCGAATTCACCGCTGATCGAGTAGACAGCGTCCCTTTTGCCTGGGTGGACGCATTGGACGGGCGAGTCGCCAACTGTTTTGGTGAAGCTCTTTGCGAGGGGATACCCGAGGCGGGGCCCCAATTTGAGGATGAGCACGACAAACGGTTTTCTTCTATTGAACTGTGGTCGACGGTTGGACTTTCCCTGTGGGATCGGCAACGGGTTGAGAGGCTCAAGGAACTGGATGCGTTGAGTGACCTTCAGACTGGGTGGATTCTAGGTTGGCATGTAGTTCCTCAGTGATTGCGCCTGGAGTCCTACTATATCAGTGTACCATGGCAGCGGGTTGTTTGCCTTCCCTTCCTCAGAGCCATCGTGCTAATGGGGCATTGGGATATACCGTATGCTTACAGGGGGTCAGTTCACCTTTCCCGCAGCGCCATAGCTATCAGTTGGACAGTGAATTAAGTCAGAGGTGACTCAGATTCTTCTCAGTGAATCTTTCCCTAGTGGTGACTTTAAGCGTTCTCATTCGTTTTCCTTCTCTCCTTTTTCTCTCCAACCCTTCGCCTCTCCCCCCCCCCTCTCTCTCTTCAGCCGTTTTCTTGTTCCTTTTTACTATTTACGACTTGAAACCCATACCAAAGGATGAGTCGCTCTTCCGATTTCTGTCTGAAGCATTGGATATAATTCTGGCCGATGTGTGGTCTAAAGAAGTGCCGGGAGGAACATCCCACCTGCTGGAAGGCACTCAAGGTTCCCCAGGAGGTACGATAACAAAGAACAATTGGCTATCACATCTTCCCGTGTATCATCCTATCTTTCTGAGGCTAACGGAAGCATCTCTCAGATCCTCGAGGCACCGCAAACCACGCAGACGTCGGCTTTTCCGCAACTACCAATGGAGTTGCTGCTCAGCATTCTCGGCCACCTCCCCCCAGTCAACCAGTTGTTTGTAGCCCTCACGTGCAAACATCTCTTTTTCACCGTATCTTCTTCAACAGCCTTGACGATCCCATCGGCGTCATGTCATAGGCAGCTGGCCTCGGAAGACGACTGTCTCGCCTCCCCCTGCCTCGGGATGATGAGGCTCATGTATGCCATGCGGTCTGTGGGCCCCGAACGTCGTTTCGTGTACGCGTGGGGTTTCTGAAAACTATGCTACCAATTTCGGTTTAAACAGAGGGCCTATTGGGATCATGTCGGGACGGAATATGACTATTCATTAAGTTAGATCGGGTTCGCTCCAACTTGACGTTTGACAGCCGGTTCCGGTTGTGAACATCTCCATGTGTGATATGGCAATTTCCGCGGTGTCTGCGATGGGCGACACAGAATTTTGAAGGAATGGTACAGGGAAGGGAACAGTAATTAGAGCGTCAGAAATATTATCCCATGTATTCTCTGCTCAATGTAATACAAATGCTTCGATATCCCAAGGTTCAACGTCGTGGCTTTCGATCGCAGTTCTGTCAATCTTTCTCTATAGGGTAATCATATGACCTGGTAGTAGTAATGGTGATGTTGGTGGCGGGCGGCAACTTCCTAATAAACTGCAACGTCTCCATCCTCATACAAGTTCCCTCATCCTCTACTCTTACATCAAAAGACTTCCCTTTTTTTCCCATCTCAATTTATTTGCTTGAAGATCAACACTGTGAAGCTTCTGGAATCATGGACAAGGAAGCTGATAGATTCCCTCTACACACGGCGGCGCGACTTGGCCAAGGTAAGAGCTGACTTGAGCTCATGACAAACACAAACCCCCACTAAACCATCGTGACAGTGAGCGTTGCCGAGAGTCTACTCAAGGTAAAGAGACGATATCCCCCAAAGAAAACAAAAGACACCATGAGGTGTCGAATGAATATATTGCAAAAATCAGATACTAAACTTCGGTGCAGACCAACCCCAAACTTTCCCAGCGCAAAGACGACGATGACCGATACCCCATCCACTGGGCCGCCTCATCCAACAGTCTCGACATTGTCAACCTGCTGGCCGACCAGAAAGGCTTTGACCCAGATGTCTTGGTAAATCAGACATGCCCCTCTCTACACTCGTCTCTACCATACATCTACTAACCAGGACATGAATCACAGGATGGAAGCGGCTGGACTCCCTTCATGATTTCCGCCAGCGTCCCCGACAGTGAACCTGTTCTCAAGCTCCTCCTCCAAAGGGGAGCAGACGTGAACGCAAAGAGTTGGGTCTCTCCAGTCATATATACCACCAACCCGTACACAAAATACTAATGACCACTTGCTTGAAATAAAGACACCACCGGAAATGTTGGTTACTATCCTTCTCCTCTTCCCCCTCCCCTGAGAGAGCCTCTTGCTGACAAAACATCCCAGTCGGCCCTACACTTTGTCGCCTCAAAGAAGAACATCGACATCGCCCGTCTTCTCCTAGAGAACAAGGCTTCTACACGTGTCCGCAACAAGAGGGGTCAATACGCCATCCATCGCGCCGCCGCCGTCGGTTCTCAGCCCATTGTTTCGCTCCTCTTACGTAACAGGAGTCCCCTCGATGCCACTGACGCAGATGGGTACACGCCTCTTCATCATGCTATCGTAGAGGGTCATGGTAAGATCAGATCTTTTGCTCATGTGGCTGGTTGGCTTTATGAAGCTTAGATAAGGAACTGAAACTGATAAATCCCCCCTAGGAGACGTTGCCATCCTTCTACTCAAGGAAGGAGCCGACCATACCCTCAAGACGGGCGAAGATCATCTCGCTCTTGACCTTGCCCCGGACAAGGACGTATGTTTTTCTAACCCTCCTCTCTCTACCTCCTCTTGAGACACATCATGCTAATCATATACAGGTACGACGATACATTTTGCAGGGAGCTGAAAGGGAAGGAATAGATCTATCAGTATAGTAGTTTTGATTTCCCCCACAGGGTAATGAAGAAGAAGAAGAAGAAACAGAAAAAGGGAACATGCAATACATAGTTATAAAACCAAAAAGAAAAATCCCAACGCTATGTTTTTGTAATACAATTATTTGACCGTCCGTTCCACCAACTCGCGATACATTGCCTTGACATCCTGCACATCGGCCTTGAGCTCCTCGACCATCTCGCTCTTCTCACCCAGCAGCTCAAGGGTAGTCTGATACCGGGCGTTGACATCGTCAAGCTGCTTCTGGATGTCGTCGACCTTCCCAGACGACGCCTTGGCCGCCTCGACATCCCTCATGAGCGAGAGTATGTCCGACCTCGCCTCGTCCCTCTGGCTGCACACCCGGGCCATCTCCTCCTTGGCGGCCACCTTCTCGGCCTCGAGCCGGCGAATGGCCGCACTCATGCGCTCGACCAGCTGCACCGACGGTCCTGCCCCAACAGTCGATACGGACACCATGTCCTGCGCTACGTTGCGCGGTGACGACGGCGCAGCACCCTCGTCCCGCTCGGCCAGGGACGGCGGGGACATGAGGTCCAGTCCGTCGTTGGAGGGGGGTTCAAACGGCGAGAAGGGCGGGGGCATAGGTGCACCGGATCCCGTGGTGGAGAATGTGCCTGTGCGTCGGAGGGATGGCTGACTAGGCAGACGGCGGATGCCACTGAGCTCGCCACCGGGACTGTAGCTGTCGGGGATGCTGCCCGAGACGGGTGTGCGGCGCGCAGAGGGCTTGTTGAAGATCTGCAGGCCGGCGCTGAGGTCGGAGCTGAAGGTTCGCGGGACCGATAGCAGCGGCGAGTCCGGACGGCTCTGGTTCCGCGGCGATGGCATGGCGGGGACGTCGTCTGCCCACCCGCCGCGGCGGTCCGGGTCGTTCTGCTGCTGCATCTCCCGTGCTGCGACTCGTTGCATCTTGTCCAGGTCGGCGCGGGCCTGCTCCAGAGCCGTCTCTGTCGTCTTGGACGACATTCGTAGGTCGGTGAGTTGTTCGCGGCACGTCTCTAGCTCTTGCTTGGCTGTCTCTAGTTCTGGCTTGACATCTTGTAGCTCTTCTTCGAGACCGCGGCATCGGCTTGCCTACATAGGGGTCAGATACATAATCCATAGATGGGCCTTGTATAAAATAGAAGGTGAATTGGGAAGCAGGAGAATGAGAGAACTTACAGCTTCTCGTGCCTTTTTGCGCATCTCCGACTCACGCCTCTGCGCCTCATCCTTCTCCTTCTCGAGACTAGCCACCTTTGCGAGGAGCGAGGCCTCGATGCCCTGCCAGTTATCGCTGGCAGTAGCGTACTGCGACTGGAGCGTGTCAATCTGCCGGAGCAGCTTGACCTGGGCCTCGCCGCCGGAGCCGGACGACGCCTCCTCGGCGACGGATCGCATGGCCTCGAGCTTATTCTCCATCATCTTGACCTCGGTCTTGAGGTCGGCCTCGACGGTGCGGCTGCGCTCGGTGGCGCGGTCGAGCTTCTCGGTCCACTCGAGACCGTCGAGGCGCGCCCTGTCCTGGAGGGAGTCCCTCTCGGCTTCGAGGGCGGCGATCCGGTCCTCCAGCTCTCGCTGGCGGGTCTTCTCGGCGGCCATGGCCTTCGCGTGCGCGTCCGTAGTGGCGGCCGTGGCCTTGTCCGACTTGGCGCGGAGGTCCTGCTCGAGCTTGCGCATGGCGTCGTCCTTTGCCGCGCGCTCCTTCTTGAGGGCGTCGACCTCGCGCTGCAGCGATGCCGAGGCCTTGCGCGCCTCCTCCTGCCGCTTCTCCTTCTCCTCGTCACCCTCGAGGCGGTTGCGCAGCGTCTCGGCGTCCGACGCCGCCTTGTCCTTGGCCTTGCGCAGCTCATCGGCCTGCTTGTCCTTTTCGGCCATCTGCAGCCGCAGACGCTTGAGCGTGGTGCGCAGCGTCTGCTCCGAGCTCGACAGCTTCTGCCCCTCCTCCATCAGCAGCGCAATCTTCTCGTCCTTCTCGGCCAGTTTGCGCTCTGCGCTGCCGGACGCGACCGTCGACGCCGTCTTCTTGGCCGCGTCGGCCGCATTCCTCGACAGGTACTTCAGCTTGGACTGCAGCGAGTCTATGCGCTCCACGTACTCCTGTATCTCCTCCTGCTGACGCGACTTGATCTCCTCCATGTCCTTGGCTAGGTCCGATATATCGCTCTGTCGTGCGGTAGTCGGTCTTGCCGTCGTTGCGACATCGTCCTTTTTCCCATTGTCGGGCGTGGGTTGTGATTCTGTCGTTTTCGGCGCTGCGGGCGATTGATCTCGGGAACTGTCGGTCTTGTCTATTTCCAACGGCGCAGCGGCTTCCTCTTCTGCTGCTGCTGGGGGGGTGTCCACCGTGACGGCCGCAGCCGCAGCCGACTCGTCCTCCCCGTTGTGCGTGCTGTCCATCGAAGGTCGGTCGGTAGGAGGGCTCTCCATCGAAGGTCGCTCCATGGATGGTCTATCCATGGATGGCCTGCTGTCAAAGGAGCTTCTCGGTGAAGCACCACCCTGACCAGACTTGGCAGCCATGGCTTTGGCCAGCCTGGCCTGCAAACGATCATTAGGGTTCCCGCGAGGCTTGGAAGAGGACCGAGTATTGGCTAATTCGTGTGAGCGCATTAGCAAAGGAAATCCGCCCCGAACAAAAGAAAGAGATGAAACCTTAGCACGCTACACTAAGCCCTTCGTTTTGTGTGCGTGCAACGTAAAAGACATACCCGTACTAGACTTTGCCGTAGCCATCATGGGAGCCTGCGGTTGTGGCTGCGGCTGCGGCTGCGGCTGCTGTTGTGGCTTCTTCTTAGGCGCAGGAGTAGACGTCCAGCCGTCACCGTCGGAGTCATCGTCAGCGCCACTGACTCCTGCCGCACCCTCGGTCAACATGTTGTCTAGGCGGGACTCTACGCCTGCGACGGCCGAGGTGAGGAATGAGCCCCATTTCGAGGCCGAAGGCTTGCCAGGCGCAGCCATGGTGGGGTGGGGGGGGGAGGAGAGTGGAAGGTCGATGGAGCTTGAGAGATCGTATGTTCGTGAGGGGGAGAGAGGAGTGTCGCAGAAGGAATGTCGTGTGCGTGTTGTGTGTGTTGTATTAATTGTTCGTTGTTCGCGACAACGACGTTGCGTCGAAGCTCTCGGCACGTTGTTGGGCGTGTTGGCCACCTTGTACGGGGAGGAGTACAGGTAACGCAATAAATAAAATAAAATAATCAATTAATTGCTCGAGTTAAACCATGCGAGAGACTCAGTAGTGGTGGGTCCCCCGCTGTAAGACTGGTAAGCCTCCATTAATACGAGGCCTGTCTTTTACCATTGCTATTGCCATTTAACCATACGAGTATGCCTTATGAACAGCTCTGCAATGAGGACACTTTTATTACCATTCTATGAGTTTCTTCTTCTTTTTCTCTTTTATTCTTAAACGTGTTGTATCCTCCATACCGTTGAAGCGTACAATGTACTTGTATCTGAAACGACCAATAGTAAAGAACTGACTCCTTCTTACATGCGCCAGGATCAAGTACGCGTAAGACTATGTATCCCCCTCCCGGCTCCCAGGCAGGCCATCCACATCCCGTACAGCCTCATCTCCGGCAAATATGTCCATATCTACTCCGTACTACGACTGCACATTACTCGTAGATAAATCGCTTCCTAAAAAGACACGCCATTTTCTTGACTAAAAGAAGACTTGTTTCCTCGTATTGTCTACTACTAACTCTACATATTTCCATGTTACCTTGTTCCTCTCATCAATCCCGTTCATCCCATTCCTCTTATCCCTCTCATATACATCTGTCCTATTCTCCTTCTCCTATTCATCAAGTTCTTCTTACTTTCCTACTCTCCCTTTCCTGTTCTCCTATCATCAACGGGGGTATCGAATTCAGAGGGTAAAACCTGTCAACCTCATCCAGAGACTATAATGCACGTAACAAAAATAAAAATGAACCCAAGAAAAACGAAAAGCAAAACCAATAAATGCTACCACATATATCATAAAACAAACCATCGCTCAGCTAAAATCCCAACATAATCCCAGACAGAAAACAGTACAAAGCCAACAAACAAACAAAAACATTGTCATATCATCTCCCCCTTAACCAGCCAACTTCTTCCACCAACTAGTCTTTGGAGTAGCAGTCTCCGGTGCAAGAACCGAGTTACGACGACTCCCATGTCCCTGCCTATCGTCGCTACCCTCCGAGGCAGCCATGCGCTTCTCGCGCTCCCTCTCCTCTCGTCTTCTTCTTCGTCGCTGATCATCCGTCTCATCCGCCGTCATCTCCGCTCCTGAGGCGCGGCCCTTTCTACGGGCCCGACGAGCCTCGCGACGAGCCTGCTCTTCCTCAGCCTGCTGGTCTGGTGGCGGCGGCCCCGCGTCAGAGTGGTCCTTCACCCACGTCGATGTTCCTGACATGGGCCAGGCCGATGAGCCCTCGCGCTCTGAGCGGTGTCGGCGCTGCTTCCGCGGCGGGGCCTCGTCGACAGAGGCATCTGTCGCGCGGCGACTCAGCTTCTCTGTCGGCCGTTCTGGCACGCCTTCTCTGGCAGCCCGGCGGGCTTCGCGCTTGCGACGCCGCTCCGCCTCGTCCTCTGATGGGTCGACCTGATGGGACTGGGATCGACGAGGGCGCTCTCGCTTCGAGGCTCGGCGCGCCGCTTCGTCTGCTTCCTCGGCAGCAGCGGCAGCAGCCTCCCTCTCCTTGCGGACGCGTCGCCGCTCAGCCCTGCGCGCCTCCTTCTCTTCTTCCTCGGCGCGCTGCTCTTCTTCGCGTTGGCGTGCGGCACGGCGCTCGGCACGGCGAGCCTCCTTGTCTGCATCCTCGTCTCCCTTGCGCCGGCGTTCGCGGGGCCTCTCCTTTTCCTTGCGGGCCTCTGCTGCCTCCTCGGCGGCGGCGGCAGCAGCTTCGCGCTCAGCTCGCTTGGCGCGGCGCGCTGCTCGTCGTGCCTCCCTCTCGGGGTCGGCCATGGGAACGTCACCGTCCGTGACAGCACCCCTGCCCTCGTCGTCTGTCGTAGCGTACGTGTTACGGCGCTTGATGGGCTCGACACGCTCCGCCTTGGGCGTCATGAAACCGCTGAAAAGGCCTGAGATGCCGCCCTTCCTGGTTGTTGAAGTGCCGCGCCTCGAGGGCGTGCCGTTGGAGCCGGGCGCATCCGTCATGACAACGTCTTCGTCGTCGACAAGTGTCGCGCGTCGAGATCGCCGGCGGTCAGACGTCGGGGGGTGACCCTCGGCCTCGGTTGTCAGCCCCTCGTCGTCGCCGTGGTGCGACCGGCGCGGCTTGGACCTCCTGCTGGACGATTTGTCGCCGCCCATGCCCAGGATCTTGGCAGCCTTGGAAGACACATCGGGCGGTGCTTCCTCGGGCGGCGGGGAGGCGAGGCCGTGCGCGTCCACTGAGGCGCGGCGCGACGATCGGCCATTGGTACTGGCCCGCTTGTCCCTCGTCGACATGGACCTTGAGACGGGTGGTGTGCTGTTGAACATGCCAGACATGCGGCTGCGCCTCTCAGGCTTGTCGACCTTTTCAGCTGACCGCTCTGCCTTGTCCGAGCTGGATCCCTTGGACGAGCCGCTCTTCTTTTCCTCCTCCTTGTCGACCGATCGCTTTGAGGACCTCTCCTTTTCAGGCTTGGATCGTGACGACGACTTCTTCTCTCTCTCCCTTTCCTTCTCCTTCTCCTTCTCTCTCTCCTTCTCCCTCTCCCGGTGGCGCTCTGCGCGCTCGCGCTCACGCTCAGCGCGATCAGTACGATCCCTGCCCCTTTCCCTTTCCTTCTTCTCCTCCTTCTTCTCTTCTTCCTTGGGCGCTCCAGACGCCGTCCACGCGCCCCAGGATGAACCGCCGTCGCGATTGATCTTAGGTCGGTCCTTTCTGGATGACGACTTGGGCTCGGGGGGTGGCGACAGCGGAGCGTCGGGGACAGCAGGCGGAGGCTGGGGGACGGGTGGAGGCACAGCGTCGGCAGCCCTGGACTTGCTCTTCTTGCTGCTGGCGGCCGTCTTCTTCTCCCTCTTGGGCGATGGGACCGTCATTTCGGGCATGGGCTCATCGTCGTCGAACTCCTCGGGGAACGTCCCTGGTATCTCGGAGGCTTTCTTCTTCTTCCTGGAAGATGGCGGGGGCACGGGCAGCGGCTCCTCCTCGACGACGGGCTCGGGGGGAGGCGGAGGCGGCGGCGGGGCCTCGGCAACGGGGGCCGACTTGGACTTCTTGGACTTCTTAGACTTCTTCTCCTCGACCGGCGGCGGCGGCGGGGCCGGTGGCTCGGGCGGTGGGGATGGCGGGGCGTCAACTGGCGCGGGCTCGGGCTCCTCCTCTTGTGGGGGTGGGACCGCCTCAAACGTCTTGAGTCTGTCGGTGATCTTGCCACCAAACGACTTTCGTGATGAGCTCAGGAACCCGTCATTGTTTGATGATGTCGTGTCCTCGAGGGGAGTTTCTATGAATGGGATGAGTCAGCAGCCAATTTCCCGACAGTCGTACAAGCACCAAGATTGTTGAGAGGTGTGAGTGGGCGCGCGTCGCACACACGAGATTCAAGTCAATCCCATCGCAGTTAGCGTGATACAGGGGGGGTCGGGTCTGAGACCGCCTCGGTGCCTCCCACCCCAAGCTCAGCCGCTCTGCGAAATGAGTTGCACTCTCTGTGCCATGGTATGCGACGGATATTGGGGAAGAGAGATGCAATGTGTCCAAAAAGATGAACAGTGACAAAAGATAGGGAAAAAAAATAGGGAATGATTGAGAATAAACGGGGGATAAAACAACGTAGTGAGTGCAGTAGTAGAACAGAAAATCAAAGCACATACCTTTCTTCTTCTTGCCTCCAAGACCCCAGAAGCTAAAAGCATCATTCGCAGGCTTGGGCGTGCGCGACGCGTCCACCTCGGCCAACAACCTGTCCACCTCTGCTGGATCCAGCTCCGGTTCCGCCTCAGGCTCAGGCTCTGGGGCTGGTTCAGGCTCCGGCTCCGGCTCCGGCTCCGGCTCCTTGGATTTCTTCTTATCCTTGGATGATGACTTCTTCTCCTTTTCCTTCTTCTTCTCCTTCTCTTTCTCTTTTTCTGCCTTTTCCCTCTCCTTTTCCCTCTCCTTCTCGGCGGCCCTTTCCGCCTTCCTGGCCTCCTTAGCCTCCTTGGCCTCCCTGGCAGCTTGCTCCTCGGCTTCCTTGGCGGCGGCAGCTTCAGCTTCAGCAGCTTCAGCCTCGGCGGCTTCGGCAGCGGCAGCAGCGGCGGCGGCCTCTTCGTCTACAACATCGCCACCCCTGCTGTCAATCTTGGCCTTGAGTTCATCGTACCTGCCACGGTCTGTCTTGCCCAGTTTGCCGCGTTTCTCCTTCTTGGCTTCGAGGGCGGCAAACTCTTCGTCTTCGGCGGCGGCCTCAGTAGCAGCAGGGTCTTCTTCGGGGGGCGGGGGGGCGTCGGGCACAGCAGGGGGGACTTCTTCTTCTTCTGCCGCAGGAGGGTCAGGGGCAGCAGGGGGGACAGCCTCGGCGGCTCTTGCGTCGGAACGCTCCTTGAGCTCCTCGTACCGGTCCCTCTCACTCTTCTTCACCAGACGTCCCTTCTTGATCTTTTTATCCTCCAGGATCGCGAGCTCCGCCTCCTCTGCCGCGATCTCAGCTTCAGCTGCCTCCTTGGCCGCTTGCTCCTCTGCCTCACGGGCAGCCTGCTCTTCTGCTTCCTTGGCTGCTTTCTCCTCAGCACGCTTGTCAGATCGCTCTTTGAGGAAGGCATGGCGATCGCGCTCCGCAGACTTGGACAGCTTGCCCTTCTTGGATTTCTTGACCTCGAGGGCTGCCAACTCATCTTCCTCAGCAGCAATGTCGGCCTCGCCCAGAACTTCAGGAGCAGCAGGCTCTTCTGGAGCCGGTGGGTCGGGAGCCGGAGGTGGGATATCGTCAAAGGGCTCCGGTGCCGCCTCCTCCTCGACCGCGGGGGGCTCCTTGGCTGCAGCTCGCTGGTCGGCACGTTCCTTGAGCTCAGCATACCTCTCCTTCTCGGAGGACTTGGATAGTTTTCCCTTCTTGGCTTTCTTGGCCTCCAAATCAGCAAGCTCCTGTTCCTCAGCGGCGATTTCAGCGTCATTGTTGTCGTCCGGGGGAGCAGGCTCTTCAGGGGCAGGCTCAAAGAGAGGTTCCGGTTCCGGTTCAGCAGGAGGCTGCTCGGCGGCTTGCTTGGCGGCGGCACGCTGCTCGGCCCGTTCTAGAAGGACTGTGTGCCTGTCCCGATCGGCAGACTTAGCAAGCCTGCCCTTCTTGGCTTTCTTGGCCTCTAAATCAGCAAGCTCCTGTTCCTCAGCGGCGATTTCAGCGTCATTGTTGTCGTCCGCAGGGGCAGGCTCTTCAGGGGCAGGCTCAAAGAGAGGTTCCGGCTCCGGTTCAGCAGGGGGCTGCTCAGAAGCTTCCTTGGCAGCGGCGCGCTGGTCGGCACGCTCCTTGAGAACAGCGTACCTCTCCTTCTCGGAAGTCTTGGTCAGCTTTCCCTTCTTGGCCTTCTTGGTCTCCAGGTCGGCAAGCTCTTGTTCCTCGGCAGCGACCTCGAGATCAACTTCGGGTGCAGCAGGGGGCACATCCGCGGGCTCTGGCTCCGGCGCTGGTGGCTCCTCAATCGGTGCTGGCGGCTCCTCCGGTTCCTTCGCGACGGCCTGCGCAGCCCGCTCTTCGGACCGACCCTTGAGGTAGTGGAATCGATCCTTGTCCGTTGTCTTGACAAACTTGCCTCTCTTCTGGCGTTTAGCCTCCAGGTCAGCGAGCTCCTTCTCTTCGGCGTCGATGTCTGCCTGGCTGATCTCGGGTTCAGCGGGGGCCGGCTCAGGCTCTGGTTCCGGTTCCGGGTCGGCCGGGGGCTCGGGCTCCGGTGGGTCAGGCGCAGCCGGAGGGGCCATGGATGCAGTGATGGCGCGTTTGACAGATCGCTCCTTGAGGTACTGGTATCGCTCCTTGTCCGTTGTCTTGACGAATTTGCCCCTCTTTTGGCGCTTGGCCTCCAGCTCCGCCAGTTCAGCCTCCTCAGCGTCAATCTCGGCTTGATCGCCTCCGGACGGAGCAGGTGTTTCGGCAACCGGTTCAGGTTCGGGTTCGGGTTCCGGGACAGCGACGGCAGCCTCTTCAGCTTCCTTGGCTGCTTTGTCCGCCGCTCGCTTGTCAGATCGGCCCTTGAGGACCTCGTACCTGTCCCTATCACCAGCCTTGGCTAACCTGCCCTTCTTAGCCTTCTTGGTCTCGAGTTCGGCAAGCTCATTCTCCTCTGCATCGATTTCAGCTTGGTCGACCTCGGGCTCAGCTGGGGGTGCAGGCTCGGTCTCGGGCTCGGCAGCGGCGACGGCGGCTGCAGCCTCCTCCTCGGCAGCAGCAGCAGCAGCTTTTTCCTCGGCGCGTTTATCGGAGCGCTCCTGGAGATAAGCGTGCCTCTCACGGTCGGCAGTCTTAGAGAACCTCCCCTTCTTGGCCCTCTTGGCCTCCAACTCCGCCAACTCAGCCTCCTCGGCATCGATCTGTGCCTGGTCGAGTTCGGGGGCGGCGGGAGGCTCGGGAGCGGCTGGTTCAGGTTCCGGCTCAGGCTCAGCAGGCGCGGGAGGTTCCGGCTCTGGTTCGGCCTCCCTGGCAGCCTTCTTGGCTGCGCGCTCAGCCATGCGATCCTGCAGGACCTGGTAGCGTTCCCTGTCAGCAGACTTGGAGAACCGACCCTTTTTGGCCTTCTTGACTTCCAGATCAGCAATCTCAGCCTCGTCTGCCGCAGCCTCGGCATCCTCAGCCTCCTGTGCTGCAGAGTCACCGGCATCCGTCACGACGGGGGGGTCCTCGGGTGGTTCAGGGGCCGCAGGCACCTCTGGTACGGGGGGAGGGGCAGCGGCCTCTGCTTCCCTGGCGGCCTTGACCTCAGCCCTCTTCGCGGCCGAATCCAAGAGGACCTGGTAGCGGTCCCGGTCAGCCGCCTTCGCCAGCCTGCCCTTCTTGGCCTTCTTAGTTTCCAAATCGGCTAGCTCGGCCTCTTCAGCTTCGCGGACGGCAGCGTCTGCATCATCCTCGACGGGTGCAGGGGGTTCTTCAGGAGCGGGGGGCTCCTCGGCTGGTGGCGGTGGAGCAGCCTCGGCGGCGGCCTTATCATCGGCTCTCTTGGCGGCTAGGTCAAGGAGGACCTGGTATCGTTCACGTTCGGCTGCCTTGGCCAATCTGCCCTTCTTGGCCTTTTTCGCCTCCAGTTCGGCGAGCTCAGCCTCCTCCGCTGCGATCTGCAGCCTTTCCGCCTCATCAACACCATCGTCGGGGGGCGGCGCATCGGGGACCTCGGGGGGGACCTCGGGGGGGACCTCGGGCGCGGCCTCAGGCTCGGGTTCGGGGGCAGCAGCGTCAGCAGCTTCAGCAGCGGCCTTTTCCTCAGCCCTCCGGTCGGACTTGGCCTTAAGCTCCTCATACCGGTCCTTGTCCTTCTTCATGGTGAGCCTGCCCTTCCTCAAAGCCTTCTTCGACTCGAGGGCAGCCAGTTCCTCCTCCTCGGCGGCGATCTCAGCCTCCTCGCGTGCCTTTTCTTCGTCAAAGGCTGGCTCCTCTGGCGCTGGCGGTGGTTCAGCGGCAGCAGCAGCGTCGGCGGCGGCGGCAGCTTCCTCAGCCTCCTTAGCTGCTGTCTCTTCAGCCCTGGCGTCGGCCTGGGCCTTGAGGATATCGTAGCGCTCCTTGTCCTTTTTGAGCAACTTTCCGCCGACCCTCTTGCTCTTCTTGACCTCGAGGGCTTCGAGCTCCTCCACTTCGGCAGCAATCTCGGCGGCTCGGGCGTCAGACTTGGCCTTCTCCTCGGCCTCGGCCTCAGCGGCGGCAGCATCGGCGGCGGCAGTGTTCGCAGCAGCGGCTTCGGCAGCGGCCTGCTCCTCGGCTTCCTTGGCAGCCTTGTCTGCAGCTCTCTTGTCGGCATTTGCTTTAAGGATCTCATAGCGATCCTTGTCCTTCTTCATCGTGAGCTTGCCCTTCTTCGAGGCCTTCTTTGTCTCGAGAGCAGCCAGCTCCTCCTCCTCGGCGGTGACCGCCGCGGCTTCGGCGTCGGCCTTGGCCTTTTCCTCCGCAGTAGGCTCTGCCTTCTTGGTGCCGAGGTCCCAGTCGTCGTTGCCCTCCTCAGCCCAAGAAAAGGCATCCTTCTTCTCCTTCTTACCCCAGGAGCTGAAGAAGTCGTCGCCACCGCCGCCCGCGGCGGGGCCGTCGTCGAGTTGGATGAGGTCGTCGATAGCCTTCTTTTCCTTCTTGGGGCCGCCGCCCCACGAGTCCCATAGGTCGTCCTTTTGGGAGTCCTCCTGAACCTCGCCGAGAAGCGTGGTCTTCTTACCGCTGGGGTCCTTCTTGCCAGACCCCCAGAAGTCCCAGCCGGCGCCTCCGGATTTCGTAGTGTCCTCCTTGGGCTCGTCATCGGCAAAGAGGGAGTTCTTCTTCTTTCCTGCGGCGCCCCAGCCAAAGTCGTCGTCGAGTCCGCTTGTTGCGGGCGGCGCGTCGTCGTAGAGACCGCCTTTCTTGTTATTTTTGCCCTTGTTGGCTGCGCCCCAGAAACCATCTGCCGAAGGCGCATCCGGGGCGGCAGGGGGAGCGTCGGAAGTCCCAAACTCGTCGAGAAGGCTCTGTTTCTTGTCCTTCTTCGACCCGGGAACGAACCAGTCGTCGTCGCCGGCGGGCTCGTCGGCGCCGAAAGCGATGCTGGACTTGTCGTTTCCCTTTTTGGCTCCCCAGGGGTTGGCATCCTCGGCGGGAGCTTTGTTACCGCCACCCCAGCCCCAGCCGTTGCCGCCTCCCCCTCCACCTGTCCAACTGGCTCCCCAGGAGCCTAAGCCACTACTTTTCGTATCGGTGGTGCCAAAATTGAGATCCAACTTCGGATCGTCGCCTAACTTGATGTCCTGGAATTGGTCGCCAAAGTCGGTGGAGGGGATATTGGGGACGCCGGCGTCTTTCTTTTTGCCCTTGGCGGTGCTGAAGTCAGCCCAGTCTTCTCCTCCGTCGCCGCCGGCGCCATCGCCTCCAGCTCCACCACCGGTACCAGCGTCGCCACCAGCACCGCCCAGACTGTCATTGTTACCAGCGTTGCCCTCGTCCTTTTTCTCCTCGCCGCCGCCAGCACCGCCGCCGCCGCCTCCGAGGGGCAGGGGTGTGCCGGCGGGCTTCTTCTTCTTCTTGGCGTGCTCACGGTAACTGCCCTGCCACTGGAAGTCTACCGAGGCTCCACGGGAAGGGTCCGGCACCAGGTCATTCTCGGCGCGATGCGCTTTCGCGGCGACCGAGCTGGGCTCTGGAGATGTGTCTGGGAGATGGGGACCGTCTCGACGGGCATAGTCGTCCGTTTCCGGGGTCGTCTTGCTGCTCTCGTCGGGGGACTCTGGTGGTGGTGTTGGTAGCCTGCGGCCGCGAGGAGGCTCCTGATGAGGCCATAGCGGTGGGCTCTGGAAGGATCGTTTAGGATTTGAGGATGGGGTCGGGGTCGGAAGGATGATGTTTCGCGTCTAAGTTGGAGCGAACAATGTTAGTCTTGGGCGAGAAACTGACATTTCTGCTTATGAAATGGAAGAAGAGGGCGAGTCAATGTGTGCTGGTATGACGTTTTTGCGCCGTTGGGGAAGTAATAGAGTTTCGGCGCGGGTAAGTATGGGGAAGGGAAGGGTTGGAAGGGGAAAATTAAAGACAATAGCGTGTAAAGCGATAATAATAATAATAATAATAGAGATTGGGAAGAATAAAAGTGTGAATGAGAAAACGTACAGAAGAGAGAGTAGGGGATTTGTGTCGACAGTGAAGCCAAGCTTGTGCGATCAAGCCCAGCTGTGCGCGGAGGGATCTCTCATCCCACCCAGTCCGTGAGGTAGTGTTTACTGACGACCCAGGACCGTTTGCGCTGAAGCTTTCGGTGAACACCAACACCTCGGCCGTAGCCATTGTGGAAGATGTAGCTCGTATGCTTCTGGCAAGTCGAAGTCGCAATCATGGACGCTGCTGTGGGACAGAGGCTGTCGCTAATGGGGAAGATGTTTGGGCGGATCGATTGTTGTCGGGTGATTTTTTTTTTTTTTCGGTCGTTTGTGTTGAGGGGAAAATGCGACGGTCGGTCGGGGGATTTCAGCTGGAAGAAAAAGGGTAACCCCCCGTCGGCGATGTCGTAAATAATCGGCAGGTGGGTTTCTGGTTATGCGCAGTATGTGTGAGACTGGAATCTGCGTCGAAGCAGAAAATACCAATCGAGAGTATCTCACAAAAGTCGGTCACTTTCCTTCTTTTCGTCCTTCCTTTCGAGGGCAGGACAAAAAAAAAATCGACGACCCTGCCACCTTATTTTTGGTTAACACCAAAGAGAGAGAAGGATTAAAAAATAAAATAAAAAAGAAATATGATGTTGGCGGCAATCCCTGGGCCCCCGGTCCGTTAATAGGATCCTTGTCGCCCTTGTCGGCTCTGGCGTCACCGCAATGGATGACTTTGGTGGTCTAAACCCCCCGCACGCCCGAATCAGAAACCAGAAGCGTGTTGCAGTTGTGCAGGTCACGTACGTACGATGTAGGGGCGCGATGGCAATGAGACAAGTAAAAGGGGTCTCTTTTTTCTTTTCCTTTTTTTTGCCTCTTCCCTCCTCCCTAGGTAAGACGAGGAATATAATACCACCACACAAGGGAGAAAAGAGGGTGACAGTAACGGGGAGACAAGATCCTCCGAGCTAACCAATGGCTGTTCGCTTGGTCTGCTTTACTCTGTAAGGGGATCGTCGACGACCCCTCAGGGCTAAGAAAGAGAGTAGGAGAGTAGAGAAAAAAAAAGGCTGGGAAACCAGGAGAATTGACGAGGGGTCACAAACAATAGACCCGATTCATACACAGACACACCCAGAGAGAGAGAGAAAGTGTATGAGTAGGAAACAAAGTAAGAAAGAGAAAAGAAAAAGATCCTCGTCTTGTTCGTCACTAACCCCCCTCTTGTGATGTGACTTCTCGGGATACCACTACGACGTAGTGTAGTAGTACTCGTAGTAGAGAGGCGCGGCAATGATTATAGGATGGGGGAGACCCCAGCGCTTTAATAAGGCCCACCAGCAGTCGAATGGTCGAGTAGTTGAGTGGTCGAGTTGGTCGAATGGTGGTCCGAGATGATGGTTGGCCTTTTTTTTTTTCTTCGAAGGAAGCACAAGCAGCAACTCGCTGGCATCGTACATCCCTCCATCCACCCGTCCAGTCATATATATTATTCCTTCTCCGTATTACTCTGTACCAGCATGTCAGTTATGAACAAGTACATGCTAGTAATAGCAGCAGAATGTACGAGCAGTAGCATTGATACCTGATGGTCCATAAGGATGGCGCTGCCGTGTGTCCACTTTGGAAGACCGGACCCCGTCTGCTGGAGCCTGGCTCTTGCGGCTGGTGGCATGAGGCGAGGTATTACTCGGTAGAGTGGCCCAGCCAAGAGTGTGGGTGTAGTGTGGCGTGGTGGTCGTGTCTGGTCGATGCTCTTTTTTCTTCTTCAGTCTACGAGTATTACAAGCATGGTTGTCTCGATTATCTTGCTGACGAGTACGGGTAGTACTGTGATGATACATGTGTCATTGTGGACAAGGCGAGTACGAGGATGAATAGGAGAGCATTGGTATCACTGTACTACTACGCCGTGACGGTATCACGTTGTGAGGCGTACGTAGAAAAGAACAACAAATCGAGGCAAGAGCGAATGCTGCACCTGCTGTTTTTGCCATGCACTGTAAGGAGGCTGGGGGCGGGGCAGCAACGGCAGGAGCAACCAGCAACAGCGGCAGGAGCATCAGCAGCAACTGCCTCATTCACGCTGGCACACACATGGATATGGGGCGAGTATTACTAGCAGTACACCAGGAGCCATGGAGTAAACTACTAACACCTCTACAACCTTCAACTACAACTACTCCTACTCCGTACAGAAAAGCATTGCTACTATCAAAGACTCTTCTAGCCCATCAACCCATTCAACGTCGTACTCTCTCCGTAGGGAACTGGGATCTTCCCGCCACTTGCACCACTTGCACCACCCGCACCACCCCATGACCACCATCATCTATCCATGCTGCATCATCCGAGCACTCCAACTGGCTGGTGTTGACTGGCATCGTTATCCCATGCAACATACCCACCACACCATCAGCGCTTCCATCGGGCAAGGCGTCCTTTTCCGGGTCCTCCCTGGCCTCTCAACCTCTCTCCCTGTTCGACCCTGCAATGATAATTCACCCACTCACCCCGAGATGCTAATACTATGTAGTACCCACGATGGCACGAGGGCATCCATCCCATCATCACCTTGCAGCAGCTCCTCGTGAACAACCCCTCCCTGACCCAGTCTCCTCCCTCTGTTTCTTTGGCTGAAATTGATGTGCGCGAGGCAGCGCAGCTCTTGTCCGACACGGGACTGTCTTCTTGGCCTTCTTGGCCTATCCATGGGCCATATGGTCCATACCATGCCATGTCCGCCCACCATGCACAGACGGGAGGGAGATCTGTGGCCGTGACCGACATATGTACGGAGTATGCGTAAAGAAAGGGAGAAGAACACCCCCCCAAAACAACGAAGCTGCAGGGCCGCTGCACATTACGGGAGTACTTCTGCATACGCATGGTCGTGGCCAGACCACCACATCCCCACCCACCCGAGGCATTACTACTGATAGTATGCGTACTTACCTGTACTCTGATTCTCTAGTCTATTTTTCTTGGTACAATGTTTGTAACCGCCGAAACTCGAGTCCCAGGTCGCTTTACCGTTTGATATCATTTCGACGAGCAATTTTATATGTGTGTGCGTGTGTGTGTGTGTGTGTGTGTGTGTGTACACCCATGTTTACTCGTGTATCACGTATGAGCACAGCCCTTATCTGGGCAAAGGAACAGGACCAGGGCAGAGCAGAGACAAGCACAAAACAGACAGTCATCTCGCACAAACGACCTGTCTCAAAAGCAAGGTACCAAAAGATGGAGTGGCATCAGCAACAGCACAGAAAATGTACGTAATCGAGGTCGGTTTGCCACGACGACGATTCTCATACGCAGTATTACTACGCAGCGAGCAGATGAAGAGGCAAAAGAGTGCAAGAAAAAAAGGTACAGGTACTGGTACCTGTGGGGCTGGGCAGCCATGCGCGAGAGCCCATGTATCCCGTACAGCCTGCTTTCTCCAGTCTATCTTTCTGGTTTCCAGCGCTTCACACACTCCTCGAGAGCATCTTGCCCGGGCCAAGTCCAGTCCAGTGCTCGTGGTGCGACAGCAACGAGGACACTAGCTTCCGAGTTGCTTCAACTTGCACGACACCATTCGTCATTAGACGCCCAACCCCGGGAGCTAAAAAGGGCCTTGTGGCCTTGTGGCCATCCAATTCGCTCCCATGGCCGTTGTCAGGTTTGTCGGGTCCCTCGATTCCTTCACCGCTCAATTGGATGTGGCTACCAGCAGCCAAGTGGCAGAATACACATACGTGTACGGCGTTGCACGGGTACGGCGTGATATTAGAAAAGATTTTTCTTTTCTACGCCTTCTTCATCTTTCCACGGCAGATGCGTTTTTTCTGCTGCTGTTCTGCGCGCCTGTTTCGTCCCCAATTTCCCCATGCATAGAAGGCTTTGGAAAAATGACTTGTCCGGAGATGGGTCCGAGATGGATGTTGTGTTGTTGCTGTTGATGCTGATCAGTAGTGTGTCATGACTGTGGCCGGCACCGGCTGCTGGACGGTATGACTGTTCGACACTGACCCCCGATGGACGGACATTGAATTGACGTGGCCCAAGTCGATGAAGGTTTCCAAGATTCAAGATACCGATTATCATTGTCATCATTGGGCCACTCTATTTGGAGTGGTGATATGTACACCATGAGAGAGAGGGTGTTGCTCGACCCCGCGGCCCGTCGGCCATGACTCGGGTTTGTCAACTGTGACTGGTCTAGTCCTTCCTCAAGCACGACTGCTCGCCCTTGCTTCCACTCTGTCCAACTTGCAAAGAACAATGGCCGGAAAAAGGCTCAGACGGGCAGTGTACCTTTTTTGGGGGATAGACCGGCTGTCAAATATCGCCCAAGCTCCACATTGTGGCGTGGTTCTACTCTGGCCAAGTGCTGTCTAGCTGTCTAGGGGCTTGTCTAGGGGACTCTAGGCTGGACTAGAGACTCGGCTTCTTCCATGCAGTGGGCTGGCTCTCAAACTGGCTACGAGTAGAACCAGTCTGTCGGACCATTTGACTTGGCGGGTATTGTTTATTACTATCGAGAACAAGAATTGGAACCAACAAGACCGGGTCAGGATGTGTAGTTGCACGGAGTTGCACGGTGTACAGGTAATGTAGTTGTATGCGGTGGTAGTAATATCAGACCACGCATACTTCCTATTAATACATCCCCCTCACTCGGTCTTCTCTCTCCAACGGCATGATCTCCCCGAAAGGCCGAGTCCCTTTTTTGTACCAAAGCGGCATTCAGCATCGGAGGTGGGTCGTCATGGCACTTGCAACCGGGACTGTGGATGTACGGAGTGGTCCGGGTGTGGACGGTATCATAGATTATCGTCATTAGTTGTATAATACCAGTTACAGTGCTGCTAGTATTTCGTAGTGGTGCATGTAGTATCATCAATACTCGGAATTATATTCGTACTCATAACACGTAGCTTACAACGTTACTCGCACCTGTAATACAATCGATGTTTGAACAGCCACGACAGCCGGCACCATGTGCAATACCGTCGGTCCCTCAGATCCCAGAACTCAGAAACCCTGGGCGATGGAGAAAAGGCGATAGAGGGTCCCTGTTTTTTTCGCCTCCCCCCTCTTGACTTTAGTGTAGAATGAAACGAGGCTATTAAATTAATTAAGAAGAGAAGGAAAAAAAGATAACAGTGCCCATACCAAGGTTAACAAGTAGTAGTAGTAGTACTAAAAGTGGTATAACCATCGATTGCCTTTTTTTTCCTTTCCTTCTCTTTCTTTCCCTCGCGTGGTTCAGGTATTACACAATCCCATGCCCCTCCTCATCTAACACGGCGCTTCTCCCCCCCTCCCTTACCTTGTTTTTTTTTCCCTTGTCCCTACCATAAATCTGAAAACAAGTTGAAACAAAATCATCTCCTTTTTATTTTATTTTACTTGGGGGTTGTGTCCCTCCCGCCGACGCGCCGCACTGCCTCCTCTGTCTGATTGACCCTCCTCCTTCAACATCAGCATGAAGAAGAGAAGAGGAAGAGGAAGAAGAAGAGGATAATAAAAACGAAACGCCCGCCCGCCGCCCGCCCGCCATGAGAGTCCAGCGTCAACTATCCGTCACGGTCCCCATACCATCCAACATCCCTCCCAACGTCGTCATCGCCACCCTCCAGACCGTCAGCCCCGTCATCCGAAACCTAGGAACCCTCTCTCGGTACGAGGAGACGCCAGAGGGGGGTGAACCCGTAGCCAACGACGCATTCTTCTACGGTCCATCATCTCCGGAACCTTCACCTACTGCCGACTCCTACTCTTCCAACAACTATAACTCTGCAACAACGACGCCACCATACCACACACCCGGCGCAGATGTCGTCACCACCAACGGCGACAACAGCGCAACAGCAGCGAGACCTACACACGCACCAGGTGCTGTGACGAGCTACCAAATCTTTGAGCTCATCACCCTGGCTCCCGGTCTGACAAAGGAGGTCACGTACCCTGCTTATTTTCAGCGCGTGAGCGACGGCATACGCGTCAGGGCCAATGGCGCAGCCGGTATAACCGGTTGGTGCGAGTTTACCGTCCGACCACGATATCCCCAGCAGCAGCAGCAGCAGCAGCAGCAACACGCGAACTCGATTTCCAATCCTTCCCCTCCCATCGTCGCATCCCCCTCAACGTCGAATACCAACACGGCAGACTCGGCATCACCCGAATACTCCACCCCGGACGGCGGGGGCTTCTCCTCGTCTGGCGCGAGTCCCATGTCGTCCTCGTCGCCGCCCATGCTTCACAGCGGTAGCGGGGGTGGTCCCCCCGTCGCAGCCAGTGTCATGGAATACGACTTGCACGAGGCTATTGTCGTCGAGGCCAATTCCCTCCTCATGCCGTTTGTCTGCCATACCATGCAGATTGCTCATAGGGGACTCTGCAGCAAGGTCATACAGGAGGCCCAGGAAAACATCGTGCATTTCCAGACGTGGGATTATCAGCAATATGGGCGGTGATTCCTCGCAGTGTCTAGCTTTCCTGGAAGGGTCTGACTTCTTCCATGGCTGGTAATGCCTGGCAAGGTTCTACAGCATTGCTCCTTTACCATCTACTACATCACATCTACATCATCTACATCACTTAATCATACACTGAACGCGGCATGTATATAATCGGGTCACAGCACAGGCAGAGGGCGTTTTCATCTTATGGGATCTTTTCTATACTTGTTTTTTTTTTCTACTTCTTTCCATCTCCCCGTCTTCTTGTTTTCGTCCTTTCACACTTTATTGGTTCCTTTCTAAGATACCTTTCTAAGATACCTGTACTTTAACCACTACCATACTATTTACGAATCATCGTGGCGTATCCAATGTGATGCCAGATATTCAAAGAAAGTTGCCTTTGTAATATTACTATCTATATCTCTGGGTGTTTCTTACATGCGTGTTTCTTGTAGATATATATCCTTCAAGCGTTATTTATACACTCTTTACTTTCTTCAGTACCATCATCTTTCAAAAGTAGACTTAGATCAAGCGAAATATTTGCATACATTCTAAAAAGTGCCGAAACTATCAAGAGTTTACAAAACAGAATACCCCAAAGAACCAAGAACCAAAGAACCAAGGACCCAACGAACAAAAGACAACAAGACAAAGACAAGAAGTAGACCATCGAGAAACCCCCGATAAAGTAAACTAAAGAAGAAGAAATACTCGTAGAGTGCAAAGAAGAAGAAGAAAAGCGCTTTGGTATCATTGACCAGCTCCGTCTATTCCCAACCGTCATTCATAAAGGGATGTGAGACAACAACAAGTCTCGATACTCGTATACTAATTTCGAATTTTCATTGTCACAATTGACAAACAGAACAACATGTCAGATAGGTATACCAAGTGACATGGTCAGAAGGACAAGAAGAGGAAGAAGATATGTCAAATAGGTATACCAAGTGACATGGACAGAAGAAGAAGAAGAAGAAGAAGAAGAAGCAGTAGCGAAAAAAAGAAGCAACGAGTCGAACTCTTGAGAAGAAGAAACAAGTCATAAAAATATCTCTTTAAAGAAGAAGAAGAAGAAGAAGAAACAAAAAGAATAAACGAGTCAAATTCTTCGGAGAAACAAGAAAACAAGTCATAAAAATACCTCTTTAAACAAGAAGAAAAGAAGAGAGACGAGGTAGGGTATATACATGGACGAAATGTCGAGTGCGACAGTGTAAGAGGACAAAGCAGAATCGAGCGTGCGAGGACAAAAATATAAGAGGACGGGTAATCGAGCGTGCAAGGATAAAAAAGTGCGAGAGGCCAGAAATCATATCATCGACCTCCCATATCGCTCGCATACCCAATCTCGCCGAAATTCTGCCCCATGCCACCCTCGCCGTACCCAGTCCCAGGACCACTGACGTAACCTCCATCCTCGCCATCATCAAAGTCACTGGCGTCAAACGACGACCGCCCACTGACATCCTCGTCTATGCCGCCCATCTCGGGACCAGCGAAGCTCATCTGCGCCAGGGCGGGGTACTGAGCCAGCAGGGCGGCCGGGAGGGCAAAGTTGCCCCCTGCGTCCATGGGGTAGCCCGTGTCCGGGTCCATGTTTATGTTGTTCGGGGGCATCATGCCGCCGTCGCTGCTGACATTCTGCTGCTGCTGCATCTGGTCATCTCTCCACTGGCGCTGGCGCTCGAGCATCTCCTCGTCTAGCAAGGGCTTGATGCATATCCGGCCTGCCTCGGAGCGGAAGTGGCGGCCCAGGGCGTCGGCGCGGGCGAATCTGCGGCCGCAGCCCCACTGCCCGCCCGCCTTGAGGTCGCCCTTGCAGACAAACTTCTTCTCGCCGGAGTGGAGGCTCTCGTGGCGTTTTCGGTCGTGCTGCCGCGCAAAGGCCTTGCCGCACACCGTGCATGTAAACGGTCGCTCGTCCGTGTGCGTCCGCAGGTGGGACCGCAGGTTGTACGCTCGCGTGAAGCGCTTCGGACACAGCGTGCATTGGAACGTGGCCGGGTGCTTCTGCACGCGCTTGCTGGCGCCTGCGTCCTGTCCCGTCTGGAACTCTGGGTCTGCCAGGCGCAGGGCGATAACGTTATTGGGTACCGACGACGTGGACTGTCTCCGCCTGTTGGGCGACGCACCCGAGTGAGGCGATAGGGATCGCGAGACGTCGGATCGAGGAGACGCTGCTGAACTTAGTGATGGCGACTGGCTATGGCGGCCCCCCTGCGTCGGCCGTCCAAGCATACCGCCGGACGGGTGGAAGGGGTCCGTAACTGCACGTTGACGACCTCTCTGGCGACCTGTGTTCCCAAACTGTTAGCATGCGCTGTGGCTCTCGCTAGGAATCGCGACAATATGTATGACTGGTACTGACCTCGTTCAGGTGGCGTTAGAGAGGACTGGTCAATATTCTTGCCGCCCTCGTAACCGGCGGTGCGCGAGTTTGTCGGCGCATAGTCGATGTTGATGGACGGGGGCGCCATCTGCGACATGTCGGGGCCGCTCGATTGCGGCAAGTTGGGGAACATTTCGTTCTGAACCGGGTAGGTGGGGTAACCGGCGGACGGATCGGCGTATCCCACATTGGGAGGGGCGAGGCCGTAGCCTTGGTTCCCCATGTCGGGCATCTGCTGAGGGTGGACGCGGGGGCTGATGGCGGGGCTGTGGGACGGGCTACGTCCCGGGTTCACAGGGCTGCCGACGTTGGGGTCCGAGATGCTGAAGTTACCGATGCCGAGGACATCCTGATACATGCTGCCGTCCGAAGCCCTCTGGAGGGGCGAGTGGCTGGAGTCATCGAAGGAGTCGGACGAGATGAGGTTGGGCGAGGGCGACACGGACGAGACGTCAGAGTGAGCCGACGGGCTACGACGGTGGCCCTGGAACTGCGGCTGGGACCACTCGCCCATCTGGCTGGGGAGCAGGGCCGCCTCCGGGCCCAGGGAAGCATGCGACGCGTGACTGGCATTTCTCGAGTGCTGGCCGCCGCCGAGGACGGGCGAGGGGAACTGGGCCTGGTGGGCGAAGGAGGGAGACTGATGCGCGGAGCCGGGATGCTGGGCGTTGTCGGCAAAGAGGTGAGGCGGGGTGGGAGAGGAGTGCTGCTGGGGCGAGGCCATGGAGCTGATGTCGTTGGGACTGAGGCCCTGGTCGAACAGCGGCGCGTTGTACTGGTCGGTCTGGCCGGTGGGGGGCGGGAAGAGGGAGAAGTCGCCGTCGTTGAGGTTGGGCGAGAGGTAGTCGCCCTGAGGCTGGGGAGGGAAGGAGACGGCCGGGTCGGGGGGCACTGCGCCAGACATTTGTTGGGTGAAGTCGGGGTTCGGGTCGTAGAAGTTGTTATTGTTGCCAAAGGCGTCGAGGTTGGGGTCAGAGCCAACGGTGTAAGACTGCTGGTGTTGCTGGTGCTGGTGATTGTTGAGGGCGAGGCCTAGGTCGGCAGATGGGTCTCCTCCTACCGTCTGATACGGAGCCGGCGACGGTGAGGGGGAATGGGACTGTATATGAGGAGGTTGCTGATGCTGATGGCCGGCCGAGGGCGACCGGCCGCGTTGGGACTGGTGGTCCATGCCGTGGCCCGGGGGGGGGAGGGGGGGTCTGGACGGAGGGCGAGGCAGAAAGGCGAATCAGCCTTGTCAGGCACGGGAGTGGCGACGCGAAACAATCGACAGGGCTATGTCGGGATAGTATTATCGAGAAGAGAGGGGGGCGAGCGAGCGCAAAAAGACGGAATTTGGGGCGGCCGCGGGGAAGAAAGAGGGGAGGGGTGGGTGTGCGTGGTGTGTGTGTGTGTGTGCACTGTGAGCAGCACTGGAGAAGGTTGAGAGATGATGATGCTGTTGAGGGGGGCCGCGTGGCAAGTGGGCTTGTATGTACAAGCCTGAGTGTGTAAATATAGATCTGTACTATGCTGTGTGTGTGCGCGCGTGCGTGTGCGTACGATTTGAGATATGGGTATGTCGAAAAGGAAAAACAATGATTGATGTTCGTACTCGGGTATTGTGGTTCTGGGGTTGGGGTTGGTTGCGACTCGGTGGGATGATGACAGCTTGCCGCCCGGGGAGTGGGAGGGACCTAAACTTGTACACGTACGGGTAGGCCAGTACAGGTAATACTACTAGTACTAATGGGAAGACCTTTCCAGTGACTTTGGGAGGGACCTGCAGGCAACAGGCAGCAAAGAAACGGGCTCGGGACAAGAAGTTTGGCCGGAAGCCTGAACTAGGTGAGTTTATGTGTGTGTGTGTGTGTGTGGCCTGTGAGTGTGGCCTGTGAGTGTGGCGGATGTGGAGAGTGTGAGTGTGAGAGAGGGAAAGAGAGAAATAGAGAGAGAGAGAGAGACGACAAGGACACAACAACGGTAACAAGGTTGAACCGTACGTAACTCGTACGAGTCCCCGGGTCCGTTAAAATAATTATAGTAATGATAGTCCCTATGTATTCGTAGTACTTGTAGTGTTCCCGCCTCTCATTAGAAGTAGAAGAGAGGGAAAAAAGCGAGCAAAACGGCAAGGAACAAGGCAAGGGCCTTTGGTTTAGTGCTGTAGGTGGGTGCGCCGCAATGAGGCTGTGCACGTCTCTGGCGGGGAGGGAACCAGCATGTCGAATGAGGAGACAAGAGGAGGGAGGTTTCGGAGGGGCACCCTAGGGGCCTTGGGGCTTTAGTGAGGGGCCTAGCGGGGGGGTCAAGACTCAGAGGACTCAACGAGATGGTACAAGTTTCATTGTATCTTTCTTTACAAGTATCAGTCTTGGTACGCGTAGTTGGTCGTAGTTGTACGAGTAGACTTGCAGTTGTACTACCACCTGTACCTATTTGTACGTGTATAGAAGCGATCCCGAAAGCGATAGTGATGCTGACAGCCCATGTCGACTCACAGATGAGAGGGAGACACATGGTCATCTAACAAAGAGGCCTAGGACTTTCTTCTCATCTTCTGCAACATGAAAGTGATGCTACTACGACACACTACAACCTTTCCAATGCACATACTCATTGACAATCTATTGTACTGCTCGTACTTTTCGTACCAACAGTACGAGTACGAGTACCAACGTACAAGTACTACTAGTACTCCGTACTCCGTACTACCAGCATCAGGCGCGAAACGGGATTTAGGTCGAAACCAAGGCAAATCAATGCTCAATGCTCAGTGATCAGTGCTCACTCATCAACCCACCCGTATTCCGGCTTCGAGAAAGAGACAAGTGACGTGCCAGGGGTCCGGGGCCGCGGCCCTCCGTTTAGTCGTAGCCTATACGGAGTAATCCGTACCAGTATCATGTACCAGACTACTAGTAGTACTGCCAGGACGGTACGAGTACTCCGTAACAGTATGTGACGACGAGTCTGCCTTGCCTCTGAGACGGGGGTCTATTAGTGGGGACGTTGTGATTTACCCGTGTGTGAGTATGCCTATGGTACTTCGTACAAGCAGAGTAGTAATATTACTACCAACGCAGTAGTAGTAGTAGTATTAATAGCATTGCTGTTTCTCCCTGCGTCGCTGTATGTGTGTGTGTATGCATATGCGAACGGATACTACTAGGTGTTACTACATGTAGTACGGAGTACTAGTAGTAGTAATCACCAACTCATACTGTTACAATCACCATGCAACCATGGCAGCCAGCCAGTGCTCAGTCATTTAGGAATAGTACTCTGTACTCGTACTCCGTACTTGGAAAAGAGAAAAGATCAAGTCCTTCCATGCAACTACCCCAACTGGTTGATCTCGACAAGGGGCAGGGGGGATCAGACAACCAATCGACATACGCTGTCATCTTCCTCCCTCCTCCACTTGGATTACAGATGATACAACCTCTTTCATTGAGTTTTGCGGATACTTTAGGCAAAGAATGGAGAATATTCAATCCTAGTAGTAGCAGTAGTAATATCAATACAACTATGTAGGTAAGTATCACGAGTAGTACGTGTAATAATACAAAGCAGGGGTTGTACGAGTACACGTACACAAACAGGCATCTACTCCGTATGGACCGAGAAACAACAGACAAAGGTAGAAGTAATAGACTATATTGATTCACGCATGACCTCATACAACACCATCGGCTCCCTCACCCTTCATGTGGCATGATGACGCGGACCATCAGTACACCAACCCTTTCCTACCATCTTGGTCGTCCCATGTCTCACGGGATCTGTATCCCACCGAGACAGAAAAGGGCGACTACCCTTGGGGTGTGTCCATTCCAAAAAGAGCAGAGACCGGTCCTCCCTCCATGACTTATCGAGCTATTATTAGCACTGCATGTGTGCTCGTACTCTGTACGGAGTAGTTTTACTTGGTTAAACATGCCCGCAATAAACGTATCAAAAGTTAAGCATACAACTAATACTACTACTACGCGTAGTAACTTAGTTCTGGCGATCAGTGATCACCACCTTCCACGCGTATACCCGGGCTGAGTCGATGTGGCTTACATGCCGGGGACATTGTACAAGTATTTGCTCCTGTTATCCTTCACGATAAACCCTGAACTAGAGACAGAGACAGCAAGGGGCAGAGTCACCGCTCTCTCGGGTTGTGGTTGTCGAAAGTTGGGATCGTCCGAAAGGAATGGTCCCATTGACAGAGAGGCTGTGCTTTCCAGTAATGGAATTCAGGATATCGTCGTACAAACACCATGCATGTACGGAGTACGGAGCATGTCAGTATCAGTAAGTCTATCCGACATGACATGCTTTTCACGCGGCCTCCTTCTCTTGGCATTCCCAATCCTAGTCTTGAATTTCGTCTCCCGGATATACCAAAAGTGGATAGACCGGTCCTTTTGGAGCCAAAACAGCTTCATCCATAGACATCAGAATCAAGGCGCAGCAGTGGTGTGTCAACGTTCAGGACTGGTAATGAGTTTCAGATTTGGTCCAAACCCGGAGGCCGCCAAATAATGTCCTTTTGAGTACGAGTATACCCCATGTAATATTGAACGGGACGGATCCTTCATCGTATCCCACAATCCGTAATGTAGCTCTTTGGGCCTTACTCCCCCGGGCCATCCGTTTACGATTCTGCTTGACCGTATGTAGTAAGATGGTTCCCGCGTACGGTAGTGTGTTGAAACATTTGGACCCCTACTCGACGCTCGTAGACCGCAACTACCTCCGCCTCCCGGTCCCCATGCCTATCTCTTTACAGTTTCAATATTGACTTGTGTGCTAAAAATGGCTTCCAATTCCGTACCCATCAGCCTGGAAATACTAGAGAGATAGTGTGCACTCATAGTCTCATAGAACAGCTGCACGATGCACGGCAGACGTCTTGGCACTTTTGACTACTATCCAATTTACTAGCCTTGGTTGTTTCGGGAAGCCAAGAAGACAAAAATCTGCCCCAGCCTCATTCGATTACGCGTCTAAATAGTGAGTAGTATCCGAGTTAGGTACGAGTACACATCCATGTCATCATTGAAGATCCACGGGGGAGCTAAAAGAAGCGGGATCTACATGTTTTCATAGATGAAACTTGGTTTCTGCCTTGTTTCTATCCGATGCTAATCTCCTTTTTTTTCTTTACTTCTCGTTTCTAATAATAATACAAGTACAATAGGAGCTGAGAGAGTAGAAGACATCTCTGCCACGTCGGCTTTTTTGGTTTTGTAAACGCCGGGAAGATATAACTTATTTCCGATGGGCAACGGGTTTAGTGGTACAGTGATGTTGTTTGTAATAATAGTACAGTGACGATGAAAAGGGGCATGTGTGATGTAGCCGGTTGGGTGATCGGGGATGCACATGCAGGACGTTCACATGCTTAGATGACATCCGGCCGCTCGTAGCCAGCAGCCTTGAGGGCCGGCTTGGGCACCTCGCGATCCTTGAACCTGCTGACAAACGGGTTGGGATCCTCGACCTGAACGAGGTTGCCGAGGGTGTGGTTGACACCCCTGTGTCCGGCCTCGTCAGCGCGGATGTACAAGATCAGGTCCTTCATTGTGCGGTTCTCCTGGGGCATTTTCCAGTACTACACCGGAGTCAGCAAGCGTTTCAAAAGAGCGAGAGGTGAGGAAGAACAAGAAGAAGATATGCCTACCTGGATAGCAATATCGGGAATCTCAAACTTGGGATCGGCCCACTTGGGAAGGTGACCTTGCTCAATCTCGTAGATGGCTCTGGTGTAGGTATGCACGGCCTCCTCCTCGAGATATCCGACAAAGCGGTGGACAATCTTGGGCGAGAGGAGATACGCGACAAACAGGCTGTTGAAGAAAACGCCCTGTGCGCCGATAATCATCATCTTCATGAACCAACCAGGCTCGCACATCTTGATGAAAGTCAGGAGGTGCATCCTCTCGTTGTAACTCTCCTCGAGGAGAGTCTCAATCCACCCGTTGTCGCGCTTCATGCGTCGAAGGCTGCTGAGGTGACGGAGCATGCCGCCCACCATTCCTGGTACGCCGGCGATACTTTCGAGGAAAACGAATCGAACAAGCTAAGCCATCAGTCAGTTTGTCTTTTTATTTACAGCACACATGAAGGGAGGTGGGAGGGGGGCAACATACCCATTGCGCCTCGGTAAGAGGTTTCTCGGCCTTCACAGACGTAGTGGGATTCTTCTTGTCCACATGCTGCGAGCGCTCCATGCCCGTAGCCTTGTCCATCCAGTACCGGGCAAAGCGGACGATACGCCATGCCGCCTTGTCACCCAGGGTCTCGGGTTTTCTGTGGCCCGGAACCACGGCCTTCATCTCCTCCAATGTGTAGCCCGGATGGGGCCATGCGGCCGGGGTGGTCTGGATGTGGGGGGTGTCCTTTGCCGGGAAGAAATCGCGGAGCTGTGTCGGGCTCGTTGTGGAGAAGCACCGGCGGGACGGCGACCGGGGTTGTTGGCCGCTGCAAGCCACCACCGCCTTTGTCAGGCCGGGGGAGGCGTATGTCGAGTAGCATGGACGAGAGTATCGAGCCAGCGACTCTGTGTGGCGAAGGGCTGCCGTCCGGGCAAGGCGTGCCATTGTGTGATGTGTTGTTGAAGGTGCCATTGAAGTTTCAATATTGGTACTAATGTCGTCCAAGACTGACGAAGTGTATGTAGATGAAATGGTCAAATGAAGTGTTGATATTCCATAAAAGTAATAGTACCTGGAGTAGTAATATCATAATTCCAAGCCTCCTTCGCTCCTTCCCTCTCACCTGGCTCTCCATGGCTTTTAAATTCAACTGGCCCTCGTACCAAGCCAGACGGGATCCTCAGGCTCAAAGGGCGTCAGGGCGCTTCAAAGGGGCGCAAACAAGCGCACGAGGAATGACCGGGACGGCAAGACATGGAACGTGACCGTGCAAGATTTGTCAATGTTAGTGTTTTTGCGCATAACCCAGCACTACCTGTATCTGTATTAGCATTGGCGACTGGTAGTTGGTATACGACGAGCATTGCAGTAGGTAATAGCAGTGATGGCAAGTAAGCTGGGTCGGGATAGACCGGAACCGGGCACAAGGTTCAAAATTTCCTAGACCATGACAAAGCCCAGAGCTTCGGCGAGCGGGTACCGGGGATTTGTCGCCATCTAGAGTCATTCGTCGGTATAGAACGGCGACCCAAATGAGAATCCTTTTACCATTGGCATGGTCTCGATTGGATCGAGGACGTTGATGACATCGCGTCCCGAATACACACGAGGTCAGCCAGCATTCATGTTTGTATAGTGGAGACTTTTAGAGACTGCGCAGGTAAGCGCATGGCTCACTGCATCGAATAATACGTCTGGTTAGGTATTATTGACAATGATAGCAGTGCTCTATGCTTTGTGTCATGATATAATAGCATGGCAAGACTGCAACGGTATACCCAACAGTGTTACGTCGGATAGGGATGGTTGGATGGATGTCCCATGGGGTAGGTGCCCGACAGCCCGAATACCTGGTAAAAGTATAGCAAACATCGTACCAGGCAGGAATTCAAGAAGTGCACGTATCACGTGCGAGGGGAGCATAGACAAAGAAATGCGACTGCGAGGACTAGAACAAAGGACTCGACTGCAAAGGATTCGGTGATTCCAACAACAGGTAGAGAACCAGACCCATTGTGACAGTGACTCACTGGAAAGACTTTTTGTTCCATATGACCTAAAAGGTCGAAATCTGGTTTCAATATTAGTAGCAATGCACCAGTCACTGTACCAATGGCAGCACACCCACATACGCCACCCCTGCATGGGAAACCCCGGCGGAAGAGGCAGAAGGGGGAGAGAGGGGAAAAAAGAGTCGCATTTGAAGGTTGAAGTATACGGAGGTGTGGTGGATCGGCGCCGGTGCCCGTGATGCTTGTGCATAGTGCAGGGGTACGACGACGGGGTGGCCCGTGGGTCGTGACGTCCACGAGTTGTTGGCCGAGCCAAGGTGAGGAGGGGGAGGGGCAACTGGATTTTAGTTGCAGTTTGTCTCCGAAGTAGGCGTGCGCTTTTTGGCTTGCTGCGCGTGATATGTATGAATGGATGCTTTTTTTCTTTTCTTTTTCAACGCGACATTTTTCTTTTTTTGACATTGTGGGAATTTGCGCACACAAAAACTGAAAGTGTTGATAATATTCCCTATGTCGTGTAACTAGAAGAAGAGGGAATATCATATCGACAAGTGACGTATGTTGGGTTATGGAGGGGCTTGGGGGGGTTTGCAACAACGGCAAGAAGTACTCCCAGAGCACCTTCCTAAATATTTACTTGACCACCCGGCTAGACGAGGGAAAAAAGAGCACGTACCAGTTTCAGGGACAAAAAAAAAAGAAGGAACACGAATACTAGTTTAAGTGCACGACAGTCCGGTTATGGAGGGCCCGGTATCGTTGGGCTTCAGCATAGGAGCCTCCCGGTCCCTTCAGGCTTCTTTCAGGCCCATTCAGGCTCCAGGCTCCTCCATGCCATGCTCCAGGCGTCCATCGTTGATCGCCTCACTGATTATCGCCCTGGGCCTCTAACTGGGGCGGTGCCTCCAGGTCTTTTGTTTTTGCCTCAGAAGCCACCTGCCGGCTTCTCCGTCCTGTGTTTGCACTAAATTCCACTGTACAGGCACCATCACATGTGCTATTCCTGCTGTAGTCACTGACACGCACTACAGGCTCGGCCTGCCACTACGTTGAGAGGTTAAAAATAAAAAATGGGAAAAGTCGAAAAATTAATATTAGCCCAAGCCCTACTTCCTCCGTTCGCCGGCCTCTCTTCCTCTCCTTCCTCCATCTTACCACCTTTCAACTTCGACGTCCGTATCCCCCTCACACACAAGCAACGCTCACGCAAACGTACACACAAGACGTCTCTTCGACTGATTCGACTTTCCGCTGAATTCTGAAATACAACCCGTTCAACTCTTCGCAAACCGCTTCTTGACATCATGCCTTCGAAACAGTGGGGTAAGCCATCTTTTTTGTGTGCTCCAACAACACCTCCCATCAATAGACGCGCGACAAAGGGAACAGCCAACAGACGACTACACATACACATATATACACAGACACGCAGTCGTCGTCATATTAATAAGGCATATATATGTGTCTAGTTATCTTTGAGCGATGCGTGGCTGTGGGGTTGTGCTGCGCGAATCCCTGGACACCACACGTCGTTCTATTCATGGGATGGTTGTCCGCCCTGTGCCTTGCATCTAACTGACCGCTTTTTGTGCCATTTATGCAGACGAGGAGGACAGCTCCTCCAGCGACTCGGCTCCCCAGTCGCCCCGTGTGGCTGCCGCTGCCGCCCGCCGCCGCTTTGACGATGAGGAGGATGACGACGACGTGAGTCTTTTTTGCCCCTCATCCACCACTACCCCCACACTTGAACACTCTTATATGTTGAAAGTAGGAGGGGAAGGGAGAACAAAGAGACAAGACCCTAACATAGAGACAACTAGGTCCTCGACTCTTGGGATGCCGGTGAGGATTCCGAGGTAGAGCGCGAGAAGGAGCGCAAGGCCGCCGAGGAGAAGGCCAAGGCTGAAGCCGACGCTGCTGCTGCTAAGAAGGCCAAGGCCGAGCGCATCGCGAAGAACAAGGCTGCTAAGGCTAAGGCTGAGGCCGAGGCCGAGGCCCAGGCTCAGGCCGATCTACAGGCCAACGCCGCCATCGCCGCTGAGACCGACAGCCAGCGCCGTGCGCGCCAGGCCGCCGCCGAGAAGGAGGCCGACCTCGACCACGCCGCCGACCTGTTCGGCGAGGTAGGCATCAAGAGTGGCCGCAAGGCCCCCACGGCCGGAGCCGCTGTTCCTGTCGGCCCCAAGGACTCTGCCGGTAACACGGTTAACATTGGTGCTCTGCCCATCTTCAACCCCACCACCAAGACCCAGTTCGAGCAGCTGCGCAACACCATCGGCCCCCTCATCGTCGCTCACTCCAAGAAGCCCCAGTACGCCCTCTTCCTCCAGGACTTTGTCAAGCAGCTGGCCGGTGAACTCCCCAGCGACCAGGTCAAGAAGGCCGCCAGCAGCCTGACCACTCTGAGCAACGAGAAGCTCAAGGCCGAGAAGGCCGCCGAGAAGGGTGGCAAGAAGAGCAAGGCCGCCAAGACCAAGACGTCCCTCGTCACCGGCCGTGCCAACCAGGACATGGGCACTTACGAGGACGACGACTACGCCGATGACGACTTTATGTGAAGCGCTTGACGAGAAGAAAGAAAACCCCACCCCCCCTCAAAAGGTCGACTCTTTTTCTTTTCTTTTTCTTCTTTGTTGTAAAGCGCTGCGTCAAATACCCCCACCGCGCCCCCTACTGTCATCCATCCCCCCTCCAAAACGGACATGGCTGGATGGCATTCTGCGGGCTCTCCCCCCTCACAGCGGCCAGGTCCAAGTTGACATGCACACGTGCTGGCACGCGCGACTTGGGCCTCAGCCATCTCCCCTTCCCACCCTGGTCCATTTATATATCACCCAGTCAAGTCTTGGAAGAGGAAAGGCGCCAACGCCGGTGTCGTTTTGCATGTTAGAGGGAGTCGGGAGCTACAATATGGCGCAAGCAACCCGTTGAGCGGGAGACTTGTCGAGGAGAGCAAAGCATAGACGGCAAGGGAGGAAAAGGGGACATGTGTTACTCCTCTCCAAACTGGGTTGTTTCACCTCTAGTATAATGAGCATTTTTGGTTGCCCATCTTGCGGGGCAAGGGATATAAAGAAGGATCTGCTATGTTTCTTTTGCTTTTTTTTCTGTTATTTTTTCAAAGCCCTCATTTTGCTCATCATGAACCAATCTCGAGCGGTCAATTTTAGCAAGAAACGTTATAATGCACATTTACATTCTTTCATGCACACCTGATTCATTATCCCTTCTGACACACTCTTTACTCTTTTCTATAACATGACATTGATACATGTAGAACAAAAGACTTGACACATAAAGAGATGGAGGTCTATCATTTATCACGTCCCCTTGGTCCCTTTGTAAGAGTGAAGATGTTGTGTTTGAAAACATGTCATACCACCGAACCCCATGCAAAAGGAGAAAAACAAAACATGACATACCACTGAACCCCATGCAGAAACAAGCGTGTAAAAACTGAGAAAAGAATAAAGAGAGAAAGAAAGAATAAAGAAACGCCTGTTGTACTAATATAAAGACAAGAAAAAAGAAATACATCTCCGTTTAGAAAAAGACCCATTAATCCATACGCCATGCTCCCACGATATATAAAGAAAAAGAAAACAGGGGTTGCTCTTTCGTCTATCATTTTTGTGTGTTGTACAAATTCGTGTGTTCCCTGTCTCTTTGGAACAAAAGGGGGTGAGTGTATGTGTGTGCGTGCGTGTGTGTGAAGGTGAAGAAGCAGATGGGCAGGGGTTTGGGCTAGACAACGTTACCTGCCATTCCCATGAATAAAGCATGAATGGCAAGAGACAAAGTCCATATCCCAACCTTTTTGAACCTGCGCACCCGGCTCTGCTGATCCTCAATGTCACGCGCAAAGGCGTCGTACGTAGCGGCCGACATGTCGTCCATGAGTCCGCAGTCGTGGACCGTCCAGCTGCCGTCAAAGTCGCTGGCGCGCTTGACGATCCGACACGTTATGGGTATGTACGTCTTCTTGGCATTGATGTAGGCGACGATGGGCCGGACGAGGGCCTGGTTGACGTAGGTGAGGTCCTTTGTGAAGAGGGGCACCGCCGCCTTGACGTCGTTGAGGTGGATCCTCAGGTCCATCAGGAGGTAGCGGCGGTCGTGGTCGTTGGCCTTTTCTTGCCCATCCAGCTCTTGCTCTTGTTGCGCCTGCTGCTCGTCGCTCTCCAGCTGTTGCTGCAGCTGGTACTCGGCTTCCACGTCGACTACATCGGAGAGGTGGCCGGACTGCGCTAGGTCGGGTGTTGGCTTGTCGCTGAGGTTGACGTTGTAAACGTTGTTGATATTGACCTTGCGCGCAAAGGTGTGGCGGTTGGCAATCACCACCTCCTCTAGCTGGTCGTAAAAGTCCGACACCACCTTTGTGATGCCCTCGTCTGATTCGGCGGGTAGGGCAATGTCGGCCACAATGTCGACGTTACCCTCATAGATCCAGCCGAAGGGTCCCTCGACACCGTTGTTGAGGTGGTCAATTTGCAGGCCGTCAATGCGCAGCCGGCTGAACTTCTTCCACGCATCGGCCTCGCCGAAGCCGTGCGATGCGCCTGAGCCCGTCACGGTTCCATGGACTTGTTTCGGGTGGATGGTGAAGAGGGATCCGTCGTATGAGCCAGACATGTGGTTGGCCGAGAGGAAGTCGTAGAAGAGCCACTGCTTGCGAAGACGGGGGAGCTCACACGAGTAGATGCTGACAGAGTAGGGTCGGAAGTTGGAAGGTTGGTGGATTGTCAATAGTAGATCCTCGAGCCTGAACGACTCGATTTCGAAATCTCCGGGCTGGTGAGTGTGGCGGTAGGAAAATGGATCAATCCATTCCTTTGGCCAGCGCACCGATGTCCGGTCGATTACACCACGCACGCCCTTGACCTCGACGTCCTTCAGCAGGCCTTTGCCGTTCCACCAGTTGAGGAACGACAGCGTCACGTTAACCGTGGCAATGGTCACGTCAAACTGAGTGTAGTTTCCATCGTCAACCTCGTATATCGTGTCGTCGTCATCGTCGTCGTCGTTGTTATGGGCATTCTGGCGTGCTGCCGCAACAGCCGCTGGATCTGTGGACCCCTTGCTGACCGACGACCTCCTCTGTCCCGGCCTGCGAGAGACAAAGACGTTGCGGAAGGAGATGACACCGTCTCCCCACTTGGGAACAATGGCCGACTCGAAGATGACTGTGATTCCGGCAGACTGTGTTAGGTAGTCACCGATCCATCGTGCAAGAGTTTCTGTGGTATTATGAGTTAGCATTGCGAGCAAGGAAGCGATGGCCAGATGTAGTGATGCTTACCTTGGGCCAGGACGGTGTTTATAGACAGAATGATAAGCGAGAAGAAAGTCGTCGTTCCAACCAGAACCCATAGCAGGTGACCCAGCATGACCCAGGACAAGAAGGCGCCCCATTCATCAGCGTTCCATGGTCGCATGGATCGAATGGACATCCATTTGAACCTGACTTTGAGCCGCTGGCGGAAGTTGGTCGCAGCAGCGAGGAGTTCCTCCTTGCTTGGCCGATGTGGTATTCGCGGAAGATACTTGGACATGGATGTCGTCAAGGACTCTGCCTCTGGTCCCGGCCCTGCCTTGCCCTCTGCAGGGGCATGGTTAGGCAGAGGCTGGGTGGATGGCCGACCCTCGCCAACGCGTCCATGGCCGCCCGCGGCTTCTTGGTCTGGTCGTGTGTTTGGCCTAACATCTTTGCCGGATGCAGGGCCTTTTGGGGTATTACTATATGTTCGTAGCTGGCGTAGGATACGTGACGTGGGTGTAGTTCTCGATGATGAAAAGTCCTGTCGGAGTATGGCTAACGGAGAGGGAAATGACCGCTGAGCCACCGGTCGCAGGCCGCCAAGGCGTCCATGGGTCGTGGCTCCCGACGGGATCTTCGAGAAAGAAGGCGACCGAATTTCATTAGAATAGAGGCGACATGAGGGCGTTATTGGTGGAGGATGCGTCGACCGTGAGGAAAAGAGGCGAAAAGAAGATTTGCCGAGGGTGTTCTTGGTAAGGGTTGATGTTGCATGGCTGGTTTTCGGCAAGACGGATGCTATCAACCATGATGGGATAGCTTTAGACATGTTTCCGGACCATGGCGCCCAAAAATGTTTCGGGATATGCCACCAAAAGAGAGACTGGAAAAAAAGCAGGGACGAGTCGGGATGGAGTTTGATGATGAAAAACGCAAAAGTCTCTCCTGAGTCACTGAACAAGGAACCGAGAGTTTAGCCACGCTGATGCATTATTACAGAAAAAAAAGTCCCCATGACGCGCACGGGAAGTGGATGCTGCTGGTTGGATAATGGGCCAATCGATAAGCTTAGATAAGATACCACAAATTTTCGACTTAAGCCTCCAGTTTAATAGTTTTCGGTCGGTGGGTGACAGAAAGTAGACGATTTTTTGAAAGAAAAAAATTGACGATACCCTTTTTCTTCCTTTATCTTTTCCGCAGTTGCATATTCTACGACAACGGTCCCGTACGACATAATACCACCATTCTCGATTCGAACCCAACCAGATTTTTATCCCCCAAAATCTTCCGACCGCCCACCATGCCTGCTCCCACTGCCCTGAAGCAGGCTGAGGATGCCCCGCTTCCGATCGAAGTCGACGCGATGATGCCTGATGGTATGAAGGAAGAACAAGAAAACACCTTTACCAAATCAGATCGGCTAACATGGTTTTTTAGACAACGGGAACGACCAGGGCGATTTTGTCCTGGGATCAACCGATATGGACCCGTCCGAGATGGACGCCGTTCTCGAGCCCATCAAGGGTGTCAACGAGGACATGAAGATGGATGAGGAGGGTCGCCCGCAGTTTGCGCCCGCCAGGGATATCGTGAGTTCCTATCCATCTTTCGTCTCATGAGGCATGTGCGTGTTTTAACTAACATAAACGAAAACCAGGACCCCGTGACGCGAGTCGAGACACGAAAGATCCCTGTGCCGCCCCATCGCATGACACCCCTCAAGCAGGCCTGGAGCTCCATCTACCCGCCGCTGGTCGAGCACCTGAAGCTCCAGTGCCGCATGAACATCAAGCGCAAGACTGTCGAGCTGAGGACGTCCAAGCACACGGCCGACTCGGGAGCTCTACAGAAGGGTGAGGACTTTGTGAAGGCCTTCACCCTGGGCTTCGACGTCGACGATGCCATCGCCCTGCTCCGTCTAGACGACCTGTACATTGAGACGTTCGAGATCAAGGATGTGCGCACCATGCACGGCGACAGCCAGTCGCGCGCCATCGGCCGCATCGCCGGAAAGGACGGAAAGACCAAGTTCGCCATCGAGAACGCCAGCAGGACGAGAATCGTCCTTGCCGACGCCAAGATCCACATCCTCGGTGGCTTCAAGAACATCCACATGGCTAGGGAGTCAGTCGTCAGCCTGATTCTTGGTAAGCCGCCTGGCAAGGTGTATGGCAACCTCAGGACGGTGTCGGCTCGCATGAAGGAGCGCTTCTAGACGAATGATGATGAACATATGAGGGGCATCAGATGAATTTTGGGTTTCTTTTTTTTCTCTTTTCTTCCAACGCTGGCGTTTAGGTGGGGAGTTTTACATATACATTTCCTTCTTCCATTTAGTATAGTTGGTCATGACTGGCAGTTTACTTGAATGAGCAAAGACAAAAAAGTTATTTAAAAGACATGAGTGTTGAAACGTCCGAACATGCTACGCATATAAAATCTTGTATACGGCATGGTGGGGGTGAAGAGGGGCAGCATATCACGATGCCTGCCACAAGAGTTCACCACCGGCGGTCGGTACGATTTCACTCTCATAACATCTCCAGCATTTTAAGGAATAGTATAATCGTTAAACTTATACCCGTATGACACTACCCTCAATTATCCTCCCTTTCAACGTCATTTTTCCATGGTGGATATCCTCGTACACAACCACGCCGCTATTAGACGATGCTGAGCCACTCATTGACTCGTACGAGGGCCAATACGACACAGCCACAAAATCCAACGTCACTGTTCACAGTTTTCCGTTTTGTGAGCCTAACATTTATGAAGCGGAAGAAGTTATATTTTTAATCAAGATTGAAGTTTGTCTAATGAGAAAAAAAGAAGAAAAGAAAGGAGTGGATCAAAGCACCAGCCACGTTGGACAACAATAGCCGTTTGACATATGACATTGCCCAGGGTCTCAGACCCTCCAGCAGCGTGCAGCGGCTGTTTCAGTGGGCTTCGGCTGCTGTGGGGGGCAACCGCCTGGAGGCTCACCGGAGCGGCAGAGCCTACAGTAAAGGTCAGAGAGAGCCCCTGGAATACTGGTCGGAACAGTAGGTTGGAACCTTGGGAGCATACTTAGCGGGTCTGGCGAAACGCTTAGGGGGCCGGAGTTGTCTGGGGAGCCTGGACGGGGGGCCCTGGCTTTGCGGCTTTGCATTCGCCACACCTGAATTTAGAACTGGAGCCCCTTCCAACTAAAAGCCCCTCTCCCCTCCTCGAATGGGTTCATCTACTCCCGACTTCCCACCGCAACATCGAATCCTGTGTTGCACACATTACACACACACACGCATACCCGCATACGTCTTCCATTTTACGCACAATTCGGTCACCTCAGGGATAACTATCAGATATCACAACTCGACACAGACCGCCTTTTGCAACCGCCCAGCATGAAGAAGTTCGGCTTTGGCAAGAAGGGCGAAGAGGGCGAAGACGCCAACCGTGGCGCCCTCTTTGGCCGCAAGAAATCATCAGCATCCTCGCAGTCCGACAACCCCTACGCCAAAGGCGGAAACGACCTCTACGCCGACCCCAACTACCAGAAGATGACGCCCTACCAGAAGGCCAAGGTCGGCGTCGAGCATGGCGCACCACCCGGAGGCCCGGCTGGTGGTAACCCGTACGGTGGACAGCCTGCCCAGCCTTCGGGCTACGGCGCCAGCCAATACGGATCAGGAGGTGGCTACGGATCCAACCGCTACGAGAAGAGCCCGGCCCAGGACCCATACAGCGCGCCGGCTCCCGGAGTTAGAGGCCCCGGAGGGTACGGCGGCCTGGGACGCCTAGACAGCGAGACCGACGACAACCGTGATGCGCTCTTCGCGGGGGCGCAGCAGCGTCAGGCGCAGAGGCCCGACCAAGGCGTTCCACCGCCGGCATACTCGCAAGACGGCGCTGGCACGACGGCCGATGCGGGCGGCTATGAAGGCTACGGAGAGCAGCGCGAGCTGACGGCCGAGGAGGAGGAGGAGCAGGAGTACCAGGCCATCCTGGCGGAGAAGCGCAAGGTGCAGCAGGACAGTGCGGGATCGGTAAACCGGTCGGTGCAGATGGCCAGGCAGGCCAACGAGGTCGGACAGGCGACGCTGGCCCGTCTGGGCGGCCAGGGCGAGCGCCTCCAGAACACGGAGCAGCACCTCAACATGGCGACGAACCAGAACAAGATTGCGCAGGACAGAGCGGCCGAGCTCAAGACGCTCAATCGCAGCATGTGGGCCGTCCACGTCAGCAACCCCTTCACATCCAGCAAGCGCCAGCAGAGGGCCGACGAGGAGGTCATGTCGCGCCACCGCACCGAGCGCTCCCAGCGTGAGGAGACGCGCCGCGAGGCCTACCAGGCCAACCAGCGCATGGAGGGCAACTTCAAGGAGCTCAACCACGCCACCGCTCAGACGCAGCGCCAGAGGACCGGCAAGAAGGACTACGGCAAGTTCAACCTCGACGACGAGGATGACGAGGCCCGCGAGCTCGAGGACCAGATTGACGACGGCATCGACGAGCTCGGCAACCAGGTCCGCATGATGAACATGGTTGGCCGTGCCATCGGTAAGGAGGTCGACACTCAGAACTCGCAGATTGAGCGCATCTCTGCCAAGGTAAGATTTCTTCTTCTTTTTTTAACGCTCCCCGGTCACCGATATACCATGATGAGTTGAACAGGCACTAACACTTTCTCTACAGAGCGATGCTGTCGACGACCAGACGAGGATGAACAGGGAGCGCCTCGCCCGTATTAAATAGAAGGGGAGAAAAGCTTGCGTGTTGAGGATTTTTTGTCACATATGAAAACTAGCGGAAGGTCTACCATTCAGAAGCAGCAGCGTCAATGCTTTGATTTTTTGGGGGTTATCATTATCAACCATTTTTCTTTTATCTCAGGAGTTGGGGAGTCTTGTTCTTGCTTTATTCTGTCCGGGATGCAATGTAGTAGGCTTGGTCGTATCCAAGCATTACTTTTAATAGACATCTGGATACAGAAAATCGCTTCTTTCTTGTCCTCAACATGATGCTCGATTATTGTTGTAGTACTACTAGTAGAGATGCAAGTATCCAAGAATCTCGTATGTTCATGTCTACTCGTTTCTCGTGGACCAAGGCGGAAGGTGCATGTGGAATACGGGTATCAGGTATGCAACTTACTAGAAGCGTTCAGGAAGGTCAACGCATAAAAAAGGGCACACCTATGACTTGTTCTTTCTTGCATTACGATCCCTCATTCCCTTTTACCGACCAAACTGTTCCTGCCAATTTTGGTTTGTGTATCAAAGTCGGAAGGCGCATCGGAAATATGAGATGTAGGGCAAGTGAAATCGATATCTGTCTGGCTGCCGTCTAATAAGCCTGCATTCACTCTCAGCGCTCACTCTTACTGCATTTTTACTCTTGTTTATATTATTGTTATAGGCTGTAGTATAGTAACTCGCCAATTTCACAGGCACATCCTTGATTTTTATTTTTCTTCTCTCAATGATGGCGCACGACAATTGCGAGGTGTAGGGTCGTTGAGCTTTTGCTGTGACTGGCTGATGTAAGAATTTCTTTACTACGTTAAGGCAGGCGCAGTAAGTACCGTGGCCAGCGCCTGCCCGGGCAAAATTTTTATGGGTGCCAGCGCCGCTCTTTTCTCATACACCCGATTGTAAAACTCAAAACAACATCAACAACAGTAACAACAATGAGTTCCCGAAACAAGCCTCCGTTGAAACGGAGCAAGAAGGACAAAAAGGACCCCAATGTCATTACTTTCGCCAATGGGAAGACACTTTCACTGGAGGCGTACCTTGCCGATCCCAAACCCAAGCCGGCACCTGTTGATACCAAGGCCAAGGTGACATCTGCCGCGTCTACTGAGCCGCCACCACCAGCTGAGGCAACTTCAACAGCGGGCGCTCCTACCAATTCCAAGGATTCTACCAAGGAGGAGAATGTGAAACAAAAGGCCAAAGGTCAGGCACCTAAACGAAAATGGGACGACAGGAAGAGCAAGGACGATGAGAAGAAGGACGCCAAGGCCTGGCAACGACAACCCAAGCCGGAAAAGGGAAACACGGAGGACAAGACCCTTCTCAAGACACGACAAAAGCTTCCCATTGCACAGCACCGTGATGAGATCCAAAAGGCCGTTGAGGATTCCGATGTTCTGCTTCTTGTTGGTGAGACTGGTTCAGGAAAGAGTACCCAGGTCCCCCAGTTCCTGTATCAGCAGCCTTGGTGCCAACGTCAGACCGTTAAAGTAGAGTCTGGGAGAGAGGTTTCAGTCGGCGGAATGATTGCCATCACGCAACCTCGCCGTGTGGCTGCTACGACACTGGCAAACCGTGTGGCACGAGAGGCAGGAACGCCGCTCAAGAGTGGCAGTGGCCGTCAGCAAGGGACAGTGGGATACTCCGTGAGATTCGATCACAATGTCCCGCGTGGGACAAGAATTAAATTCCTCACCGAGGGTATGCTGCTGCAAGAGCTTCTGCAGGACCCCAACCTGCGGGACTACAGCGCCATCATTGTCGACGAGATCCATGAGAGGAGTCTGGACGTCGATCTTCTCGTCGGCTTCCTCAAACAGATTGTGGCCGGCGACAAAGAGGGACGAGGGGGTGTTCCGCTCAAGGTCATCATCATGAGTGCGACGGCAGATGTGGATGTCATCAAGAACTTTTTCAGTGACATATCCCCCGCAGACAAGCAGGGGGATACGGTCCAAGTGCTTCGTATCAAGGGACGACAATACCCTGTGCAGATTATCCACGAGCGGGAGCCCGTCCCAGACATCATTGATGCAACGGTGGATACTGTGATGAAGATTCACACACAGGAGCAGTTTCCCGGCGACATCCTCAGCTTCCTCATCGGTCAAGAGGGGATCGAGGAGGCTCAAAAGTTGATTGAGGAACGGGCATCAGCACTCCCCTCTAATGTTCCGAAGATCAAGGTGGCGCCTCTGTACGGACAAATGTCCAACGAGGCGCAACGGGAGGCTTTCATGCCTGCTAAGACGCCCTTCACGCGCAAGGTGGTGCTGGCGACTAATATTGCCGAAACATCGGTCACGGTACCCGGCGTCCGGTATGTAGTCGACGGCGGAAAGGCGAAGGTCAAGAAGTACCGAGCACAGCTCGGCATGGAGTCACTTCTGCCCAAGCCCATCTCCCAGTCGTCAGCAGTGCAGCGGAGAGGTCGAGCCGGTCGTGAGGGACCAGGAAAGTGTTTCAGGCTATACACTGAGGAGGGATTCAATGGCCTTCGCGAGGTGGATGTTCCTGAGATCCTGCGTACCGACGTGGTTGGAGCGGTGCTCACTATGAAGGCCCGAGGCGTGCACGACATTCTCAACTTTCCGTTGATAGATGCACCGGACCTTGAGCTAATGCAAAAGGCCATGTTGCACCTGCACTTCCTGGGGGCTGTGGATGAGAAGGGCGCCATTACGGCCATGGGCGAGAAGATGGCCAGACTACCTGTCCCTGTACCTTTGGCAGCGGTTTTGTTTTGGGCTTCTAAGCCGCAGTTTGACTGCGTCATTGAAGCCATCGACATCATCTCGTGTATCACATCTGGCGGCGACTTGTTTGTGCACCTCCAGTCAGAGGAGCAGCAAGAGGAGATGGAAGAAGCGCGCAAGGAGCTCACACGCCGTGAGGGCGATATCATCACATACCTGACGACGATGCAAAGATACGCGTCAGAGAATGCAGACCGCACAGAATGGTGCAAGAAAAGGGGCATCAACGGTCGCAATATGAGGCTTGCTCTCAGCATCCGGAAACAGCTGCGCAGCATGTGCGTCAACAATGGACTCCTCACGGAGACGCCTCCGGCCGACCCGCAGCCGTTTGAACCCATATCCCCAGAGAGAGCTGAGGCAGTTCTCAAGTGCTTCCTCCGGGGCTTCGCCAATAAGACGGCCATGCTACAGCCGGACGGTACCTACAGCACGACGGAGGGGAAGCACACGGTGTCGATACATCCGTCGAGTGTGATGCATGGGAAGAAGAAGGAGGCCATCATGTTTCTGGAACACGTCTTTACGCAGAAGAACTACGGAAAGAAGGTGAGCGCTATCCAGGCGTCTTGGATTCTCGAGCCGTATGAGGAACGTTACGGTGCATCCATGTAATAGCACGCACGTACGTGCTTGGTACATAGTATTTTGGGTTACTCGTCTTGGCCTACTACCCAGCCTTGGTCTATGATGTACAATAATACACAAAAGAAGTTATATATGTTTTTCAAACAAAGTAGTATACATGGCAGATGATGATGTGCATGCTCTATGATTCCGACTCTCCACCCTCTCGGTTCTGAATAGCCTGCATCAGCTCGTACAGCTGGTGAACTTGTTCATCTGTGAAGGGTCAGTAACGTTTTCGGGATGACTGCTAAGAGGCCCAAAGAAACAAAGAAGGAGAAAAAACTCACCACTCAGCTTCTGCAGCTTTCCCTCCTCAATCTTTTCGCCCCGCCACGAGTCTCCCTCGACCTTTTGAGCGTAGAGCTGCCACTCTGTGAGGAAGCCAATCTAGAGTCAAGGTTTTGTCAGCGACCAGGGGGTGGTGGTGTCCACTTTGGAGAGAGACGTAAGGGGAGTGGGGGAAAAAGGGAATGGGAGATAAATGGAAGAGAGAGAGAGAGTGTGTGTGAATATATATGTGATAGAGGGAATATTTACGTACCAGATGTGCGGGATTGTCAATCTTGCGATGAGCCCTGAACTCGGCCTTGATGTACTCGTCTCCCAGGAGGCGCATCTGCCCGGGAAGATGGTTGCGATGGGCGCGCAGTAGCCGACGGTACAGAGGGATGGGGGGGAGGAGAGCCATGGGGGCGGGACGGAGGCCCCGGGGGATAGCTGCGGCTGCTAGCCTGGCCGTTGAGGGACGCATATTTCTTTTCTTTATCACCGGAGTGAGAAGTTTGTGGTTTTTTTTCCCAAGTGAGTGAGTGAGTGAGTGTGTTGACATCTCGAGGATGAAAACCCGAGGTATACGGATTGACTTGGTGGATCAACGATTACAGTGTCCTCTTACAGTGTTTATACTGTACCTTTCATACCTGTATTATGAGTATGAGCTCAACTCTTTGATGAGAGGGGCGTTGAACATCTGGTCTGTAATTGTATATGTATCTCATGAATACAAAACTTATATAAAGGTCTTTTTTTTTTACTATTATGATGGTTTTATTGTTATGATATGCCGGCGATGAACTCATCTTTAGATATATTAGTGAATACTACTAAGGTAAAGACTCACAGCGTTGACATGCCGCCGAATTTTCGGCCCCACCAACATTGAACAAACTTGCCTCAACGCACAAAGCAACATCAACTCAAGGAACTATTTCACACATAATCCCACCATGGCATTCTCCTTTGGCTTCTCAGGCGACGACATAGACACGAGTCTAGCAGACGAGGCCCCTGCACCAGTTGCCCCTGCCCCCGTCACAGCAGCAGCAGCAAACAGCGCCTTCCCAGTCCAAGGGAAACCTCAACTCCCACCAACCCACCACCCACTATCCAGTCTGCTAGCCCAGCTCCCCTCCAATATTGCCTTCTCAAGTCTAGACGTGCATATCGACGGTCATCAGGATGAATCCGCCAGTACTGGTCGCACCATGCGCATCCCCCGCCGTGAGCTGTGGGATGTGCGCGTTCAGTTGATGGCCGAGGCAGAGAGCGAGGCCGCCGGTGGTGAAGGTGAGGGGATAGAAGGGCTAGGCGAGCACGATGTCAAGACGGGTGTGTACGAGGGTGGATTCAAGAGTTGGGAGAGCAGTGTCGATTTGGTTAAGGTTCTTGCTGCGCAGGACATTCCCTCCACAACACCTATGCGTGTCATTGAGGTATACATACACCACCCACATACATACACGTCTCTCAAAGAAGTAATATATACTGACTATAAGATATCAAGCTTGGTTGCGGAACGGCCCTGCCCTCACTGGCAATGTTCCAATGGGCCATGGCATCCCGCTCACAGGGGACTCCCAAGGCACCACTCACATTTGTAGTGGCCGACTACAACCCTTCTGTCCTGCAGCTCGTCACTCTACCCAACCTCATCCTCTGCTGGGCCGTCTCGTGCCGCTCCACCACTCCCACCCTGTCAGACGCCTTCTCCGAAGACGACGGGGAACTCGAACTTAGCGCTCCCGTCATCGAGGCTTTCCAGTCTTTCCTGGCGGAAGCTAATGTCCAACTGTCCTTCTTGTCGGGTGCTTGGTCCCCTGAATTCGTCCAGATGCTCTACGGTGATAGCAGCACGAGCACGAGCAACGCGGGTGGCAGTGAGGCTACCACTACTCTTATTCTAGGTGCAGAGACGATCTATTCTCCTTTTGCCCTGCGGGCATTCACGGATACCGTCATCGACATGCTCCAGCGCGAGAAGGCGGCCAACGCCCAGGCTGCTGCTCTCGTAGGGGCTAAGCGTCTGTACTTTGGTGTGGGAGGATCGCTGGATGACTTCGTTGTCGCTGCTCAGGAGAAGGGCGCTGATGTTGTGCAGATCAGCGAAGAGACTGAGGGTGTGAGACGAGGTGTTGTCCGTTGCTCGCTGCCGACATGATGGGGCACCAAGATCAAAAACAAAGTAAAAGTGAATATAAAGCAAAAAAAAACAAAAAAAGAGTCATTAACAAGTCACTTCCTGGATGGATAAAAAGAAAACAGCGATCAAAACATGATGTGTGGTATTGGTTTCTGTTCGACACCTTCGAGCTTTCGTGCTTGCTCATTATCCCCTTTACCAAACGCCGCGAGGTAAAACTACCTTCGTAACCAAACCAGAGCTTGCTAAACTAAAATAATCATAACATAAAAGACAGTCTCATCGTACAAGTTGCCGCTTCTTCTTTACTTGGTCTTGCGGCCAAATTTTTCCGCACAAACAGGGCAGTACCAGGTTCCGTTTGGTTCGCTCTTGAGACTAACGCACGACCAGTGAAACCACTCGTAGGGACAGTCGTCGTTGTCGCATGCAACCATGTCACCATAGCTAACGTTATGACAGAGGCAATACTTCTTGTCGTCACTTCCGTCCTCCTCCTCCTCCTCGGCATCTATCATGGGCTCATCTCCCTCGGCATCCTTGGTTTCGCCCGTTGGGGTGGCTCGTGACCGACCCTCGACGTCCTCGTTCTCGCTGCCGCTAACAGCATCCGACAGATCGCTATCTGCCGTTGACGCCGGCGAGTTCCGGTTCGAGGCCTTCTTCACTCGTGACAAGGATGACTTGGGCGGCTTCTTGCGCCCCGTGCTAGAGGGCGTCCCGCGCCTCGACCCAGGGCCCGCGGTTCCCTTGACTGACGTAGCCCTAGGGCCGGCACTACCTGCTCTGGCGACGCCACTCGGACTAGGAGAAGCAACGCCCTTCGGAGTGTTGGGCCCCAGGGACGAGTGCCTTGCCAGACCGCTGGATGTGGATACGACGGGGTTGAGTCCCGAGCCAGCACGCGCCCGCTTTGATGCCGGGCCTGCTGAGTTCTCCCGTTGTTGGCGGTTGAGAATCATGCTGGCTGCGGGGGTGGCAGGTGCTGATGAGGCATGATGTTGCTGTGTATTCTGTTGGCTCTGGGCGTTGCGAACCTGGGCGTGGCTGGGCAAGCGGGCGAGTGTCGGGTTCGACGAGGGGACGGGGGGGCCGGCGGCGGCAGCAGGACCGCTGACGCTGATGGTGCTTGCGGTGCTTATTGGCTGGACGACGGGGGGCGCGACGTTGGCGGCGCTGGGGCGGACCAGCGAGGGTATCTCGTCGGGGTTGTTGAAGCCGGGCTCGCTGCGATCGTAGAGCCCTTTGACCTGTATGTCGAGCGCCCGAAGGTGCTTATCCAGAATGAGAGAAAGCTTCTGGGACAGGGCAATCTTGTCTCTCTGTATCTCGTCGGCACGGGCGAAGTTTTCTCGAATTTGGGCGCGGAGCGTATCCTCCTTGGGGTTCGGCTCGTAGCTCCCGTTTGTCTTGATCCATTTTTGAATCTTGGCGTCGCGGTCGTCGATGATACGCGTGCATTCGTTGAACTGTCGATCCTTCTCGGTGATCTCCTCGTGGACGAAACGGATTTCCTCGGGAAGGTTTTGTACCCGGTTGATCCAGTCATCGAGGAGAACCCCGGGGTCTATGCTTTCGACCTGGGGCATCCCCCTGACAAAGTCAATGGACAAATCGTCTCTAGGCATTATGGTTAATATTGTGGTTGGTCTTTGATAATATGCTCGTCGAATGCAATGATAATCAGAAGTAGAACACGGGGGGGCTCGCGTAAAGACCGCGTTTTTTTGTTTTGTTTTCTTTCGACAACCAGCCCACAAAAGGGGGGTGAAGAAAATGCAAGCAAGCGGGTGACAAAGATGACAGGAACAATGTTGAAAGATGTGAAGAGGTGCAGGTGGTTGACAGCTGGACAAAAAAAAAAAAAGAGAGAGAGACCAAATTCCCGTAGCGTGCGAATTGCCAGGGTCAATTGGCTGCTGTCGTTGACACAAACAGGACCAGGTAAAAGAGCCAGCTAGAGGTGAGGCCCTGCGGAGTATGGAGTAGTACTATGCAGACAGAGGAAATAGCCCCGCCTTGGAACTTGCTCTGTTCTCGAACCAGCCCTGTGTGCCAAGGAAGGGATAAACGAGTAGGGAAAAAAAAAGAAGCGTATATGCGGGATGCAAGGGGGTAAGGCAATATGTAATGGCAGGATGCGGGTAGGTACGTGTAGAAGTTATCCACGAATATAAACACGGAAGGAGCGCAGACAAGAGGGTGACTTGATGAATTGGCGCGGCTCACCTCGATTCCGTGGGTAAAAAGTACGAGTAGTACGGAGTATCAGTACTCGTATTATTAGGTGGTGTAAAAAGTGGTGTCTCTGGCTTGGCCCGGGCGGCGACGGTGCTCACTGCTCGCAGTGAAGGCTCTGTCTGACTGGGGGGAGGGGGGGGTAATGCCTGCTCTGACAACCGGGGGGGCAGGGGGGAAGAGAGAGAGAAGATGCCGTCGATGAGATGTCAAGAGCGAAGTTAAGAGCGAAGTTAAGAGCGATCAGGAATATGGGACACCTGATCAAAGTCAAAGGTTTGGGTTTGAGTGGCGATGACGACGATAAGGAAGCTGGAGGTCAAAGAGGTTGCTTCTAGAGGGTTTGACCGCTTTCTAGATTCGTTTTGCCGGGTTTTCGCATTGCTCTTTCCCTCCATTTGCCCACCTGCATTTTCACGGGCAAATCATCAGTCATCAGCCATCAGCCATCCGAAGTGCCAGAACGCTAATCCATAAAGGGCTAGTCTCCACTCATTTCTTCTACACTTTAGCACCATGTGCTTTGTAAATCTGTACGTACCTTTTTTTTCTAGTTTATGAGTAAACCGTAGAGTTAGTACTGATCCATCTCTACCCGTTTCTTGAGATCAGCATAAACATACTTCTCTTTCAATCTTCACTACCTCCCTCACATTCAACGACCTAGTCCCTCACCGTTTCCACGATATCCTCATCACGGGCCCTGCATTTTCGCGCCCCCTCTGACTAAGAACCTATTCGCACTTACCATCTGTCTCTACGCGTGCGCGCATTCCTGGACCGCGGGGCCTCTCATCATCGCACAAATCTCATCAGCGACGGGTCCCGACTCCACCGGCGCATCTTGAGAGAAGAAGCGAACTGCACAAACCATACCGAACCCATCAGTATTGGTTCCTTGGGAAAGGGCGTCGCGTCTCCATCATGGACGCCGACGCGTACAGGTATCGGGCGCCAAAGCCCAACTACATGCCTCACAAGCCAGATGTTGACCGCAATGAGATCGTGGAGGAGTATAGCCCGCTGGGGCTGTCGGGTGAGATGGACGACGCCAAGTTCTTTGCAAAGTGCCAGCGCTACGCCGAGAAGGCAGGCGTGACGCGACCCAAGGGCTACAATGTGTCATTCCATTGCAACCCGGAGATGGAGAGGCACCACTTTGGCCAGACGCACCCCATGAAGCCGTGGCGGCTGACCCTGTCCAAGAGTCTCATCTACTCGTATGGCATGTCGTTTGCCATGGACAACTACATTTCGCGAGCCGCCACGTACGAGGAGCTGGCGTCGTTCCACTCGACCGACTACCTTGACTTCCTGGGCACGGTACTGCCCGAACCGGTACCGCGCGACCTGGAGAACTCCAACTTGGACCTCAAGTTTAACCTGGGCGGGTCCGACTGCCCGCTTTTCGACGGTCTGTACGACTACTGCTCGTTATCGGCGGGCGGGGCACTGGACGCGGCTCGCAAAATCTGCTCCAAGCAGTCGGACATTGCCGTTGCCTGGGGTGGTGGGTTGCACCACGCCAAAAAGGCCGAGGCATCGGGGTTCTGCTACATCAATGATATTGTCATCGCGATCCTGCAGCTCCTGCGGTACTACCCGCGCGTACTGTACCTGGACATTGACGTGCACCACGGCGACGGCGTGGAGGAGGCCTTCTTTTCGACGGACCGCGTCATGACGGTGTCGTTCCACAAGTACGACCCAAACAACTTCTTCCCGGGCACGGGCTCCCTCGACGACAACGGCCCCAAGTCGGAGCACAACCCGGGGTCGCACCACGCCTTCAACGTCCCCCTCAACGACGGCATCACCGACGAGCAGTACGACAACCTCTTCAACACGGTCGTCGGCAAGATTGTTGAAAAGTTCCGCCCCGGCGCCATCGCCCTGCAGTGCGGCGCCGACTCCCTGGCCGGTGACCGCCTCGGCCGCTTCAACCTGCAGGTCCAGGGCCACGGCGCCTGCGTCGCCTTCTGCAAGCGCATGAACATCCCCCTCATCCTCTTTGGCGGCGGCGGCTACACGCCCCGCAACGTCGCTCGCGCCTGGACCTACGAGACCAGCATCGCCATCAACCACAACCTCAAGCTCGACCCCGTCCTACCCATGCACGCCCCGTGGAGGGACCACTTCCGCCATGACACCCTCTTCCCCACGCTCGAGCAGACGCTCGGCGAACCCCGCCAAAACAGAAACACCCAGAAGCGCCTGCAGGATATCGTCCAGCACGTCACGGAGCAGCTGCGGTTCGTGCAGGCCGCCCCCAGCGTCCAGATGCAGATCATACCCCCCGACCTGGCAGGTATACGGGACGATGTCGAGGAGAGGCTGAAGGAGGAGAAGGAGGAGAAGAGGGACGAGATTCGACGTGTGCGCGAGGCGGCCGTCGGGACACCCATGGAGTTTTGAATTTCTTGATAACACTGTTACTTTTTTTCTCTTTTCTTTTCGGAGCAAAGGCTCACTCGCACAAGTGGCAGTAGTATTAACTCGCTTGGATGAAATCACCTGCATCATCAACACTTTTACCCAAACCCCCCAGAAGGTTTCTAGGATCAAAACCATTCACGACTGGATAAGATGATTTAGAATATATATGATGAATTGACTTATAATGCAAAAGAACCAGTCCCTTTTAATATTTCAAATAGAAAAAACATTTATAAATATCCAATTTCCTTATTTTTGCACGCCTTAACATAACGCCATGACTAGAATGAATGTGTGTGAGAGAAAGAAAGACTACGTGTGTCTAAAGGGGCGGTGGGGGATGCTAAGTCCTAGAGTGGATCCTACGCAGTTGGACAGAAACAAAGACGACAAGAGTAACGCCAATGATGAGACCGAGGGCAAGAAGCATGAGGTTGACAGGGACGGGGTTTCCTCGGAAGGTGTTGTGGAAGAGGAGGTCGAGCCCAGACTGGGAGAGGTTGAGCAGACCAGAGAGACAGATGATGAGGCCGTAGACGGTGCCAAAGGTGCGGAAGCCAAACACCTTGGCAGTGTAGTCGGAGACGGCAGTGTAGTAGAAGGGGCGGTAGACGACGAAGAGGAGGATGTTTGCGTAGGCGGCCCACATGTAGGGCAGAACGCCGAGGACGCCGATGACGGCGGCGAAGCCGACGAGGGCGGACAGCACGGTGACGGTGGAGGTGTTGTCGAGGACGACGCCGATGAGAGGGATGGCGACGAGACCGCCGACCGGGAGGGCGACGTCGAAGAAGGTGTTGACCTGGACGGCCAGCTGGCCGTCACCCAAGAGGGACTCGTACTGCGGGTAGATTGTGGCGACGAAGTAGTTTATGCGCGTCATCTGGATGACGGTGAAGAGGCAGATGAGGATGAACCAGGGCGACGTGACCTGCTCGACGACCGTCTTGTCGTGCATGATGCCCCACACGCCCGAGGTGACGTTCTTGCGCTCCTCGGCGTCGAGCTGCTCGTCTCCCCTTGTCGAACCGAGGAGGGACTCGATCTCGTCAATCAGGCCGGCGTCGTCGCCGTCGTACCTGCGCTGCTGGTGCTGGGACTGGTGCTGCTGGCGCCGCTCATCCTGCAGAAGCGCCGTCTCCTCGTTGACCTGGTCGTCGTATGCCGACGTGGAGGACTGGTGCTGCACCTCCTCGACCATGTCGACCAGCTCCCCGACCGTCTTGTAAGACTTGGCCGGCATGAGGGCGACCTGGGCGACGACTATAAAGGCAGGCACGACGAGGTACACGAGGAAGAAGCGGTGGTGGCCGAAGGCGCCGCGGGTGGCATCGAAGACGAGTCGGTAGAGGAGGAAGATGGCGCTCGACGAGTCGAAGGCGCCCGTTAGCAGGGCCAGGATCAGACCCGACTGCCGGGGGAAGGCATTGGACAGCTGGAACGACGAGATGAAGGTGAAGGGTCCGCCCAGAGCGAGCAGGAGGTATCCCAGCAGGAAGCCGTCAAACGCCACGTCCTGCGCGTAAGATAGTAGCAGGGCGCCGGACGCGAGGAAGACGCTGCCCATCAGGCCGCACACGCGGGGGCCGAAGCGGTCGAGGATGGCACCCACGGGGAGGGCGGCGACGTTGGTCCCCACCGCGGCAACGGTGAACATGAGGTTGAGGTGGATCTCGACGCAGGTATCGTTGTCGTCGCCGGGACACTCGTCGCCGTATGCCCCTTCCTGCTTCAGGACCGGCTTGATGGCCGCGTAGCCAAAGACTATGCCTGCGGCGAAGAGGCACCATGTCACGGCAGCGGCGATTTGTGCTAATGTGACACAAGAGAGTCAATGATTTGTCTCGTCATTGCATTGCATATGGGTCTTCCCCCCCACAGAGAGAGATAGAGGAGATGGGGAATAAGTATTTACCTATTCTCTTCCATACTGGCACCTCGAATGCACCGACGGCATCGCTCTCGACAAAAGCAGGCGGAGCTTGCACCGGAGCATGGTCACGGACATCAGTCGTCTTGCCCAGCTCGGGCTGCGATGGATCCCACGGCTGGGGAAGAGGGTTGAAGCTCAGTCGTCGCGGGCGGTGACCGGCCTCGCTGGCTCGACGAACATGATGATCTGTGAGGGTTTCGATGCTAGCGACACGATGGAAAGACATGTCTGCTGGTGTTTTCTGTATACTAACCCAACTAAACCGAGCCTCCCCAAAAAATGACGTTGGGAGATGTCTAGTTAGTAGTGATGATGACGATGGAATTGTGGCACAGCAGTATAATGAGTAGAGAAAGTCACAAAGGGAAGAAGAGAGGGAGGGAGGGAGGGAAGAGAGAGAGAAATAGAGTTGTCACGGATGACGACGGAGTTTATATGATTATGCTGTCATGGGAGCTACTACTCCGTACTCTGTGCATACATACTACTCTGTACGTACTCGTATAGTACCAATGTACTCTGATGCAGATGCAGGTAAGTACGCGGGGAACAAAAACAGACTTGAGAGATCCAAGACGGGGGGAGGAAAAGAGTCTAGAGATGGCGGGAAAAGTGGATGGCGCTATCAGCGGGGTACGACATGGGCTATGGCAGGATTAACAAGGGAAAGAAGAGAAGGAAAATCTTTGTATAACCTCGTGCGCTCATGCAGACTGCAGTAACCCATGTTTATTGATTTTTTTTTCTTCTTCTTCTTCTTTTTTCCTTGATTATTATTGTTCCTCTTGAATCTTTTCGATTCCCAATCTGTGGTTCGTTCAATCTATCATGCAAATACCCCAAACACCTCAATTGATCATCGTGATTGGAGAAACTACTCCGTATCCCTCATTGCCTCTTGTCTTGTGAGTACAAGTGGCTGTATGTCTGTCTCAACTGAGCCGTCCGGGGTTAATAAGAAAAGTTTTTCTTTTCTTTTCCTTTTAATTTTTCGCCTCATCTAGTACTTTCTGCATATCATTGCCGGCATTTCATTCCCGGGTTCGCAGGTTTTTTTTTCTTCTCTAATACTTGTCCGAGACTTGCTTCCTCCCCTCTCATACGGTCGGAGCCTTGCGATCGGTCTTATAATCGGTCGGATGCCGCCGCCTTGGCAGAGATTTTTCTCACCATGAATGGCATGAATGGAGCCTAGACCCGCCAAGACATGAAGATTCTGCTTTACATGTAAGAGGAAGAGAAAATAAGAAATTAAGAAATTTTCTTCATCCAAGTTGAGTTATTGTTCGTTCATGTTACTCTGATAGTAATCTGTTACACTCAGATGGAGAAACCACATCTGCCAGGCGCACGTGACATCACAATTCCCCGTTACTCCCTGATTGAATACTCGTCGTACTCGTACAACAAAACATCAGTGTAAGCATCAATGTAAGCAGACACACTCATACACAACTGTTCAACTGCTTCAACCAAATTCAAATAAATGGATAAAAAATAAAATAAAACCCTCGACAAAAAAGTATCTTACAAACCTGAGCAAAAGAATGCCCAAATTGCTCAACACATGATTGTCTCTCCTACCCCCTACTCTGTATAAAACGACAAACACAACTACAATTGTTAAAACAAACACATCCCCCTCCTCTTTTTTATCAAAAATAGCATCGTCGTTTCAAACAAATATCGACCAAAGAAGTTTCAATACAAAGCAAAAAAAGATTTCCGTATCCAAAAATAAAAGAATAAATATCGCGCCAATTTACTTTCCGATACAATTAATGGTCAATTGACCGCTTAGAAGTAACGGAAGACAGCCTTGCCACCCTTGGACATGCCAGTCTATTAAAAAGGAAGTGTTAGTCATCATGTTCAGGGGGGTTCCTTTAAGAAGGGGAAAAGTAAACTTACAGTGCAACCAGTGCTGCCACCAGTCCACTTTCCGTTGATGTAAGAGCACTCGGTGGTGACATCACCGACAATCTCGACGTTGAAGTCGAGCTTGGCGTCAGAGGTGGGCAGGTTCTGGAAGATGGAGAGGAAGGTGGTGCCGTCAGAGGTGTAACCGACACCGGCGATGAGGGGGGCCCAGTTGCCGGCGGAGTCGGGGCTGAGGACGGAGTTCCAGACGCAGCCGTCCTCCTGGGAGACACCCTTGGGGTTGATGTAGTACTGAGCAGAGGTGGCGAGGCCGTCCCAGGTGTAGTAGTTGTCCTGGTCGGGGTTGCAGAGGGAGACGGTGCCACCGGGCGAGGCAACGGCGGGGATGACCATGGACTCGGTTCCGGGGTAGTCGGTACGGCAGGTGGCAACCTCCTCGTCGAGGTCGTTCTTGATGGAGACACCACCGACACCGGCGTCGCACAGGGTGTCGTACTCCTTGCGGGTCAGCTCGAGGTAGCCGTCGGAGTTGCAGTACAGGCCACCGATGGACTGCTTGGTGGCACCCTGGGCCTTGGGCCACTGGGTCTTCTGGTATCCGGCAGGGCAGGCGTACGAGCACATGCTGCCCTTGCTGCAGGACTCACCGGCGATACCAGTGATGATGTCGCTGATGCTCACGTCGCCGTCAGAGTAGTTGGGGACGAACTGGAGGCCGGCCCAGCCGCCGAGGTCGAGCCAGTCGAGGGCAAGGGCACCGTAGTCGGAGGGGAACTCGGAGCACTTGACCTTGCCGTCGGGGAAGGTGCTGTCGACGCCAGATCCGCCAGTGGAGGGGGAGGAGGTGGGCGAGGACGAGGCGACGCTGCTGGTGCTGGTCGTGGTGGGGGCGGCGCTGCTGGAGGAAGAGGTCGACTTCTCGATGAACTGGGCGGCGATCTCGGCCTTGCTGCTGCTCGAGGTGGTGGCAGGGGCGGCGGGGGCGGAGAAGGTGGGAGCAGTCTCGCCGACGACGACGTACTCGCCGTTGTCGATGGCGTTCTTGACGTCGTCGCCCTTGACGATCTGGCCGTTGAGCTCGTAGACGGTCTCGGTGGGACCGGCGACGAACTCAGTGACGGCGTCGGGGGCACGCTTCTCGACGGGGGAGGCGTCCCTGCGGGCGTGGAACTGCTGGTGGCCGTGCTGGTGAGCGGCGGCGCCAGCCACGAGGGTGGCGGCCACGGTGTAGCTGATGGAGTATCTCATGTTGACGGTTGCTGTTTCTTGGGATACAGAAAGATCTCTTTGTGTCTATCTCGCGTGTTTCGTTCCGTGTCAGTCCAAGTTCAATCGGCAACTCTATAAAAAGAACGACGGAGATATAAAAAGAAATAGAGAAGGGGAGAGAGAGCCAAGGGGTCCTATCTTGTATGCAGTATGGCAAAGAGGGAAAACACTTGGCATCGCAGGGTCTCCATAGATGCTAGCATCCACACAGCATCTCACCAAAAAAACCACCACCCCTCCCCCCTGGCTGACCGACTCCACGGAAGGATTCTCGCTTGTTCGCGCGTAGAAGAAAAAAACGTACCTATTGAAATTGATTTTGGAAGAAGCGAAAAAACGGTTTAGATTGTAGCGAGCGGAATGAGTGAACGAAGCGGATCTGTTGAAAAGAGCGTGGTAGAGAGGAAACTCTCAGTTGGCAATGAAAAAGATCCAGGAGTATTAACGAACGAACACCTTGAACGGAGAAGCAAAGGAGAGAAAGAAAGGAGAGAAAAGAGAAGGAGGTGAGAGAGAAAAAACGAGCGCGCATACGGGTACTAGAGAGAAACGGGCCTTGCCCCCCCTGCTGGTCCAAATGGTCTCTCTCTCCTCTCGGCAGACAACAAATCGACCAGGCCCATGTTGGCTTGGGTCGGCGCATAGCAGACGACCAGGGGGGGGTCCTTTGGGTCGAGAGGGACCAAGCACAGGCCTTGCGCAGCGTTGTCTGGGAAATTAGGTGGACACGAGGGTGGAGGAGGGGGGGCGAGGCGGCGGATGGAGAACGCGGTTAGTCTTTGCCATAATACTACCCTCCTTTTTTTTCCCTTTCCTTCTCACTTCTCTGAGCTCTTCTCACCTGAACCAAAAAGGGAGTGGGGTGTATCAACCACCCAGTGAGACAGAACGGCAAGTGTACTCGTACATGGTATTTTGGTCTAGATGTAGCCAAGACGCTTGGTATACTTGCGAGCATGGCACTCAGTGGCTAGTAGTAGTAGTGCACCAGAGTAGTCAATATCACATCACAGTACGAGGTAGTGCCTGTCTGCCTGCACAGCTATTAATTCCCAAAATGCGATCGGCGCCACACTATTTTACAGACAGAACGTGGACTTTTGACTCCTTCCCCCATGTGTCCTGCCATATGTACTTTACAGGTAGTAGTACGGAGTAATGATAAACGTGTTGTGCGACGTGTGTACCATGATGGACTGTGTAAGCACATTTCCAGGGAATACCCTCCCCGGAGAAGTACAAAAGTCAAGCATTCGGTAATTATCACTCTTATTACGATGGTCATGCACATTACGAAATGCTTGATCTCGAGAGTGCGTAATAGTACTCGTACATCCCCCCAGTCTCTATGCGCACCTACCTGTACAGATAGTAGTAAATCAAGTCACTCGCCCTGCAGCTGGGCTCAGCAGGGAGAATCCGGGCATGGAGGTCTGCCCACCTATGTCCAGGTACACCCGACCCAAGTGTAAGTGAGCGCGCACCCACTACAAGCACTAAAAGAAACCCTCTAAAAGCAGGTCTAAGAAACAGCACCAATCCGTAGTTCAGGCACAACATTGGAACAAATGGACCCCCCAAAAGGCCAACGCTTTTTGTCCGTTGGTAAATAGCGCCCCTTGTTCCTGACGCTAATCCTCTTTTGGCATCAGACTCCGCACAGGCCTCCAACTCCCTCCTTCCCCCTTTTTTAATCTCTCTCTCTCTCTCTTTCTCTCTCGGAGTCTCTCCTTGCGTGCCTTCTTTTTTGGCTTCTACTACCTGTACGGAGCATTACGAGGAGTCGTATTGGAAGCTGTGTAAGTTCTAGACACACTGTGGAAGAATACCAGTGTATCCCGCCAGGAATGCACCGTGTCAGTTTACCGTCCACGAGTCTAGCTCGCACTTGGGGGCCAAACTCCCCCCCTCCCCATTCTTTTTTTAATCTCAGCTTGCTCTCCAGTTTGTTGATTATCATTACGGCTGTATTCTCACCAGTCTAGTACTGCAAATCATACGCATAATTAGTACGTGGCCAGGCGTGATGCTACCAAGAATCATTCATCACATGTGGAGTTTTCTCGAAAGAGATTTGCCCACTTACTACTACGAGTAGTACTAGGTAGTCATACATCGGCAACCATCTACCGATTTCACGTTATCAACAAGAAGCATTCGAATACATACCTTGCGCCTCTGTATGGAGTGCGGGATAGGGGGGATGCCGCTTGTTATTCATTCCTTGTTGATCATTGGGACACCGCGTCCACCCCCGGGCGCGCGTGATGCGGGTGTAAACAAGGGGGTGTACAGGTAAAGAGGGAGGGAATAATACGACGACTAACAGCAAGTCAAAAAAAAGGTTTGAGCTACGAGATATTGAGAGCGTGACGGCAAATACCTCCCAAAACAACATTGAATGGTGTTAATAGGACTATTAACAATAACAAACTGGGAAATAAGAAAATCCCTAGACGGTGAGTTGGTCATAAAAATACACTCAAAACATGCACTTTAAAATCTTCGCATCATCATGTTGCTTACAGCTTACAATCTACTCCGTACTCCGTATTACTACGAGTACTTCGTAATGCTGCAAGTACGATCAGGGGAAAACGTACGAGTACGTACTCCGTAAATTGTACCGTAATATCATGAATACGCCGTATTCTCCTGCAGCCTGCAGCCTTTCAGGCGAAAAAGAAACAGGGAGTTACCGAGCTCACTTTCACGACATACGGACCATCGATTGGCTCATGGTGAGTTACGAGTAATATCAGACTCGCAAGTTATAAAAGGGAACGTACCGTGACAACGTGAGTACGGAGTACTCGTACGGTATAATACTCGTAGTAGCATTACGAGTCTATCCGTACCAAAACGGTCATGTTAATTTGGTGGCGCTTGTCAGGAAACACACTCAAATCTCCAGGTACGACTTGTACAAGCGAGTGCTCTGACGGCTCATCAACCAACAATTTCGATACTACGGCTCGTAATATTACACTTGGGTACTACTACGAGTACTACTACTCCGTACTACTATTACGGAGTACTCGTACTTATTACTCCGTACAGGTTGCCGTACCTGACATGAAAATACCCACGCGACTACGACGCACTCCCCAACACAGCCACGCTATGGGGGATCAACCATCCCCAACCTGGACTTTTGGTCAAGTTTCATGGTGAGCCGGACCATGCACAGAGGCGGGACTCACTAACTGTCCCCGGGTCTTGGCCGCCTGTCTCGTCCATCTTTCTCCGCAGCCCATCTACGGAGTATTATTTACGAGCACTAAATACCACGAGTACATGTACTGCAGTTTACCTGCATGTACTCATAGTAGTAGCTGCAGTGCGGACTCACGGAGTGACAATACGGGGGGTTCAGCCAAGCCATACTACTACAGTCTACGGAGTACTATTACAGCTTCTACTCAGGCTGTCTACTCAGGGTGTACTCCGTAGTATTAACAGATTGCAATACTTGGACTGAAGAGAAACTGGATTCTTACTGCTTCTACTAGTACCGTACTAGGTGGTTTTACTAGAGAGAAACTATTACCTGTAATACTCCGTAATCAAGTACTATGTAATCATTCTATCATGCTACGAGTAAAACAGATTCGTATACAGCTCCGTTCCCTGCCGCCATGCACCACCACCTGCGGATATAAGACTACGTATACAAAGTCTTACGACTGACCATCAAACCAATATTTGCTCCATAAGAAAAGAAGAAGGAAGAACAGCCGCACCTTGATCCATCTCCGTTAAAACGAGGTCCCGCATCACCTTGGCACACTCATTCGTACCAACAAAAGTCAGCCCCGAGCCCGCCACACTGGATCCTCGACTCCGTATGCCATCTCCCGTATTTAGCTGAAGATATGGTCCTCGTATTTTACTCACTGTTATATGGGCGCGTGTATTATAACGATGAATACTGCAGGTATTCCCCCTTTCTCCGAGTACTACGGAGTAACACTCGTATGCGTGTTCTAGCAGCATCCTACCTTGGCTAGATCCTAAAAGCACTGAGCACCATACACGACTCTCGGACAGGCCTCTGTGACAGGCATCTAAAGCACATCTGTTCCATCACGATTCACGGTAGTAGTAGCTGAGGTTATTTTTAGCTAGAATACCACTCTGTACCTGAACGTCGTCAATGGGCCAAGCAATCCTCTCCCCCCCAGGATGAAAAATATGTCCGCGGATACTATCACAACCTCGATTAGGATATGTTTGCCGGGATGTCATGGGAAGGAGAAGAAGAAAAAAGGTTCTCGCTGCGGGTCGTTCGTATCTCGTTCGTCCGTGATTGATCTCGGCGTGGTCCGGCCGTCAAAGAGGGATCAGCGTCAAGAGGTGGTAGTACAGGTACGAGTACTAGTGGTGGTGGTGACGGAAGCATACAGGTACGTCAGGGCAAGCCCGTGCAAAAGCTGGTGATACGACGACGCTATTGCGGTTCCTTTTTTTTTTTCACAGCTAGATTACAAGCTTGTCAACAAACAAGTTGCAATGTAAACAGTGGAATACTTTCCTCGTACTCGTAACAAGCCTGTTTTTTTGTCTGATCTGGCTTGTCCGGTCGGGGATCTCGATGTATTATGATGATATACTCACGAGGGAGCCCACGTCGGAGTGTGAGAAGAGAGAGGGGTGTGATGATATCGGTTATGCACTAAGGGCAATAGATTCAGGTGCATATCTCCATGACGGTGGGCACTTTTTTTTTTTTTTGCCCTCTTTACTTTCTTCCTTCCCTTCTCTCTTTTGACTTTTTGGTTCCTTATTCTATTATCTTCTTCTCTTCTTCATCTGGTTGCTATATCAGTCAAGGGGAACTTTAATTCGGCGCTGTCCGCCGCTGTTTGTTGTGCCTCCTTGCATCACAACAAGAAAAAGAAGAAGAGGAAAAAAACAGGCAAAAAGCAGGTAAAAAGTGATGATGATATTGAGTGGCCACCATGACGCCGTCTTGGGCATCACGAATCGCGAGATCAACCGTCAATCTCACCACCACCCACGCACACTCACTATTTACATGCAGTATACCTGACAATGCGGAGTTTTACCGAGTACCGAGTCAAGAATCCTCATAGTACTCGTAGTAAGCGAAGCGTGCATCGGAAGCAACAGGAAGAGAGGTCCGCCGCCCCTTCTGAATCGGGGAAAATCCTAGCCTGACTTGGTAGTCGCACTGGCTGCACAACAAGTGAGGGGGAGGCAAAAAACAAAAGCCAACATCGACAATAACAACAAAAACGACGGTCTCCCAAACAAAAACCCCCGAAGATGGATGATGTCAACAAAGATCGCCGCCCATCTTTCGCTCCTCCTCCTCCTCCTCCAGCGTGTGTGCCTGCGCGGTTTTATCAGGATATTGTACCTATTCGAGTACGTCGTAAGTGGCTGGGGCAAGAGGAAGAGCTGACAGGCGCTACACCGTAAATGGGGGGGAAGACGCCAAACGCCACAGGTTATTTCGTAGTCGATGAGTGGTTGTGGCCAAAAGCTACCGGCAGGTCAGCCTCGCTAGGTGTGGGAATTTTGTTGATGCCTCAGGCAAAAAACAGAACGTGAAAACACAAATAGTAGACGGAGCGTTTTGAGGCTTTGCCCTGAGGCTGTGCTGACCCGGAGCCATTCCTACTGCGTGCAGTTCGTAGCTCCGCCACACACACGCCACTTATTCCTTGCGCGCTCTCTCTTTCTCTCCTTCTCCCTCTCTCTCTCTCTCTCCCTCTGCATTGTTTGTCTTGGAAAAGAAAACACCAACCATTTTGACAGGACGATCAATTACCCTCTTGTCAGTATCAACGGGCATTGTCTTTTTCTCATCTCGAACCACAGGAACGTCGGGGTTGAGCTTATTTCGCCCCGTCTTCTTTCTCATCGGCCCTCTGTCTTCTGTCGCATCTTTGGTGGTGTGAGAGCAAAGTGTGGCACGAGCTCAGCAATCACCGCCTCAAAGTGGAGAGACAACCCGCGACGCGAGTGGCTGGGGACGACGTCTTCTTTGTACAGTTTCTGTAGGTACGTACGACAATCATCTTCAAGTTGTCAGTTGAGTGTCTCGACGGCCTCAAGCAACAAGCATCATTGTTCCTACCTCTTCTCCCACCCCCATGGGCCATCTTGCTTTATCTCTCTCTCTCTCTCGTCTACGTCGCATTCTTTTCCCACCGCGCATAACACATCACTGCCTCCAAGTGGTGCAGCTGTGGTGCACCTTGTCCAACCCCCTGTACTCTACCCGCGCATCATACCCCAATCCGTGCAGGCTCGCAACAAGGACAGAAAAAAGGTGATGCTCGATAGACTCGCCCAGCCGGCCGGGGGCTTCTAGACAGGTCAGTGGCTCGCCTTGGCCGGATTGTGGGCCTCTCTTTCTCGCTGTCTTTGCCAGTGGTGGTCCAGTAAGAGCACTTGTACCGTCCCAGCCAGCAGCGCCGCTCGTCAAGTGGCTCCTTGGTATTACTGCTGGTACGAGTACGAGTAGTACTTTGGCCCAGTCTGAGCCTCTGAGGTGGTGCCAGTCGTCCTCTCTCTCCTCATTCATCCAGCCCTGTCTGCCTGCCTGCCTGCCTTGGACTTAACCCGATTCCATCTTTTCTTGGGGGTTTTTTTTTCCTCTCTGACCACCATATTCTGTGTTTTTTCTCGTCGCTATCGCTGCATTGGCAGGAAACTGATTGCTCCATTAACAGTATTTGGAACTACCATCCACCCGAACAAAGAAAGAAATCCATTCCTCTTCCCACTATTACCTATGGCTATTAGTGCCTCGCCAGAAAATTGTGTCCTAATAGGCTAGAACCAACACAAAGGACCTGGACCTGGACCGGCGTAATCTGCCTCCAGTTTCTTCGCCACGCTCTCCAGCCACACCTTCAACCCGACGCCTCGACATGCGTCGTTGAACTACCATCGCGCATCAAGAGATTCCCACTTGCTCAACGCCATCATTCAAATTCGAGAAGCTGCATTAGGCGCCGCTATCGCTTCATCTTCCCATGGCACCTGACGCGGCCGCCGTCGCGACTGAAGCCCCGTCCCCCGCTCACTCAGTAGCAGCGACCGCCCCTCCGACCGGAACCTTCGCTACGCAGCAACAACAGGAGACGGCCAGGTTGCTCAAGCGTCCGCGCGAAGACACACCCCCATCGCCGCATTCGTTGTCAGCGCACGACCTGAATCCCCTCGGGTCGCCTACAAAGTCTGCGCGTCTAGCCCTCGCCGTGGGCCCCTTACCGACGCCGTTAACCGGAGCCGCCGCCCTGGAGGACGAGCGCCGCCGACGCGAGGCCGAGGACGCTGCTGCCAGCCCTCCGGCGAGTAGCGACAACCCGAGTCACAGAGTCCTCGCCTCGCTCCTCTCGGGAGCCACAGAGGACATGAGCCGCCCAGCCGACTCCCCGCACTCGCACTCCGTCCCGACCGCCAGCATGGAGCCAGGGTCGCCCAGGCAGAACAACAACGCGCTTATGATGGCCGCAGAGGCTGTCGACCGCGCCGACGAGGAGAGGGACGACGTGAGCCCGCAGAGCCCCAACGGCATCTCCGGTGCGCCCGTCACCACCAGCCCGACGCCCATGGACATGGACCACAAGGCAGACGGTGGCATGGGTCATCACGTCGTCGGCCAGGAGGAGAGGTCGCAGCCGAACTCTCTATCATATCCGGGCTCCCTGCAGGCGAGCGGGAGCCTGGCAGAGCCGTCCCCGCGTGGCATGAGCTACCCAATGCCGGTGCACGGGCAGACGTCGCCGACGTCGGCTTCCAAGAAGCACAAATGCCCGTACTGCAATACCGAGTTCACGCGCCACCACAACCTCAAAAGCCACCTGCTCACGCACAGCCAAGAGAAGCCGTACGTGTGTACCGAATGCCCGCTGCGGTTCCGCCGCCTCCACGACCTCAAGAGGCACGGGAAACTCCACACGGGCGAGAAGCCACACATCTGCCCCAAGTGCGACCGCAAGTTTGCACGTGGCGATGCCCTGGCGCGTCACACAAAGGGTGCCGGCGGCTGCGCGGGGCGGCGGTCTAGTATGGGCAGCTTCGCAGACGGCGACGACCTCGAAGGCCACACGCTGGGAGACGAAGACTCCACCATGTCGGGGCTGGCCTACGACACGGGCGACGACGAGCTCCGGCGCCAGAGCATGCCGACGGGTGCCTCTGGCGGCCCGCACGGCGAGGGCGACGCCTATGGTGCAGCGCACTCGCGGACGTACCCTCCCGCCATCCCGCGGTCGACGGGCAGCGTCGGCGGTGGCGGGCTGTACCCTCCCAACGTCAGCCAGCCGCAGGGCGCCGGGTCGTCGAGCGTGCCCAACAGCATGACCAGCAGCCAGGCAGCCACCAACACGAGCATGTCGTCCGCGCCCCTGACCGGCGGCAACCCAGGAGGCATGTACTCGCAGACTGGCATGACGGAGAGCCCCAAGGCTCTGAGCCCCGGCATCCCGTCAACGGGTCACCAAGACTCGAACCGTCAGCGGTCACCCGGGATCTCGCAACAAATTCAGCCGCAGCAGCAGCAAAAGGTGGACCGGAGACAATCGACGTCGACGTCGACAAAGCCGGCTCACGGTCTGTCACACCCAGGAGGATACACGGCTGCACCGACATTCGGTGGCGTCCCTGCCACCAGTGGCGGCAACAACATCGCCCCTTCCACGACGAGCGACAGCCGCAACATGTTTGCCCAGAGTGACCCGAGCGTTTGGGCTTACATCCAGGCCCTGGAGGACAAAGTCAAGACTCTCACTGACAAGGTGGAATATCTGGATCAAGAATTTGCCAATCTCAGAGGTGGTCAACAACATCAACAACAGGACCATCAACAGCAGCATCAACAAGAACAACAACAGCAACAGCAACAACAGGAGGAGCAGCAGCAGCATGACGCTGAGATGGTTCAAAACTCATAAGATAGTATTAGCGTCTGCGAGATATCATCATCTTGCTCTTCTTTTTTATTTGTCGTTTTCTTGTTCTATGGTGTAAAGGGGTTGTGTAAGGTGAAGGCGAGACGATGACGGGGAGGGTAGGAAACCATGCTATGATGGGTTGCAAAGTTCTCTTTTTCTTTTCTCTTTTCAGTTCTTCTCTTGGGTTGTCCAGATTTTTCTTTTCTTTTCTTGTAGCACTGGGCTCTCTCTCTCTCTCTTTGGTTTCTGTGTCTTCTTGAGGGCAATTGGCGTTTTCTTCATCTTCTTACTGGTACTGTTGCTGTTTTTTTTTTTTTTCTTGTATCGACTGTCCCCCTTTTGTTTCCTTTTCTTACAAAGTCTTGAAGACTAAAAAAGATGGTGTGCTGGAATGAAGGGGTTTATACTTTTTTTTTCTGTGTATGTGTGTTTGTGGATAGTACTGATATGCTTGATGCTGTCTTTTTTCTCTGTTTCTGTCTCTTGTAATATCAGTTTTTTTTTCTTATTGTGAAGTAGATATGTGAGTTTGGTAACTGGATTTTGATTGACTACTACTGTTGCCTAGTACCTATAAGTACTGTGTATTACAAGTACCTGTAGTGAGTGGTTCATACTGCTGTGTGACAGTAGATGACGCTTAGATCTATCGGCTTCCCCCCGTGTGGCGTTTGCTTTGTCTTCCATGTTGCTCTTGAATTGCAAGATCGTCATCACTCCTTTAAGATATGTCACGTGAGAGCGCGTTTGGTCTCCGAGATACCCACCTAATCGCGTCACCCTTGATATGGAGGGACCATGCTGAACAAATGCTCAATCTTCAAGAACGAGAACAAAAGTATCTTTGGTTGACGTTTTAAATTGACCGACTAAAAGAAAAGCTCGTCTACCAAAACACACTGAACCATGGCCAGGACATCTCTTCGCCAAAAGGCACCCGTCAAGTACAACGAAGGAGACGATAACGAAGCTAAGGTCAAGCCGACAAGAACGACGACAAACGGCAAATCGGCCGGGAAGAAACGCAAGCAAGAAGACGACGACGACGACGACGACGAAGTGAAACAAGAAGAAGAAGAGGAAGAGGAAGAGGACAAGAAGAAGAAGACAACCAGTAGCAGCAAACCCAAGGCTGCACCTGTTGCCAAGAAGCCCAAGACTGCGCCGGCGAAAAAGACTACGGCCAAGGCGCAAGACGACGGCATGCCTCTGGCAGAGCGGACAGCCATATCTGGCATGAAGAAGGCCATGTACATTGGAGCGCATGTCAGCGCAGCAGGAGGTTTGTCATCTTGCCCCCTCCCTCTTAGATATCGACAGTAGCAATTGCTAACTAACTGTGTGTGTGTAAACGGCAGGTGTCCAAAACGCCGTGACAAACGCAGTGCACATTGGCGCCAACGCCTTCGCCCTGTTCCTCAAGTCGCAGCGCAAGTGGGACAACCCGCCGCTGGCCGACGAGGCGCGCACCCAGTTCGCGAGCCAGTGCGCGGCGCACTCGTACGACGCGGCGTCGCACTCCCTCCCCCACGGCTCGTACCTGGTCAACCTGGCGGCGCGGGACGAAGCCAAGGCCGCCCAGGCCTACAAGAGCTTCGCCGACGACCTGTCGCGCTGCGACGCCCTGGGCATCCGCCTCTACAACTTCCACCCGGGCAACACCAACGGCGAGCCGCGCGCCGAGGCCATCGCCCGCATCGCCAAGCAGCTCAACAGGGCCCACGCCGCCACCGACAAGGTCGTCGCCGTCCTCGAGAACATGGCCGGCAGCGGCAACGTCGTCGGCTCCGCCTGGGAGGACCTCCGCGACATCATCGCCCTCGTCGACGACAAGTCCCGCGTCGGCGTGTGCATCGACACGTGCCATGCTTTCGCTGCCGGTCACGATCTGCGCTCCCCTGACGCCTTTTCCAAGACTATGGAGCAGTTTGACTCTATTGTCGGCCGTGAATATCTCAGGGCTGTTCATTGTACGTCTCTTTTTTTTTTTTTTTTTTTTTTTTTTTTATCTTTATTCACCCTTTTCTGATCTTCCTATTCTGATCTTCCTATTCTTGCCCCCTTCGCACACACAAAACAACTAAACTAACATAAACCACAGTAAACGATAGTAAAGCGCCCTTTGCTTCCCACCGCGATCTGCACGCCAACATTGGTACCGGCTTTCTCGGTCTAGGCGCCTTCCACAGTCTCGTCAACGACGACCGCTTCCGCGGCATGCCCATGGTCCTCGAGACCCCCATAGACTCCAAGGATGAAAAGGGCAAGTCGGTCGAGAACAAGCAGGTCTGGGCCGACGAGATCAAGCTCCTCGAGAGCCTGATTGGCATGGACCGCGACGGCGACGAGTTCAAGCGTCTGGACGCCGAGCTGCAGGCCCGTGGAGCCGACGAACGTAAGAAGACACAGGCTCAGGCTGACAAGAAGGCGGCAAAGGGGGGCAAGAAGAAGTGATGACACTCAAAACAACTATTAGTCTTTCCCTTAGCTCCGGTGTGTATTATATATGTAAAATGACTGATATGTATTTCTTGAGTAAAACAAGCAAAACTGCATATGTATCTATAAGAACTAAAAAGAAAACGGAGGTATCAGGGCGTATCTCAAATTCATCATCCAATCAATGTCGAAACAAAAACAACAAGAAGAAAACAAACAACGCCTGCTCTGCAATTTCATAACCTCATCAAGTTCAGTGTAATCGTCCGTGTCTTAGTGTCTCCTCCCCTTGGCAAACGCCTCGAGCCTGCCAACGAGAGCCTTGAGACCAACGCCCCTCTCGCAGTTGTCCTCGAGCCAGCGCTCCATACGCTCGCGCACGCCCCGCATAGACTTCAGGACGGGCATCTTGCCCCCGGGCTCCGCGTCGAGGAAGGCGGCCGGGTTGAGAAGCACGTCGAAACAGTCAGACCACAGGTCCGTCTGCCAGTAGCGCTTGAGGGACTCGCGGATGCGGTAGCGGCGCCCGACAAACCCGATGCCGCCCTGGTCGCACCGCACCGTCTCAATGTACTTGCCGAACAGGAGCACGTGGATCATTCCCGCCAGCCCGTGGTAGTCAATCTGCCACGTCCAGGGGCGACCCTCGCGCATCTCAGCGCAGTCATGGGATGACGTCTTCCAGTCGGCAATGAACTGCACGTCGGGGACAAAGGCGCGCATATCAATGGCACGGCCAAAGTCAATGAGTACGACACCGCGCGCGTCCCATCCGCCCTTGCCGTCGGGCCTCCACTGGCTCTGCAACTCCTCGTGGTGGTGCTCGCGGTGCTCTGCGAGGTTGTCGAGTCGCAGGACGCAGTTGTCTGGCTTGATGTCACCGTGCATGATGCCCTTGGCGTGGAGTGCCTCGATGGTTCGCATCAGCTCAATCGTGAAGAACATGGCGAGTTGCTCGTCCATGACGCCCGAAGCCTCGGCGCGGAAAAAGTTGATCACGTCGAGCAGAGTGCCGTGGGGGTGGAGGGGCAGGAAAAGGAAACCCTCGTCCTGGTACAGGTGCATCTCGTGTGCGTACGAGAGCGATGCAGATGCCCTGTGCTGCGGGCCCAGACGGCTGTGTGCCACGCGCATCATGTGGAACTCCCAGGGGGTGGGGGGCACCTCCATCTTGAGCGCCTCATTGTGGTGTCGGTGGTTGACGGCAAACGAACCCCGCCCCATCATAGCTACGGCGTTCTCGTCGTCACCCCCGTCCTCGTCAGGGTCCGAGTTCTCAACCAAGTAGACGGGCGCAAAGGCACCAGTCCCCAGCTCACGCTTAAGCGTGTAAGTCGTCGCCACATCGGGAAACTCGATGTGGACGGGTGCCGGGAGGGATCCTGCCCTATCACCGCTTGCCGTCTTGGTGCTCCTCTGCATCGATTTGGCGAACTTGCGGATCTCGCTGCCACGCTCATACTTCTCGTGGCGGTGGTCGTAGAAGCCGCCGTACGCGTACAGCGGTGGTTGGAGGTTGGCCAGGATCTCGGTGCGCACCTCCTCGCCCACAGGATTACACTGGGCATCCTTGATGATGGGTCCCTTGGGAGGTAGAGGCTTGGTGGAAGCGGCCGTCTTCTTGCTAAGGGCGACGGCGGGCTTTGGTGCCAGGGGGCCCTTTGATGCCAGGGGGGCCTTTGGTCCCAGTGGAGCCTTTGGTGCGAGAGGGCCCTTGCTGGCCCCGAAAACGGGCTTCTGGGGGCTCACCTCCTCACGAAGTGGGCTGCTCAAGGGTTCCAGACCCCCAAGAGACTCGTTCTCGTCCTCCTCATCTTCCTCAAACAGTGTAGACGATACATCGCGCTTGCAAGGTGTCTTAAACTGGTCTCGGCGGTCGTTATCCATCTCCAAAGATACCTCAGTCCGCTCGGTGATGGGAGTCATAAATGGAAGTCGGCTGTTGGCGACCTCGGCCGGATCCCTATAAGGCCGGGTCGGGACGTCAAAGTCTTCAGGCGGGATAGGCATGAAGGGTGTATTGAAGGGCCTGGGGACATGGTCCTCGAACGACTCAGTAGGGTCACGAAAGATGCCAACGGGATCATGATCCTCGTCGGACTGACCCGCGTCAACCAAATCAGACATCTGCGTGTCATTTCCCGCGAGGTCAGGGATGTGTTTCTGCGCGGTAAAGTCTGACCACTCGCTCTCGCTCTTCGCATCCTCGTCGTCACCGCCGACAGCATTGGTTTGATCTTCCTCGATATGCTCAGTAGCGTCGATGTGTCTTGTTGTAGTGGCATTGCTTTCGCCATCGGTGGTGTAGTCTCCGTCGGTCTCATAGTCATCGTCATCACCGCTTCCCTCTTCTTCCTCTTCCTCCTGCTCGTTTGCCGGCTTGAGTGGCGCGTTGAAGATGTCGTAGATATCATCGGTGGCAGCCCTGGTGTGCAGTGTCATTGTCGGCTCCGACGTGTTCCTCTTCTTCAGCTTGGGGCCTGAAGGTGAATCCAGCTTTGCCTTGACTGTGCAGTTTTTGTCTGGTTAGCAATCGGCACTGGTGTCGTAGTGGGATTATTCTAGCCAACTTACTGATCTGTGTCTCGTTGACCTCCATCAGCTTCTTCTTCTTGGAAGCACGAGGATTCCTTGGCGGCGTCATAACGATGCCGTTCTCGTCTACGTCCCTGTGTATGGCGAGCTTGCCACCGACGCCCTGGCTAATCTCCTCAATCTCGCCGAGCCCGGACGGCTCAGGGACCAGGTTGACGTCGACAACCTCTTCCTCCCACGAGTGGTCCAGCCAGCCACGACGAGCGGCCATGATCTCCTCGAAGCCAAGCTCGGTTCCTGGCTCCTCGGGCGTCGGATACACAGTAGCCAGGTCAACAAAAATGCGCTCGCGCTTACCCGTCTGCGGGTGCACGGTAGTTTGGTTCTTGGAAGGAACAACGACAATGTTGTTTATTTGTGAGAGAGACTAAATTTAACACACAGCAGATAAAAACCCGACCAGAGCCAACAAATTAGTCCTATGATAATCAATAAATGGACCATAGCCATGAGTGTGGAGGGGGGGAAGGGGTTAGCCTACCGTATCCCTAAAAACAGCCATCTTGGCCGTCGTGGACTTCTTTCCACCCGACTTCAGCGTCTCGCCCGCCCAGGGCTTGGGCTCGATTGTGTTCTCCTTCTTGCGTTCGGCCATGGAACCAATCGTGTCCCAGCCCTTGGGACCCGTCTCCCTGGATGACAGGGCCGGGGGCTTCGAGTCGGCGCTGTCTGAGAAGATGGCCATCTTGGCCTTGGCAGGCTTGGAACTTCCGCTTGCGCCGGCTGAGCGCTGTGATGCTGCAGCAGCAGCCTGGGGGTCCGCAGCGGCTCGGGAGGCGGCGGCAGCGGCACCGAAGGGGTCCGTCTTGGCAGCGAGAGCAGGGCGCACAGTGGGGAGAGCAGGGGACGAGGGCCCATCGGCGTTGCCTGCTTCCTGGGCCTCCCTACGCCCTTCAAACTCCTTGAACTTGCGGGAGAGTCTCTGGACGGGACGAGCCTCGCGCTCAATGCCCATTTGGTAGACCTCCTCGGCCTGAGCCCAGCGTCCAGCGCTCTCTAGCCAGCCGGCGTACTCCTCGTAGTAAAGGGCAAGGCGTTCTCCGATGCCGTGGCGCGACAGGAAAACGTACGTCTCGCGGGGCGCGTCTGTGAAGAAGTGGATGTACTGCAGCCACATCTTGAGGTAGCGCGGGTCGTTCTTGTACTGGCCGGCGCTGATGAAAGTCTTGGTCGCTCGCTCGAGGACTATGTGCAGTTGTGACTGGGGGGTAGCCTGAGCCGACGGGTAGGCGTCATGGGTCCATCGCACGTAGCGGTCGAAGACGTCGAGAGGGTCGTCCGCCTCGGACAGGTTGTCGATTTCAGCCTCGTACTCAGCGCGGATGCAGTCGTTGACATTGCGAGTGTCTGAAGGCGTCGGCGTTGCCAGTTTGTGCAGGGGTGACGGCGAGTACATGTCCGCCAGCTTCTTGGCCGAACGGCCGCCGGGAAGGGACTGGATGTTCTCTTTCTGGCCTTCGATCACGTCGAAGTCGATTAGGTCTCCAGACGCCGCCATGGTGATGGTGGTGCCAAGGACGGGCTTCTGAATTAGTATTTTGTTTTCGTTGTTGTCGTGAGGTCGTAGCAGCCTTGTCGGCTGGCTTGGTTGTTATTTGTGCAAAAATATACACAAAAGAGCGCTTTGTTTGCCGATGATGGATGTGTTGTAACTTGTTGATGACCTTGCGGGGGTCAGATAGTTTTAATGGACACACCTCTCGTTGAAATTGTGATTCATGCAGTGAAAAGGGAAATAGGTAAATATTATGCACGTCTGTGCGTTGTTGCTGTGGCGACGGCTCTAGAGTGGCTTATGCGTGCTGTGGCTGATCATTAACAATGTGCCAATTGTTAAAGTTGGTGAGTGGCGTAGTACGATATTCACCCCCAAGTTTGACAGGCAATGGTAATCATACATTTTCAATCCTGGCGATTACGTCTAAGAAAACTTGTAATATAGAGGAACCGAATACTACGAGCTTTAGGAAACATCCCTTATAATGAAAACGGCATTATCTGCAAAGAAATCGTGGTATCAGCCGCGGGAGAAAACGAACGGTTGGTTCAGGGTAATGTTGACGACAACAAAACAGAGTAGCCACTTAGTGCCAACCTCAATGCGAATGAGACCCTGAAAGGCTGTTCCTGTTACAAAATGGCTTCCCTAGATGAGGCGTTCGAAACAAAAACTTACAAATGATTCTTTTATTCAATGGCACCTTCCCCTTGAGCCCTTGTGGCATCTACGGAGTAATGCAGCTGTATTACTTTTACAAGTACGTTGTAATCCGCGACACTTGTACCTCTACTCTGTACGGAGTAGTCGTCTCGTGTTATTCCACAACGTGGAACGTGCCACTAGCCCATATCAGGAAAACATCACTGTACTTGTACATACCCCAGATACCCATTCAGCCTATCCGATCGTCCATTCCACGACACCTGTTCCAACCTCTCAACTCCATTACTCCGTAGATGCTCCTGCACGCATCAGGCAACGCAGTTGTACATAATAACCCAGACATCGCCATATATCCAAAGAAACCCAGCACAGCACCCAACGATCTACCCTGCCATACTGTATGCACACACACATCCCTGTTTGGCCACGCAAGGGCCTGGATGCCTTACTGACAAGTGACATGATCAGATTGGCAACGCCTCGCCCAACACTGACTCATCGGTCTGATTGACCATGGTCCAGTTCATCTGAGCAGATTTTTACCACCACTACTTCTTCGCTTTATCGTGACAATTGCGCACCTCACGATTGACTGCTCTGCAACACCCTTGGCATTAAACAAGTGACCAAAATGATATCCATGAACCGCAACTCTACATCTCTTGGGAGCAACATATCGTCCTTAATACAGATAACCAAGCTGCTTGTCTTAGCATTACCCAGCGGCCAGGCCCTGTCTACCTGCCAGTAATAGGACCAACACGAACATTACTACCAACCGGTCATGGCCTCAATCTTCACTTACGACCCTGACCCGCCCAGGGTGGAATCTCCGTGGCTCCGGCCGCAGGACTCTGGATCCAAGCAGCCGGAGCGTCATGTTGAGGCCGGGTCTGAGTCCGACCCCCAGATGGGCTCGCTGTCCGACTATAGCGTCAGCAAGCTGGAGGCCGAGCCCCAGAGCGGGCCGACGGAGTACAAGCTCCACCTCTTGCTGAGACCCCGACGGGCCTACAAGTCCATGTCCACGACCACCAAGACGGTCGGTGTCCAGCCCAGCCAGGTCAAGGATGTTCCCGGGAACGTGATCCCTGCCGGGGTCCCGGGACCGAGTCAGCCGCGCCAGCAGAGGCTACTGCACCTTACCACGCAGCTCCTGTGGCGTCTTCAGCAGTCGTCGCCGTACCATGCCTCAAGGTCCAAGGAGATCACCATGCCAAAGCTTCCCGACGACAGCGTCGACCTGGATTCCGCCAAGGAAGAGCCCGGAGGCCTGGTTCCCGGCCTCGAAGAATCTAGGGGTGCACTGTACGAGATTGGCGTGTCCGATGACGGAACGCTCGTCGGATTGACAAAAGACGAGATGGATGAGAGCCTCAAGACACTTAGGGTCATGGCCGCGAGCCTCGGCTGCTCCGTGCAGATCCTCCGCATGGTGATTGTGGGCGACTGTGAATGGGTTGATTCAGACAGCTACACGGACAAGCCTGGTCCTACAACATCCACGGATTCCACAAAGGAGGCCAGACTATGGGTTGCGGAGGCTCTTGTGACGCCGAATCTAGGGCTCGAGGGCCAGCAAGGCGCGAAGAAGGATGGCAGTGGCAACGGGACTGCGGGAAACTCCCGATCAGACGCCCAGGTCGTGCTACCCAGCAAGGGTAGCTCACAGACTCCTCAGCTGAGGGTCACCTTCACGGGCCCAACCACTTCGGGAAAGTCAAGTTTGCTAGGCACGCTGTCAACTGGGACACTGGACAATGGCCGAGGCAAGAGCCGGCTTGGTCTACTCAAGCACCGGCATGAAGTCATGTCTGGCGTGACGAGCTCTATTGCTCAAGAGCTAATTGGCTACCGGGGCCTGGACATCCTCAACTTCTCGCAGAGCAATATCGACTCGTGGGTAGATATCCATGACCGCACCGAGGGCGGGAGGCTGGTTTTTGTCTCAGACTCGGGTGGGCACCCACGATACAGACGCACGGTACTTCGCGGACTCATGAACTGGGCGCCACACTGGAGTGTGCTGTGCATAGCGGCCGATGATTCCGACACGGGGGTCAAGAACCCAGGCGCTACGTCGAGTGCCCAGGATGTGCTCGGCGAGGCGGCGGCCGGTGTTGACCTGGTGAGGGCGCATCTGACGCTGTCACTCAAGCTGAATGTGCCCCTGACCGTGGTCATCACCAAGCTGGACCTGGCGTCCAAGGCTAGTCTCCACAAGACCATGTCCAAGGTCCTCACGGCCATCAAGGACGCCGGGCGTACGCCCAAGATAGTCCAGCCGGACCAGAAACAGCCGGGCCTGGACCTCGAGCAGATTCCCAAGGCTGACCATGACAAGATTCAAGGCATTGCGCAGAGTATGGTTGACAGCGGGAGCTTGACGCAATACGTGCCCATTGTGTTGACGAGTGCCGTCAAGGGTATCGGTATTGGCCTCGTGCACGCCCTCCTAGAGGGGCTCCCCCTGCCGCCGTCACCCACACCTCGCGACTATGTGGGCATGGCGCTGAACCCCGAGCAACCGAGCAGCCTGTTCCACATCGACGACACCTTCAGCCTGCCGGCTTCGTATAGGACGCTGGCCGGTGGACCCAGGCAGCAGAACGACAGGGGCGTGGTGGTCTCTGGGCATGTCCGGTTCGGGAGCCTGTCCATCGGCGACAAGATTGTTGTCGGGCCGTTCCCGCCGAGCGAGGACGAGTCACGCAGCTTCGCGACAGAGGATAAGGCCTCGCCGGGCAACTACGGACTCTCCATTTCGCACCCGTTCTCGTCCCAGCTGGCCAAGGTGGCCATGAAGAACGCCGTGTCGGCGTCGTCAACGACAGGGGAGTGGCACACAGCCCAGATTGCCAGTGTGCGAAACTTGCGACTGCCAGTGCGCACTCTCGAGGCAGGACAGGCCGGTTCAGTAGGCCTCGTGTTCGAATCTCCCAGGCAGGAGAATGGGGAGCGCAACCTCGGACCCGCAGCTCCGCCATCTACGCCGCCACTACCGCCGCCACGCATTCGCAGGGGAATGGTGTTGGCCATCCCGTCAGAGCACATGGCTTCGACGGGCCTGTCACTACAGGCGGCCAGCGGCTTCACGGCGACATTCGACAACGACGCAGACATTGAATCGCTTGCCGTAGGGTCCTTTGTCAATGTCTATGTCGCGAGCGTGAGGGCGGCGGCGCGCGTCATGAAGATAACGCACCCGAACCGGCCTGGCGCCATGGCGCACGACGTCGACGGCGTCTTTAGCCTGAGTGAAGACATGGAACGCCAACAGGACAACGTGGATGTTGACCGTATCCGCGGGACTCAAGTCTCTCTCGAACTGCTTCATAACCGCGAGTGGGTCGAGATGGGATCGCCTGTGATCCTTTTGGAGGGCGGAAGTCAGGATAGGTCCGGGTTAGAAGGATATGTTGGAAGGATTATCGAGATTGTTGATTGATGATCGCGAATTGATTTTTAAACCGTAGACTGATTTCGTATAGGCTATGTATTAGTTTTGTTTGTTTCTTCTTTTCTTACGTTTCCTTTTCCGCCATTTCACTCAAATAAAAAAGCGCATGCACACTAAACGAAACTGATTTGTTATATATATTCGTTTCTCTTTTGCGCCCCATATACAATGTGATAACCGAAATGCACCCAACACCAACACCCACCACCACACATTATACCCTCACTAGACCATAGAACAGAGTCCACGTCAGGACGAACCCCGATACACCGCTAGCTAGGCCACCCGACCAAAATTGTGCTGCGCCCCTGAAGAAGCGATCGGTCGAGAAGGCGGGACGTCCGTCGGCCAGAGAGTCCGGGGCCACGCGGATCGTGTAGACGAGGAGGGTGGTGATGACGGATAGGACGAGGTAGAGGAGGAAACCGGCGTACGACTCGAGACCCAGGATGCCGGCCGTGACACCAAAGAGGGAAGATGTCAGACTGTAGAGGTTGGAGAGGGCCTGTGGGGGGTAGGAGACGGTCAGTACTGACGGACGATAGGGGACATGGGTTGGCTGGCTGCTTGGTTGGTTGCTTACCTTGGTGTTGTGCACTATGGACTCGGCCACGATGGGCTTGATTTGGAATTCGCGCTCGGTGGACATGATGATATTCTGGGGATGGTGTATATGCGCTCGTGGGTGTGGATTTAGGCGGGATGCTGGTTCGTGAGGTGGGAGTGGTAGTATGCTGGGGTAGGTAGCTTGGGGTTGGATGTCGCGATGTCTGGAGCCGTGCTCTATGGTGGACGTGGCTGTCGGGGAGCTGGGGAGCTAGTTTGCACGTGACTGCGCTGCTGGGTGTACTTGGGGCTCCGCATGCATGCTATATGGTATGCACCAGGAGTGGTAAAAAGCTGGAAGAAAAGAAGGAAACCATGCTTTTAATAGAGAAAGATTTATGAGGAACTTCCATATCCAAGTCCTAGAATTTATTGTTAGATGATAGAGCAGGCGAGGTGCGCAAAGGTGTAGCAATTGGTGTACTTGACGATCTAGGCCGGTGTCGGCAGTAGCGGAGCAGCTACACTGTTGGGACGACGATACCATTGTGGCATTGTAGTAATAGAACAAACTACTAATCTGGGATATTCGCGATACTGTATTGGTGTCAATGTAAACTGACCCGAATAAATCAATCCAAGAGTGAACAAAATAAATATGGTGAACGCAGAGGCTCACACAATTCACACCCGTACCCGTAGTGGGGGAAGACCCTTGGGAAGAGAAACGGACAAGAAAGATGCCCCTCCATCTTCCCCACCCATCTACGACGTAACTTGGAGGGACCCGGGCCAGCTTTCTTTTGACATCACCAACAGTCAAGACCAAGACCAAAAAAACTGATCACCATGGAGCTCACATTCGAGCCATTGAAGAATGATCTTCTCCTCCGCGCAGCCAGGGGTAAGCACCTCAACTCTCCCACTTCCCCCCCATCAGACCACTTGACCTGACCGTCCTCAAAAAAAACCACAGGCGAAGTCGTTGAACGACCACCCATGTGGGTGATGCGCCAGGCCGGCCGCTACCTCCCCGAGTACCACGAGGCCAAGGGCGGACGTGACTTCTTCGAATGCTGCCGCTCCCCGGAGATCGCCTCGACGCTGACGCTCCAGCCGGTGGAGCGGTTCGCCGGTCTGATCGACGCCGCCATCATCTTCTCCGACATCCTGGTGATCCCCCAGGCCCTGGGCATGACGGTCGAGATGGTGGACAAGAAGGGCCCCCACTTCCCCGAGCCCCTCAAGAACCCCGACGACGAGCAGTACGCGCGCGTCATGGACCGCCCCGTCGACGTCTCGGCCGAGCTGGGCTACGTGTACAGCGCCATCACGCTCACGCGCACCAAGCTGGCCGGGCGGGTGCCCCTCATCGGCTTCTGCGGCGCCCCCTGGACCCTGTTCTGCTACATGGTCGAGGGAGGAGGCACCAAGCTGTTCGCCCAGAGCAAGACGTGGATCTACAGGTACCCCGACGAGACCAAGAGGCTCCTGCAGAAGATCGCCGACGTCTGCGTTGACCATCTGGCTCAGCAGGTCAAGGCTGGTGCTCAGGTAATTTTTCTTTCTTTTTGCTTTCTCTCTATACCCCCCTGTTTTTGAAGCCCCGAGTTGTCATGGAGACTGACCACTCGATAGCTCGTCATGGTGTTTGAATCGTGGGCAGGTGAGCTGGGCCCTGCCGCCTTCAAGGAATTCTCGGAGCCTTACCTGGCCTACATTGCCCAGAAGCTCCCCGTCAAGCTGAGGTCCATGGGCATCGACCGCGTCCCCATGACCGTCTTCCCCAAGGGTGCCTGGCACGCCCTCGACTCGGCCTGCGACCTCGGCTACGACGTCGTCGGCATGGACTGGCTCCAGGACCCCGCCGAGGCCGTCAAGATCCGCGGTGACCGCAACGTCGTCTTCCAGGGCAACGCTGACCCTGGTGTCCTGTACGGCACGCGTGAGGCCATCACCAAGGCTGTTGAGACTATGGTCAAGGGTTTCTGGGTGGGCAACAAGGGATGGATTGCCAATCTTGGACATGGTGCGTTGTCTTTCTCTCTCTCTCTCAAAAACCCTCTGTGCTATTGCGATGCAATTGCCAAGCTAACATGAATACGTAGGCATTACTCCCGGCGTCAACCCGGATAACCTGAAGCACTTTTTCGAAGAGGTTCACCGTCTGACCAAGGCTTGAACGGCGCGTATGATTATATATATATATATAAAAGGTTGCATTATGATTTGTATCCATGGCGATGATGCATGTGACAAAAAGAAAAAGAAAATTAGGATATACATATGATAATATATGACGAAATGCTTTCGAGGATTTGGTGTGTGTGTGTGTGTGTGTTTATAAAGAAAAAGAAAAGTGTTTTTATAAAAAATAAAAATCCCTGGGGTATAATAGATTACCATCAATGGTATCTCTTGCTTTTCCTCCATGAAAATGCGTTGCAGTAAATACAAAACAAAAAAAGACACAAGAACTTTTATTACTCCGTCATCCCAATTATTCCTCCTTGCCAGTGCAAGGATTCCCAACCAAACCTTTTCAAGAAGATAAGAAGCAAAAACTCCCGTGCTAAATAGCCAATGCGAACGAAAAGAAAGGTAACAGAACAGAGAAAGAAAAAAAAGACAGGCAACCTGCTTGGGCAAGTGTTTTATGCCTTCTTCCCACCAAGGTGAAGAAGCTTCTTGGCCTGCCCGACGACACCATCGCCACTAGACTCGGATGCGTCGTCGTCGGCCACGGCCTTTTCGTGCTTTCCCGACGCGGCGCGGTGCTGGTCCTCTGTTCCCTTGAAGATGTTGCCTGCACCGCCGCGACCGGCGTGCTGTGCTCCTGAGGAAGGCCTCCTGGGGATTCTGCAAGACAGTTAGCATTGGCTCTTCTTACATCCACGATAGACATGATCCATCTTCCTTCTTCTCCAGCACCATTGGCGCGGGGGGGAGAGAAACAGAGGACAAATGGACAGAGAGGAAGGGGAAAAGAGTGGAAAACATACGCATCGACATCCTGACGGGCCCTCGTCTCAGCAGCATCAACATTCTTGGCCATGTTGCCAGTCCCTCCCCTCCCTGTAGTCACGACGGGCGTCTTGAGCGTAGGTGTTCCGAGGTCCTTTGCCGGGTCGAGGCGTGGCGACTGGGAAGAGTTCATGTTGCCTGCGCCTCCGCGGCCGTGAGAAGAGTATGGTGTAGAAGTCATTTTGTGTGTGTGTGTGTTTTGGATTCGAGTATTGTAATCGACAGTAGTAATAGTAGTAGTAGTAGTAGTAGTAGTAGCAATTGAAAATTGTTGTTGTTGTTTAAAGAAAAGAAAAAAAAAGAGTTGAAAGAGTAAAAAAGAAGGTGTCGTGACTCAAAATGGACCGGACTTGGGTAGTACGAGTTAATCACGTCAGTCCATGTAGTATTAGTGACCGAACGGGAGGGGGGGGCTTTTTTTCTTTAAAACAACAACCTAAAAGCCTGGTACAAGAGAAGAAGAAAAAAAAAAGAACTACGCTAAAAAAAGAACAGAGGAAAAAAAAAAAAAACTTCCTTCTGGCACGCGGACAATCTATGAAGTAGCCACTGCCCCAGTTCTAGCCTCTGAGCTACGGATACTCGTAGTCTCGTACATGTACTAGGTCCACCGCTGTCCAGTCCCAACACATCTTTCAGGTCCCGTGGACGGTTCCGTGGTACGGGCTTGGAGGCGAGTAATATGGTGGCACAGTAGTAGGTGGCCACTCCGTACACTCGCACGAGTAACTCTAGTCTCTAGGAGTCTAGTTTTCTGGGCTTGACGCAATACCGGAACCCACCGATGAATTATTTTTTTTCTCTTTCTTTCTTAATATGATTATTAGTAGGTACTTGCTTTTTGAACTTGCCAAGTGAATGGTGTGTACTTGTACTTCTACAATCAGTTAGACCTTCTTCCCTTCCATGGGTCTGCAAGTCTTTCTCCTACTTTGCCCCTCCAATTGACTGACCCCTCGTGCTGATCCTAGTACTGCTAGTATTACTGCTAGTATTGACTGCCCCGCGTAAGCGCTCCAGGTCCATCCATCCCTTCCTTGGAGGTCCCTGGAGGTCCCTGCCAGGTCCTGGCTCAATAACCTTAATGGGATGTCCTTCCCGAATGGAAGAGGTCCAGAGCTCAGGACTCGGAGCCCCAGGGGTATGAAAAAAAGACCTCAACTGTACTTTGCAGTAGTAGTAGTTTAAATCCATAAATCATGAGACCAGTGGATTGTACCTGCCTGTATCATTCGTACCATAGCATGAGATGGATATTCACAAGTATCAGTACTCGTACCTACTAGTAAACATCTCCCCTCATCCTCCCCCTCCTCCCCGCACCTAAAACGTAATAAAAACTCCCATGACAACATGTACAGGACAGGCCTAGACATGGTGACGTTGAGTTCCAATGAGGGCAAAACGTATGTGCGAGACGCAGTACATATGCCCCTTGTGTATATTTCTACTTTTTTTTTTTTTTTTTTTTTTGATAAATACATCACCCTGTACATATATTTTTAGATTCATCTAGTATACGGAGTAGATATCATGGGTATATAGATCAAGAGTATGAGTATAGACACTAAGAGTAGAACAATACTCGTATAAAAAAACACAAGGGTATACTCGTCATCATCAGAGAAAACCCCAATGCTTGGAGAAACATTATCAGAAAAAAGAAATGTCAAAGAGATGTTGTATATGGTGAAAGAAGAAGAAAGTATATATGCCAGAGATGTTGTGAGATGAACAGAAAAAAGACCGAAAAAATCAATCATCATCATCATCACCCCCTTTACCTCCATCCTTACGAATAGGAATCTTGATACCCTGTCCCGCAAAAGTCTTGCTGAGAGGTGTACTCTCACACACGCCCGGGAACTTCTTGGCCGAGAAGACCTGGAAGCTCTCGCTGAAGCATGACGCCAGGATCGGCGTCCTTCCCTTGTTGATCATGGCGGTTGGTCGGTCCCTCGGTCCTGTGCTGGGATTCGAGCGGTTCTCGGGACGGGAAATGTTGACGAATGAAAATTTGAGCCTGTGCCCAGAAAATTAGCAACGATGTTCCCGCATATATATACACAAACACACACACACACACATACAGAGTGCGTGTGTGTGAAATTAAGGGAAAGGGAGACAGAGAGAGAGAGAGAGAGAAAACCTACTTGTACTTCCCCTCCAGTCTAACACTCAGATCCTGCAGGACAAACCAGATACCCTCACGACCACGAGTGTCATTGAGGCAGAATGCGCTGGCCGCCACGCTGCCAATCAGGTTCCGGCTCCACGGCGTCTTGTGGTCATTAACGTACGACACCATCGGGCCCGGGCTGTCCATGTAGCCCACCTGCGGCGGCGGCGGTCCGGCGTCGTACCGAGCCTGGGCCTGGTGGGCCGGGAAGTACTGCTGCGGGGGCCCGTATGTCGCGCTGGGGGGAGGATAAGAAGGTGTCGTCGCCTGGCCGTACTGGTAGTCGGGCTGCTGCGAGTAGCCCATGGGCGACGGCTGTCCGTACGCCATGTCCCGGCTGGGAGGCAGTGCTTGCTGTCCCGGGGGAGGGTGCTGCTGCTGCTGAGGTGGGGGGTAGCGTGCCTCGCTGCCTGCGAGAGGAGAGTACGAGTAGTTGCTGCTGGCTGACGAGGCGGGGGGTCCGCTGGTGCTCGAGTTGTTTCGGCAGAGGTTGATCTCCTGTGTCCCGTGTTCGTCCCAGAGGTCGACTTGGAGGACGAACATGGTGTAGTCGATATCCCTGTTGCTGTCAGCTTCTTTTCCTCACTGCCCCCCCTTCTTTATTCTTCTCTCTCCCCTTATTTTTTGTCCTTTGCGCCCATCCGAGATGAGCGCCCTTTCAGCTACAAGTCCGACGTCGTCAACTTACTTGCAATTCACCTCCTCCCCTGTCAGCATGTCTGTAATAATGAGCCTCACGCATGGTGGAGGTGTAATGGGTCTTCGATCCTGCAAACAGTGAAAAATCATTAGTATGGCGTCTTTGTCTTGTGTACCATGCACAAGTCTACGTACCTTGTCTCCGAAACCGCACATGCGAGCTCGCTCAGGCTGTTGCATCACGTCGAGTCTGAGAAAAACAAAGGACGTCAGTTCAGTAACCTGTTTGTCGTTGATTGTTTTTTCCCCCGCAACTCACTGGTATCTGCGCCCCGTAGCCGGTTCATGATGAGACACAGGCGTAGGCTGGCGATGCTGAGCTGGGGTCATGTCCGTCGTGGTGACAATGTGTCTCACCGGACCTCCATCGTCAGGACCGGGTGGCGGGCGGTGCGGCGAGGCATGGGGATGATGGTGATGAAGCGGATGCTGGTGATGCTGAGGCGGCGGGTGATTGAGGTGTAGAGGAGGCGGAGCACGAGCGGCAGCTAGGTGAGGAGGTTGCATATGAGCCGGAGGAGGATGGTGCTGCTGGTGTTGCTGCTGCTGATGCTGCTGGTGCTGCTGATAGGGGTCCAGACCAGCAGGAGGAGCGTGAGCGTGAGCGTGTGGGTGAGGAGGCGGGAGCGTGGGGTGTACGGCGTGATGATGAGTCGGAGCGTGAGGGTGGGCGAGGGGAGGCGGGCCGGGCCCAGGCGGCGGCAAAGTCGGAGGGTGTGTCTGCTGGTATGGGGTGGTGGCGGGAGGCGCCATGGCCATGTGTTGGGACATGGTGCCGTTGTTCTCAGGCTGTTGGTGCGGCGATTGCTGCTGCTGGTGATGAAGGTGGTATCCCGAATTCATGTTTCGTCATGTCCCGTTCGAGGAAAAGAATCGCGCTTTCAATCTGCCGGACCCTGTCCTGGATTGGCGCCGCGAGAGGCGTTTCAAGTGCGCAGCTTGTGTTGTAACTCTTTAAACAAAAAGAAGGAAATAAAGCAGAGTCGCCGCGGCCGTCGTCGTCGTCGTCTTTTTTCTTATTCCTGTCCCTGTCGGTCGTGTCTCGAGGAGAGGGGCTCGGCGCACGCGGCGGGAGTTGGAAGCGGTATGCGGGGCGGGGCGATGGGGATTAGGAGGGACGTTGCATGCGAGTGAGAGTTGTGTGTGTCTCAGATGGAGGAAGGGGTGTTGGGCGTCGTCCAGAAGATCCTTGAGAGAGAGCTGCAGATGACGAAGCCCGCGATGGTGTGGCCAGGACCGAAAAAAAAAAGTCCTGGAATCGCGGAGTATGAATTGGTGTGGCTGACTGGTGACGGTAGTGGCGATGACCTTTTTGGGGAGAGCTCGAGAGAGTTTGACAGGTTCAAACCTCTTCAGTTCACCCTGGTAGTGGTAGCAAGACAGGACGGATCATCAGAATCGAGACGGAGACGATGAGTGCCGTACTGGTTTTGGGTATGACTTCCGATCGAGAGACTGGTTGAATAACCAGAGGAGACTCGGGGGAGAAGGATGGAGAGAATGGAAAGAGAGAAATGAACTGGTCGTCTCCCCTCAATCCGGGCAGGCTTGGATTTGGGTTGGGGGCGGTCCGTGACCTGTAGGCCGTAGGCTGTAGACGATGCAGCGGCAAGTGGAGAGTGCGGGAGCGGAAGAAGGAGCGCGCTAAAACTGCCTCTTGCGAAAGACTACCTAATGGACGGAGTAAGGGCCGTAGGGAATAATTCCTCCCAAAATGGAGCACTGAAGGTCTATTACCAACTATTACTACTCCCTGTATAACCATCACTCCAAGGCCGTACCGCTATTTTAGTGCTAATACCTTGCATTGCACCTGTACTCATACTCTTTAGTAGCCTGTACGGCATTGGGTCCCGGCGTTCAGCCTCTTCCAGGTGTCAACCTCTTCCATCAATCCATCTTGTCAATCCACCTTGTCAATCCACCTTGTCAAGCCCGAACCTACAGCATCTCTAGTGCCTCTCTTAGTGCAATCTCCAGGTCCAGGTCTCTAGTACGAGTACTCCGTACTGCTACTCCGGGTCATGGATGCTCTACCAGAGTTAGTAGGTGCTCATACGAGCATTAATACCGCGTCTATATGACTACTACCCGTACTTTTGAGAAACATGTCAGCAGGGATTCATGCCAACTCCTCGTACTCCGTACAACCTACAGGTACTCACTCGCACATCACGGAGGATCCTCCCCCCCTCCCCTGGCTTGGCTTGGCCCCCCTCTCCCCCTCCCCGTCAAAACAAGACCAAAGACGAGGCGGGTCCGCGGTCCTGGTGCGCATTATGCGGAGCTGCCAGCACCACTGTACAAGCTGTGGCACCTCTCTAGCCTTTAGCCAGTCTTTCAGTACGCCGTTTTTTTTCCCCTTCTTTTTTTTGGCTCATCTTCTTCGGCCCTAACACACACTATTACTCAATATAGGTACTACTACTGTTGGGAGTACGAGTATGTCCTCTCATTCCGTTGCCCATATGCTATTATTACTGGCTTGTGTACTCGCACTCGCACTTGTTGGTGTCCTGCACGTATCAGGGAAATATCCAACATCTCGGGACTCGGTAGTACTCGTACATCCAGCTGAACGTTTAGTGCATATTTGGTTCGACACCAACTGGTCACCAACTGGTCCATGGACTATCCGGGATACTAGTAGCAGATTTCGACACCATTACCGCTAATATCACTATTACTAGTTAGCAACAGTTGAATGCTCATATCTCTTTTTTTCTTTTTTTTTTTTTAACATTATTAGTCCCTTACGAGTAAGACGCTTCCGTCGGGGGGCGCCGACTACCACTTTCAAACCCTTCCACTCTCACCATACTCCGACTACTACCCCAACACACCGTCGTGATACACGATACTCCATACTTGATGCAGTGTTACCAAACCACACGCAACTTCAGCCCCAGTTGCGTCCCCGTCGACTGCTAGACCATTAATAGCGGTGTGTTTGTGGGAGTAGCAGTACGCCCTAGAAAGAGGTGGGGGAACACAACCTTAGAGAGAGAGAGGTTGTATCCGTCTGTTGGTCATCATTCTCAGATGTTGCAGATGGACCACAAGCACCTGCAGCCCACTCGCAAAGCAAAGGAAGGAGGAAAGAAAAAGAAAAATGACCAGCTGACTGGAACGTTGATGAGGAGATGACTCGTCAAGTCTCGATATCCTTTTCCCCTCCCCCTCCTTGTGTGTTAGAACCCCTGCGGTAAGTTGACGCAGTGACATGCCCCCTTTGAAGATGGTGTCGCCAAGGTGAGAGAGGGGACCCTTTGAGCAAGGAAGGAGCTTATATGCGGAGTAAAATACCGTCGTACATGCGAGTCTGCGACGAGGAAGAGAGAGAGAGAGAGGTTGGGGTGTGGGTCTGATGTGTGCTGCCCTCCCCCCTCGTCCTGATGTTGTGCTGCTGCTGCCGCTGTCGTAGTCTTTACGGAGTATCGGAGTACAACGTTCGTTACACAAGGAAAAAGGAGGATTGCAACTTGCTAAGAAGAGGAGGAGGAGGAGGAGGGTAAATTCAAGAGACTCAGAGGCTAGTTGTATTCAGTTGTCAAGTATTATAATTGAGACGTTGATATTCATCCATAGATCGAAACACGTGCCTCTTCCTCTGGATTGTGAGGAATGATGGTCAAGTGCAATGTGGGCTTGAAATGCTCAGGGCAGTTGGGGGCCACACTGATTATCCCTCGGGGGCCCTTGCACCAAGACACCAGCCACACACCAGCCACATATAACTCTGCCCCTCCATTGTGGCGTGGACCACTACGCAGTCATTGATTGAATATTCTGCCCCGCGGTCGGAGAGCTGCAATTGGGGACCGAGTCACATTCTCAGGCACAAATCCCATTCCCATCCTATCCCATTCTTCTTTGAGATCCCCTCCCGAAGGAAAGAGATTACCAACGAAGTTACGAATCAATCCAACAACAAAAACATACAATGGATCTCGTCAAGCAGTGAGTTCATGTCTTGCAGCAACCCATCTTGAACTCTCCTCCCAAGGAGAGGGGTTAAAGATGCCCGCCGAAAAAAAAAAACATGACTGACAATGGTTTTGCGCCAAAATCCAGCCTCGAAGGCCGTCTTCTCTTTGCCGTGCCAAAGAGTAGGTACTCCCCGATCAATCCATGCGCGACCTTGAAAGAAGAAGAAGAAAAAAAAACACAGAGATGGATGTATGGCTGACCACATCAAACAGAGGGTCGTCTGAACGCCGCAGCCCTCAACCTCCTAGAGGGAGCAGACATCCAGTTCCGCCGCGAGAACCGCCTCGACCTCGCGCTGGTCAAGAACCTTCCCATCGCCCTCGTCTTCCTCCCCGCCGCCGACATCCCCACCTTTGTCGGCCAGGGCCGCGTCGACATCGGCATCACGGGATGGGACCAGGTCGAGGAGCACGCCGCGGGCGTCAGGTCCGACGCCCTGTCCAGGGGTGAGGACCCGGCCACGCTCAAGTCGGGAGGTGGCTGCGACATGATCATGGACCTCGGCTTCGGCGGCTGCAAGCTCCAGACCCAGGTCCCCGAGAACGGCAGGTACGCCACCACCAGCGACCTCGTCGGCGCCAACATCGGCACCAGCTTCGTCAGCCTGGCCGCCGACCACTTTGCCCGCCTGGAGGCCGCGGCCGACGGCGAGGCCAACCCCGAGAAGGCCACGGCCGGGTCCAGGAAGCTGCGCACCAAGATTGTGGAGCTGAGTGGTAGTGTCGAGGCTGCTTGTGCTCTTGGTGTTGCCGATGGTATTGTCGATCTTGTTGGTGAGTCTTCACTTTCCCCACACCCTCTTCTTTCTTGAACAAACAGCCCCCCTCCTCCCATGTTTCCTTTCTTGGAGAATACCCTTTGCTCATTCAGGCCTGACCCTTTACAGAATCCGGTGAGACAATGAGGGCCGCTGGCCTCAAGGCCATCGACACAGTCGTCGACTCCACGGCCGTCCTGATCAAGTCGCAATCCCCCTCGAACCCCGAAATCGTCAACCTCATCACCTCGCGCATCCGCGGCGTCATCACCGCCCAGAAGTTCGTCCTGTGCCAGTACAACATTGAGCGCTCCAGGCTCCCCGAGGCCACCAAGATCACCCCGGGGAAGAGGGCCCCCACCGTCACCACCCTGGACGAGGAGGGCTGGGTCGCCGTCAGCTGCATGGTTGAGAAGAAGAAGATTGCCATTGCCATGGATGACCTGACAAAGGCGGGAGCTCAGGATATTCTTGTCCTCGACATTCACAACACTCGGTAAGATGTGTTGATGGTGGAGAGAGAAAGGGAAGTAGGAGGGGTGTCGAAAACAAACACATACATACATATATATATCTCTTGGGACATGGGATCATGCTATTTTAGCTTGCGAGACAGATGGGGAGAAAAATTCATGAATTAGACGTACATAATAGATTTGGATGGGACATGTGCACTGTTGTAGACGTTCTAAGCACTGTCAGATGTACAGATGTGTGAACACCCTACACAAGAGCGTAGACACTCTATACAAGAACTTCTAATAAGGACGATATCACTCGAACGAAAACCAGGTAGTAAAAAAAAAATCAATTTGTATATTCCAGGTTCAAAGACCCAGTGGGCAATCGCCCATCTAACGCCAGACGTATCGAACGTCTATAAAAGATTTCGAAGATCCAAATCGCATAATCGTTACTATCGCGAGGGACCACCCAGCGTTCCAAAGCGCCATGATCATAAAAAAAGAGTGCCTCTCAAAGAGAAGCAAAAAAAGAAGTTTCAAAAAAAGGGGGGGTTGAAGAAGTGAAGAAGAAAAAGAAGAAAAAGGAGGAAAGAAGAAGAAAAAACAGTCCAAGAAGATCCAGCCCACTTAAACGACAAGGGGCGACATTCCCATCTTCTCCTCCATGCTCTCCCAGTAGACGACAGGTCTAGGCTCAAGGATGCCGAGCTCAGAGGAGAAATCCCTGTGCTCCTCGACGAGGCCGGCGATGCTGGGAACGCGGGACATGGACCTGTTGACGGCTCCGGCGGTGGAGCTGGAGACGCAGGAGGGTGCCTCGGAGGCAGTGGTCGATGTGGAACGGGTCGAGTCCCATGATGATCGGCGGAGGGAGAAGCGGCCGGATAGGCTACGAAGACGAAGAGAGACCATTTTGATTGTTGATGGAGGTAGAGATATTTCCGAAAGGAGTTGAGTTGGATGTGTGTGATTGATTCGATTGGTGATTTGCTTAAGCGCTCAGGTCGGTCTGATGTGAAGCGGCCGTGTGTGTGTATGTAAAAAGATTGGTGTGTGTGTGTGTGGTTGTATAAAAAAAAAAAGAGAATGTTGGAATCAGGAACCAGCCTGTTTTATATATAGAAGTGAAGAAAAGAAGGTAAAATATTGGTGATGGATGATGTAGAGGTTTATCCCTAATGTCAAAGGGAAGGAAAGGAAAGGAAGGAAGAGAGAGAGAGAAGAAGGGCGATGATGGCGTTTTTCTATGGGGAGAGAGGCGCAAGGCAGGTACGTTACTACTATTACTACTCCGTACTGCTTGCCATAAAGGCATTATTGCTTCTATTCTAGTAGTACGGAGTAGAGTACGGAGTAGAGTAGTATTGACTCAAGACTCAATAATACGGAGACGGAGTACAAGCAAGGAGGAGCAAGGAGCACGGTACAAGCAGTCTAGGAGTACTCGTAAGTGACCAGCCGTTTAAACAGGGAGAAGAACTAGGCGTATCTACGGAGTAGGAGTAAAAAGGAACAAATGTCACCCTCCCGAAATGGTCTACATCCGTGTACCTGAAGCAAACAGACAACGCCTCCTTGATGCCATTCCCCTGTAATCATAGACAAGTTCATGGAGTATCATGCCCCCTGGTCCCTGGATGCGTCCCTGGATGACGTTTCACTTCTCTTCTGTTGTATGGGATCAGACTACGGAGTGCAGGCTACTACGGAGTACACATACACTAATACACCACTGTATCTGTACCTGTACCTGTAGCGTCCACTGCGGTCACTGTCAACGTACCCTGTCAACGTACCCTTTTGCATCATCCCCTTGCCACACACACATTTTTTTTTGGGTGGGGACAAGGAACGGATTCTGAAACATGGATCCCAGTATGTACGTGTAGTACATGAATTTTTGATACCGTGGGAGACCAAGAAGACGTTTCGACCAGGTTGAGGGGGTCTACAGTATTTACTTTACTTTCTCCTTGATGGGGGGCTTTTACAGAGCAGAATGTTGATCAATGACCCATGGTCAGAAAATAGAAGCAGATATACTCGTACTCGTAATACTGACTGAGAGTGTTGGAGTGTTGAATGTGATCGTCACCAAAAGACAGTGACAAGTGCCCACTGCCCTCGCTATGACCCCTGCTGCGCCATCATCTTCATCACGGGAGTCGTACATCATTATGCACATCAAACAGGAATGCAATGCAATCATGTGAGTTGACATGTCAAGTCTAACTGTTGCCTGTACTTGTATTCTAGACTCTAGACCCTACGACTACGAGTACTCGTAGACTCTAGATTCTCCATCCTGCAGGTACACCATTAGTTCCGTACTAGCACAATATCGAATATTGAATATATTGAAATGAACCTATCCTCCCTTCAATGTTCAATGTCAACCCTCATCACCTCCCAAGTCATTGACAATTATCTCAACATCCCATCATATGTATTACATCTCCCTATTTCCAAAAGAAAACAAACAAACAAACAAACAAAGAACGCCTCGCTATTTTATCTTTGCAAGTCTTACCATTTCATCTCTTGTCTCTCTCTCTTTATACACACAAAGGAATGACATTAACAAAGAAAATTACCACCTCAAAGAGAAAGACCGCAAACGGGATGAAAGAAGAAGACAAAACCATCAAGAAACAAATAAAAATCAACAAACAAAGAAAAAACATAAGCAAACGGATGAGTAAAAGAAAAAGAAAAAAAATCGTCAAGTGTGTGTGTGTGTATGTTGTTTTACCCTGGCACGTTAACCAGATGGTGAAGGTCTGCGAATCGTCGTACTTCGCCTAATCGTGTCAAGCCAGATAGAGTCTTCGAGCATATCGCTAGCCTGCGTCGGACTGAGCACGCTGCCAGGTCTGCTCCCGCCGCTGGGTCTGCTCCCCGCGCTGGTCCGGTCTGCTCCCGACGACCGGCGCGGTCCTCCGCCCCCTTGGCCGTCGAGGGCGTCAAAGCCCATGCCTAATGGTGTGCCCGGGGGTGAGGGGGATGACGTAGCCGACCGAGGGAAACTGAGCGGGTGACGGTCCCCGGCGCCGTGCCACGATATGGGGCCTCCCCTCCTGCTGCTGGGTGAGTCTGGCGAAGACGGCAGGGAGCCAAAGTAGTCGCCTGCGCCGCCCGCCACGCTCCCCTGCACGCTGAGGTGTGTGGCTGACCCGCCTGGGGTGAGGGATCCGCGCGCTTGGGGTGTCTCGTTGTCGTCGACAAAGATGTCTGGGATGTCCAGTTGGGGCACTGTCGTCATGCGAGCTGAGCGCTTGGCCTCCATGTGCTTCTTGAATCTCCTGGACCAGTACCTGTGATTTCTTGTTAGATTGGGGTAGGAATCGGGGGAGTTGGGCTGTTGGTAGAGTGTTGAAAAGAGAGAAAAGGAAAGATAAAAGGGGAAGGAAGCTCACAAAGTGTCAAAGAATCCCTGCACCGTCTTGCGACGGACAGACTCCTCGACTCGCTGTAGACGGGCACGACGACGCAGAAACTCATCGAGTTTGAGACTCTTGCTGTCCTTGATAATGTTGTAGTGCGCCAGGATCATGAGCACGCTGGTAAAGGTGATGCCCCTGTCCGGGTCCGCGCTGACGAGGACCTCCTCGTAGAAGATGTTGAAGCGGCGACGCTTCTCGCGGATCTTGACCACGTCGAGACGGTCGAGCCTCTGGTTGAGCTTGTCGACGTCGATGCGGCTGTCGCTGATGTCGACGATGGAGTTGTGCCTGTTGGCCCGGGCCGCCGTCGCGGCATCGTCGCCGGGCCGGGACTCGTCCATGATGGAGTGCACCGAGTCCTCACCGTCGTAGATGCGCATCTGGAAGACGCCCGACAGCTCGCTGAGCAGTCGGGGGAAGGCCTCCTTGCTAATGGCACCCGTGCCTGCCGGGTCGACGCTGCGCCACGCCTCCTTGAAGCGTCGGATCTCGTCGCGGTCCACCGCCGCCACCCAGCTCGACCGCTGGTACACGTAGCTGAAGCTCTCGTAGATGAGCGACACGAACAGGTTGACAAAGATGTACATGCTCAGGATGTTCCACGCGATGAAGAGGAAGCGCGCCCAGTTCTTGCTGCCGCAGTCGCTCTGGAAGAAGTCGGGGTTGTCCACGCACAGCGGCGGCTCGATGGCCGCAAAGTCCTCCATGACCGCGTTCCAGCCCTCGCCGAAGCTCGTCCGGAACAGCAGGATCAGCGCCTTGGGCACGCTGCGGAAGTTGATGTCGCTGCCCGCCTCCTCGCCGAACCGCGTCAGGCTGAACGCCTGCGTGAACGCGATGGCAAACACCAGGAACAGCACCAGCCACGTCGCCAGCAGGTTGCTGATGACCGGCAGACTGGCCGCCGCCGTCTTGAACAGCTGGTCTAGCGCGTCGTTGCGCGGTATGATGAGGAACAGGATCGACACCAGGAACACCTTGTGCAGCTGCATCACCGTGTCCTTCTTGTTGAGGACGAGTACTGCTGCCGTGCTGACAAACGCTCCCGACACGCAGAACAGAGAGTACACGTCCCAGGAGCTCCGTCTGAACCGGCTCCATCCCAGCCCCACGACCCTCACAAAGATGTTGGCAATGTAGACGAAGATGAACAGGAGGAACACGACGATGCGCGTATACGTCCACCAGAAGGGCTCGCCGGCAAATTCCACGATGAGTAGCAGGAAGTGCAGCACCAGGATGAGTGTCACCCCCTGGTACCATTTGCCGCTCTTCTCAGTCGATCTCTTATGGCACCACTGCTTCCACTTCTGGTGGCCCACCTTGGTGTACGAGCTCTTGGATGGTGAGATCTGCCGTAGCAGCTTTCGTAGCTCCAACCACGAGCGCTGCTCTGCCGTCAGGAATGCCACGCCCGTCTGCTCAGTGTAGTTGCGCATGAAGACGGAGATGAACAGGGTAAGAATGAAGACGGTCGCGAGCAAGTTGAAGACGACGAAGAACATGGCGTTGCCCTCTGAAGCTAGATCCGACGGCTGCAACAGCTTTCCAGTGATGGCCTGGACGGCAAAGGACACGTCCGTCCAGCCCTCTTGGCTGACAATCTGGAACAGAATGAAGAGCGATGAGGCAAAGTCGTCGAAATCGAAAAAGGGGTTGGACGCCACACGAGGTGCGAGCATCGGCCAGTCTTCGCTGAACGGGGTGTCGTTGAACTCTCCGAAGCACTGCGTCAGGAAGGTGATGCCATCGCCATCGTTGCACTCGACCAGCATACCGCCAAACAGGTTCAGTCCATAAATGGCAAACGGGATCAGCAAGGAGATAGAGATGACGGCCGCACCGAACAGCTTCCACCATCCCATGATAATGACCGAGTGGAACGTATCTCTCGCACTGTTACTGACGTTGAGCAGGCGGAGCGCCCTCAGGGCTTTGAACGCGCCAACCGCTCTAGAGATGGCACCGTCGTTGATGAAGAGGGTGCCGACGTTGATCCACAGGGTGATGAGCACGATCGAGTCCAGGAAGCCCCAGGAGCTGCGGAGGTAGGCGTTGGGCGTCGAGATGAGCCCGTCGGCGATCGTCTTGATGATGGCCTCGACGGTGAAGACGACGGAGAAGATCAGATCCGTCCACACATACCACTTGAACGTGGATGTGTTCTCGTCAAGCTTCTGGTGCTCCTTCTGGTACAGCGGCGTGGTAATGCAGGCAATAATAACCATGGCCACGACGACGGCGTAGATGATGGCCGAGTAGATGTACCAGGCAATTTTGTTGGGCTCGACTCCATCAAAGCGCTCGCTTCCCCTCGCGGGGCCAACTAGTCTCTGACAGAGACGGCGGATCCTGTTCTGCGGCGTGAAGAGGTATAGAGACACGTTGTACGTGGGGTGTCTGGCGAGGTACTCACGCTGCGCCCTACGCCGCGATGTAGCTGCCGTCACAGCCTGCTTGGCCATTTCGCGCGCATTAAGCGTCGTGTCGTTCAGGTAGTCATGGTTGGTGTTGGTGTAGAAGGGGTTGGGCTCCCGCTTCGTAAAACGACGCACAAGCTTGTTCCAGACCCTGCCTATCCAGCTGCCCTGGGAGTCTCCGAGGATCCTCGTCGTCGCCCGATGGTGCAAACCCTGTTCCACGGCAGGGTCATCAGCCTCGCTGGGCTCGTCGAGGAACTCACGCACGACCGCGTCCTTGAGGAGCATCTCGGTGATTGCTGGCCCGTAGTCCAGCGGGTCCCTGCGGTGTCGCGCCCTGCCCATGCCGAAGATGGTCGATAGTGCGAGATTGCTCGAGTTGTTGCCAATGTCCTTCTTCTGTAGAAACGCCTTGACCTGCTCCAGTCGCTTCTCGTCCTCCGACACATCAAAGTTCTCTTGGATGACAGCAATGAACATGTTGATGAGAATGAAGAAGGCGACGATGAACCAGCCAATCAGAAATGCAATTCCAATCCAGGACGTGCCGCGGGGGTGGAGGGATTCCCCCACGAGATATAGGATATCGGTCCAGTTCTCACTGGTCAAGATCTGGTACATGCCCAGGAAAGAGTTGTAGATGGTATAGAATGAAATCCGGTTCAGTTCCCCGTCATCATGAACTGGGATCTCGCCTCTGAACAGCTGAGCTGCCAGGATGGCCATAAGGAACGTCATTAGGAAGACAAACATCATCAGGTTGGCGATACCAGCAGCATTGCCAAGAACGAGCATGATGATCTTCCTGGTGACCGGGATGGCCAGGATGACTCGGTAGACTCGGAGAACCTGAAAGACGGTGAGCCATCGGTATGCTTCAGACTCAGGGATGGGCGGTATGAGGATGACGGAAGTGACGATGGCGAGGAACAGGTCGAATAGGTTCGCGCGACTCTTGTGGAACCTCCGCCAGTTAGATATGAGGCGTAGAATGATGTCAAGGTCGAGCATGATGGTCACGAAGATTTCGGCCCTGCGAATGTAAGCCTCGCGTTCAGGCGACATGACTGTGCTGCGGAGGGCTTGGCTCAAGAGGCCAAAGACAATGACGCCAACCCATAGATAGCGCGTCTTGTTGTACCATCTCTGCAGGCCTGACTGGCGTCGCATCGCCTCTTCAGGATCCAGCAGAGAGATTCGATTGGAACCTCCTGTGAATGCACTAGCCTTGCTGTCTTCGCGGATGACCTGGAAGGAAGACAGGATGACGGCAATCAACAAGTTGACAAGCCACAGCGTCATGATCATGATGCCACCGCCGAAGAACAAGGCAGCCAGTGAAAAGTCCGACCCCATGGTGTTGTACATGAGATCCGAGAAGGTGTTGGCGCTCATGATGACGAAGACGAGTTCAAACGAATGCGCAATGTCGTCGAAATTGACAGTCCCGCCGTTTGGGGACTGCTGCTGAAGGCAGATGGAGCCTCGAGGACAGATGAAACCCTTGCCATCGTCAGTCCCGTTGGAAAGAATGTCCAGTGAGTCATCATTCGCCATGACCACCCACGGCCGGATGGCACCGGTGTTGTTATCCCGGAAACCACCACAGAATGCGTCTTCGTTCGTGTAAGAAGCTGACATGTTGGTTGGGTCCAGAGGATCTAGCCAGACACACTGACGCGACAGACTCGACTTGAAACTCTGGACACCAATAATGGCAAACACGAGCCAGAAGAAGAGAATGAGGAAAGCAACTCGCACAAGGAGAGGGGCTGCCTTTTTCAGACTACGCAAGATGATCTATGAGAACAGTTAGCTAGCCGTGTCTTGATGGCAGACCTGTCTACGCCAGAGACGAATAAGGAGTCGTTACTTACCGAAGTTCCATGGGTCACCGCCAGCAACCTCAGGATACGGAGGCAGCTGAGCATTTTGAAGAGGTAGAAGTGAGAGGCGTGCTCTAGGCCAGCAATGCCCAGAACGAGCGAGATCCAGAACGAGCACACAGCCACAAAGTCTAAGCGGTTAAACGAGTGACGCAGAAATGCACGACGAGCCAGTTGGAAGCGCTGCTGCTCCTCAAGCGTCTCCGGCATGGTCTGCTGGGTATGCATGAGAGTTGTAAACGAGCGCGAAATGGTTGCTGGCTCAGGCGCAAGAATACTGCTAACCTTCGCAGACTTGCGATTGTTGTGCGGCTGAAACACGGCTCTGTACTGGTCTACGACGGCCGCACGGATACCCTTTGACCTGTCAATTGTACTGTACTCGGCAGCGTTAAGGAAGAAGCCAGACACAATGATGCGCCCGATGAGCTCCAGCGTGAAGACGATAAAGAGCCCCAGCATCGCCCAGTCGATCCATCGGTGGCCCCAGTGGGTTGGCCGCCCGTTGCCTTCCCTGAAGACGCTGTAAGACGACTCGACTGTGAGCAGGACGGCTTGGAGAATGATGAGCAACAGGATCAAGGGCTCGGTATAGGGTTTCACCAGGAGGTCGCAGAGCCAGAGTCGAATAGGGTTATTTGCTTCGAAAAGATTCAGCGTACGGCCCTTGAGAGGGTTCGGAGGTGGCTGGCGCGGCCCTGGGTCGGGAATCGGGGTAGAGAAGTAATCCTGCGCACCGCCCTTCTCTCCAGGCGATCGAATCGGCGAACGGCCACCCGGTTCCTCCACCGGTGACGGGATCGGGGAGGCGTCTCGGCTGCGGTGACGGTCAGAACCGTTAGGAGATCTCGACCGGTGCATCGACGCGCGTTGGTCGGCAATCTCAGCATCACCGCTGATATTGACAACACGCTGCGACATTGCTCGTACAATAGACCCAGCACGCTGCAATGCCCCGGTCGCAGCCACAGACGGCGAGCGAGAACGGGTCCCAGCCGGAGAGGTCTGACCGGGCGTCAAGGTCAGGCCAAAGTTGTGTCGCCTTGAGCGCCGGCCACCCTCGACGTCGTCGTCGGGATGAAGCGTATCGCGAGGCGTGCGGGCGCCATTGTCGAGGTCCGAAACGGTCTGAAAGCTGTCTCGAGACTGGACGTCTATAGGCGTAGGCGCGAGCGCCCCTGATATGTGCTGAGGATTCGAAGTGAGGGGGATGGTATCGGCGTCGGCAAGGTCGTGGTGCGGCGACTCGTCCATATACGGCGGATCCTGGTCCGCCTGCCACGACGACATGCTGCCAGCATCATGTCTTGAGTTGTGGAAGTCGGGCGGGAGGGCAGATTGCAACGCCATCACGTCTATAGGAGAGCTTGGATCATCGTGGGTAGCGGACGGCGTATCGTACGGTTGGTCCCAGTACGGGGATACTGTCGCGAGGGACGTCGCCCCAGGACCGCCGGGGGACTGGGGTTGCCGTGCGGGCTCGAGGTGCTGCTGAGAGGAGCCATCGTGGGATGATGCGTCGTTGTTTGAGCCGGGAATCCCGAGGCTTTGTAGCGGGATGGACTGCCGCCGCGATGTCGGGGAGCGCCCGGGATGATCTGAGGACATTGGGTCGAATGAAAAAATAAAGAAAAAAAGGAAGAGCGTCGTTTAGCTCTCTACCCCGGCCGGGAACAGGTTAGATTGCAAACAAGGCTGACAGCGGATGACTTCGCTGATGGAGGAGTGCGGCACCAGGCAGCATCTCGAGGCTTCCTCGAAGCAATGACGGAAAAGGAAAACGAAGGTGAGAAACAAGGACGAAAGTAAGCAGTATGGTGACGATTAGTATGAACGAGAGATGAAAGAATGTACAAGCAAGACGAGAGGCACCGATCCGTCTAGAATATGACACTGCCAATGTAGGAGTGCATGCTCGTATGGATACCAGCGGGACGTTGAATACGGAGGTAGCCCCCCAATTCCCTTGGGAAAATTGAATACGCACAGTACGGAATTTCTTAAAATAGTAATAGAACGGGTAGGTCTAACGAATCCTGGACAGTATTGAGAGTCTCAAACGGCACTGTCCCCATGTCGCTGTCAGGGACATACGAGTACAGGTATGGGGGGGGAACGGCCCTTGGTCCCTATTTTTCGTGCTACGTAAGAGACGGGAGAATCTGCCCCCGTGGAGTCTTCGACTGGAGACTCGCAGTGGTTTCCGTATCTCGCTGGAGTATCTCGCTGGAGTATCTCGCTGGAGTATCTCGCTGGAGTAATACGTCGTAATACTCATAAGGAGTAATAAGAGTAGAAATAATACAGGGGGGGATTCTTCGCTGGGCAGCCTATCACCATCCTTTCATGGACTCGCACTGGACTCGTACGGGGTACATTAGCTGGGCGGCGGGTCTTGACCGTGGCTGATGCACTGGCATGTACGTACGTGTGTCCCACTGTCCCTTGGCCCTTTATTACTGGAAAAGAGAGCGAGGGAGAGTGAGAGGGAGAGGTCCCATCCTTTTGCATCAGCTCCGTACTATCCGCACACATGGATACGGAGTACTTTTGCAGCCCCTTGTTTTACCACTCTCAACCGAGTACCCTTTTTACTCTTGCATGACTGGACAGGACTACGCGGTACAATCGCGCGAAGTGAACGTCGTACAGCCACGCCACGCCACGCGCCACGACCTACCAGTCAATTTTCGAGATTTAGAATTCACACAGGGGAGAGCCTCAGCTTTTGGATGACCCTCGAGTAGCCGCCCCATCGTCGCCCGTTGTCGCCCGTTGTCGCCCGTTGCATCTCAACTTCCTCGCGCTCCGCTTTTCCTCCAAACTCACCTACGGTCAAACGGATTCACAAATTGCTGCTCGTTAACATCCCGCGACCGATCATGGTGTCCCGGAAACGCACCCACGAGGAGGCCGCGGACGAGCCGCTCCAGGGCGATACCGTCCTGGCCAAGATCCGCAACATGTGGCAATTTGCCAACTTCTGCCAGTGGATGTACACCTTTGGCAAGGTTGCCAAGATTGACGATTCGATAGATGTTGAGGTGAGTCTACGAGGTTACGGGGGGTCACATTTATGTTACGAGAGAATATGGAACGAATACTAACGTCATCTTCCTGTAGCATCTCGAAGCCGGTTGCCTCAACCCCGAATCGACACTCCTTCTCGACATCGCTCTCGCGCTTCTCAAGCTTGTTTCGTCGCATCGCGGTCTAACGTACGCTCTCCCTCACCCAATGCTGACACTATATGGTGCCAAACTAACATGTTTTCCAACAGTCTCGACATCTTCGACAGCCAAGCTAGGAAGCTGTACCTCGAGCAGGCGCCCGACACGAACCCCTTCGGAACCGATGACGTCCCCCGACGATTTCGAGACTTTGATGCGCCTACCAAGGTAGGCTTCTATCCCCTCAATCCCCTTTCGCGGAAAACTACCGGGTATACTAATGCAGCACATATATAGATACGTGTTCTGCAGCAGATGACGCAATGGACAATGATCTACCCCGAGCGCATCCGCGACAAGATGGAGGAGCAGAAAGATGTTGATCAGGCAACTTGGGTAAGCATCGCCCGGATAGGACCTCTGGCTGTGCTTGTGCTGATATGTCCCATAGCGCATCGAACCCTACGGATGGGACAGCGATGACCGAACCTACTTTGTTCTCGACGACAACCGCGTCTATCGCCTAATCGAGGCGCCCCCCGCTCCACCGAAGCCCAAGAGGAAGAAGTCCTACTACCGATCCGGTCGTTCCCGCAGCAGCAAGCGTCGCCGTACCGACACCGAACAAGACGAGAATGACGGCAACGCGTCCGAGGCTGATGAGAGCATAATGGAACCCCAAGATGACGGTCTGGGCGGAATGAAATGGGAATGCATTGCTATCACATTGGACCAAGTTCGAGAACTTATCGACAGCTTCCGGAAGACACGAGACGACAACGAAAAGATCCTACGAAAGCAGCTGGAGGACTACCTCCTCCCGATTCTCGAGAAGCAGGAAGAGAGCCGGAAGCGCAAGGCCCTCCAGCGCGAGCGCGAGCTCCTCAGCATGGCCAAGATGGCCAATGCCAAACGCTCAAGCCGAATTGCTGGAAAGGTGGAGCTACAGAAGCAGGAAGAGGCCGAGAAGGAGCAAGCAAAGGAGCTCCGATTGGCCGAGGAAGCAGCACGACGAGAAGAGCGAGCACGCGTCAAGAGCGAACAGGAAAGGGAAGTCAGGATGGAGTCAAGGGAGAAGCGATTGAAGGAGCGCGAAATTCGTCGCATCCGTCATGAAGAGGAGCTCGCGCAGCTATCCGACGACAGCAAACAACACGGCAATGACAGCAATGGCAGAGGTTCAGAACGTCGGCTCCAGGCCGAGATCGAAAAGAGTAAACAGGCACTCAAGGACTTGGAAGACGAGGACGAGGACTGGGTGTTTGACTGCACCTGCGGTCTGTATGGCCAGGTGGACGATGGCGAGCACAGCGTGGCCTGCGAGAAATGCAACGTGTGGCAGCATAGCAAGTGCCTTGGCATTAGTGAGGATGACGCTGAGAAGGCAGATTTCCACTTCATCTGCGACCCCTGTCGTCGCCGCACGGAAGAGATCCAAAACGCCCCACGGTCTCCCATCAGGCTGCGGATCAACGGTCCTAGCGCCGTGGCAGCTGCCAACTCTCGCCCTGCATCGTCTGGGGGAGCGTCTGGTGGTGTTGGTGGTGGTGAGGAGACATCGGCGGCGGACGAGGCACCAGCCGGCCAGAGTACGACATCGACTCCACAGAAGAAGACGCTTGCGGCTGTCGACGAGAAGACATCGGCGGCGGGCGAGGTAATGCCGGCTGGCCGTTTGGGACCTGTTTCCCAGAATAGCCCAAGGCCACTTGGCGGTGTTGGTAGTGTTGGTGGTAGTGGGGAGACATCGGCGGCGGACAAGGTGCCGGTCGGCCCTGGGGGATCTTCGCCGCAGAAGAAGCCAAGTTCACCGACAAAGGGGAGGACACCGACTTTAGCAAAAAGTCCCCTGGTCCACCTTCCCGCCCCCACGAAACAACTGGTGTCCCCCCTGGCACCGCCTGCGGGAGACCATGATCGGCATTACGACACGGCCGCATCTCCTGCCAAAAGCCAACGGGGTTATGGCGCGGCCGAATCTGTAGACGGCAGCCCTAGCAAGGTGGTAGCCAACAACAACATGGAGAGAGCCCGGCAGTCTGGACAGGCGGACGTGAGCAAGTCTCAGAGTGCCACGGCCTCACTTCAGGCAAGCCTGCAGCAGCAGCAGCAGCAGCAGCAGCAAGGTGCAGCAGACCCTGCAACCAACAGCAACACGGAGACGAGTGGTCGGCCGCAAAATCCAGCGTCGAGCCCTGCACCAGCAGCGTCCCTGATACAGACACCTGCAGGTCCTGCACCGACTCTAGTGTCGGCTCAGAGTCCAGCGCTGGAGCCAACCTTGAGCACCCCCGCCATCAACAGGGACATCTATCGAGCGGCGCACATGGAGAATGGTAACATTCCTGCCCAGGGCGGTATCTCACCGGTCAAGAACTCCCCCCAGAGCTCATTTACATCAGCCACCACTTCTTTCGTTGGCAGCGCCAGCGTCAACAATACGCCTGCCAAAATCCCTCCTGGCATCACCCTCTCACCATCTCCCCGCGAACCCATCCTCACACCCCCGACGAAACACTCTGAGCCCGCACGGCCTCCCCAGCAACAGCAGCAGCAGAAGTCCCAGGAACACCAGGAACACCAGTGAGAAAAAGGTTCCTGGAGGAGGGTATCCTTGCACAACACGCATGCACACATCAGACGAACAAAAAAGCAGGACTAGACCACATGGAGAGGGACGTCACACACACCCTCCCACCCTGAACAGATAGATCTATGCATGATTCATTACTGTCAGAAGTTGTTGGTTCCCAAAATATCTCTTTCTTCTGTTTCTCTACCACGCGACGACTTTGTTTTACAAATTACGAGCCAGCTCTAGAAGGGGGCTGTGGCCTTGGGGGCCTAAAACTGCCAGAATAGACGGATTTGGCAACGGGTTATTTGGGATGGACCAGTGACAGCGATGGCGCTTGATCACTATGCGGCCTTAGCTTTTGACAAGGGGAAGTGCAGAAGTCTAATAATGTGATGGATGAGAAGAGAGAGAGAGAGAGAGAGAGGCATGGGGAGGGAGAGGGAGGAGAGGGGAAGATTCCATACTACTAGGCGAGAGGGGGGGGATTATGGTTGTGTTACACAAGAACGAGAGAGGCACACACACACACACACGCTCATCTCTCTCTTACCCTTCTCCCCCCTGCCCTCTCCCTCCCCCCTCTTTCTTACTCTCATCATCGTCACACGCGTCATTACATCGTGTTTCGTCAGGGCAGGAGGGGGGAAGGGGAACCAACGAGAGAGCAGCAGGAAAAAAGGCACAAACGTTCGACATTCTTCTGGACTTTTTCCCAATGCCACATCAAATGTGTTTCAATCAAAAAAGCCACATACAATATATTCCCCTCCTGCCAGAAAATTGAAGCTTGGACCTCAGGCGTAAAACTACGGTCACCCATGGACCATGGTCATGACAAACGGTTTTTTTGGGAGATCTACGTGATGGATGTTGGGGAAGTGGGTGTGCGGCCGATGACATGGGTTGGGTAGATTTGTTTCCAGGTGGGGGAGGGTTGTCCCTTGTATGATGATTGATGTTTCTCATCATATCTGGGGGGAGGGAGGGGGAACATTACTCAGATTGGAACAGAATCATGGACCATGGTTCCATCGGTACCATTTCGACATGTTCCATTTGCAACGATACAATCTCTCTAGCGGCAAATCTCTCCCTGCACCTTCTGCCTCTCTCAGGCTGTCTGCCTTTTGCTGTCGTCTATTGATGAGCCGGAAATACATTTTGGAGATGGGATGCGCATTCATCGTCTATTCTGACCAATCACAACCCCAGCCATCCGCCCTACGATTGATCCGCGTCTCCACAGTTATACGACGTTTATTCTGACCAAAAATGGCCCAGAAAGCACCCCCAGACTTGGCCGCCGTCTCTTAACTCCGCGATAGCGCCTTTTTTGCAAGGGTCGTTCTCCTTCCCCTTGCCCTCAGCCTCGTGGCGTTCTTGACACAATACCTTGGTCGTATACTGGTGACATCCTGACTGGTATCTACTACTTCTATTACAGAGTGCTACAGAGCAATACTACTAGTAGCAGTATTACCATTCAGTATACCCAAGTTACAACTCTCATCAATGTCTTCCCAAGTTGAAGCTTGGACCATGAAACGGATGTCGCTTGCTTGTGCTTCCAACTGACATGAATGTTCTCCCCCACCACCGTCAAGTCAGCCTTGGAAGCCCTACGGCTCCCATTGACACTTGCAGGGCGATACTAGTCTGAGACGCCATTTTTGGACCGACTAGACTCATGATCACAGCCACCAGTTGCTGCGAGGCGGTGATCTCCCATGTGGCAGCATTCTTTTTGTCGTTCCCCCTCCTCCACACCTTCCCCCCCTTCCCCTTATTGGCGTAGTCGGATTCTATTTGCGGCGGACTTGTTCTCTGTAAGTGCCGTCTAGAAGCCACGAGGGAAAGGTCCATTGACCCTCTCTCTCATGATGGTGTGCAGATGCCACTTGCAGCAGCAGCAACAGCAGCAGCATTCGTTCTTTGCATTCGGTAGGGCCGTGAGTCCATTGAACAAAAGGCCCCCCCCTCCATGTTTCTTCTTTATTCTCCCCTCTATATCATGGCGGTGGACAAAGCTCCAGTCTGCTAGCTTCAACTGGGCGCATGTTACAGTCTAAACGATGCTAGGAGGCTGGAATATTTCAACAAGATATCAAGTCCCCCATCTCCCCACCCCTTCTGGCCAGTTGTGATAGAATTATGATTGAGAATAAGAAAGATTGTGTTTCCAACCTCAATAACTTGGGACTTTTCAATTTCCTAAACGTTTTTGTTAATCAAACTTCGTCTTCCCTTCTTTCGCCTTTTTCGACACTCTCAATTGAAAATATCAAACATTACGTTCGTTTCTATTACACACACACACACAAGGGACAGAATACCTTATCACTCTTCCTTGATAGAACGACAGCACTCCCCCCCCATCTATACCATTGCTCTTCTTGTTTCTTCTTTCTATCCCCTTCTCTGTGGTAACACAGCATTCAAACACAGCACACAACCCGTCACAGTCGCCAGATATGGGTAGGATAGCCATGCCTTCGCCGACCCCATCTGCCAACGGGGCTCTGTGCTCCTTGACAAACGGTGTTGACATCCTGCCGCCTCCCGCCACTATGCATCCTCTCGACAGTCTTCACCGTGGACGTTGGGCATACGACACTCCTCCCCTTGACGAAGTCAACATCTACTACGATGACAATGATGATGTCGAACCCCTGGACAACAGCAACATCAGCAGCAACAGCAGCAACAACAAGCAGAAGAGCAAGAACTCCACAGTAAGCTCCCACCATCGCCCATGATAACACTGTTGTCAGCGAGGAAACCCTGGCTAACACAGCTACGCAGGACCTTCAGCAGAAGAAGCCCAGCAAAAAGGCCATCAGGCGGGAGAGGAGGAAGAAGCTCCAGTACCCAGACCTGGCGGAGCCTCTGTCGCAGTGGGGCCGCAACAACGGTATCGAGCCCAAGGACGTGCACGGCTTCGCGACGCGCGACATCCAGAAGCGCATCAGCCAGGCCATGAAGAGCGGCTACATCAAGCGCAACCTCAACGTCTTCTTCCTCTACAAAAGGGCCTACTCCAACGTGGCCCAGGCTTGGATGGAGGTGCACCACCCGGAGCGTGCAAAGACGCAGCCGCCCATTGTGTCGCTCGTGGGCGAGTCGTGGTCAAAGGAGTCCCCCGAGTTCAAGCAGTCGTACACAGTCTACTCCGACCTCGAGAAGGCCGGGCTCCGCAACGCCTTCCCCGACTACAAGTACAAGCCGGGGGCTAAGAAGGTCTCCTCCTCCGCGCCCTCCTCGGCCGCCCGCTCCGCCACCCACACGCCTCCTCCCAGCAACGCCGGCAGCAGCGCCAGGCTCTCATCCCGCTACCACACTCCGGCCGTCGATGACGGTGCCTACACCTCCTCTCGCTACCAGACCCCCTCCCGCTACCAGACGCCCAACCCCCAGTCGCAGTACCTTTCTGCTACCCCCGGCCACGACGGAGACGACATCCACGGCCTCCCGGTCTACTATGACACTCCCCACTACGCCGCCTCCTCCACGTACGGTGCCAGCCCCATGCCCACCACGTACGACAGCGGCTCGCTGCTCGTCCCCACTGTCGAGGGAGGCGCCCTGTCCTCTGCTGGCTCCTCGTTCGCAGAGTCCATGCCCCGCTCCGTCTCCCCCTACTACCACCACCACGGCATCGACGGTCTGCCCGTCGACCCCGTCCTGTCTGGTCAGGGCGCCAATTACATGCCCTCGCCTTCTAGGTCTGTCGAGCCCCCCGGCGGCTACACCGTCTCGTGGCGAGACGTTCAGCCCTCCAACCCGGAGCTGTACGACTCTCAGCTGTCTATGACGTCGGGCCCCAAGGTTGAGCCTTCCATCGCCTTCCCGGCCATGGCTGACTCCATGCTGTCTTCTGTGCCTACGGGTGACGACAAGTTCCCCACTCATCACGGGCTGGCCACGGATGAGTACGGCTGGCGTTTGGATGTGCCGCCCCAAGAGGACCCGCTGCATCAGTTCACTTGGGCCATGGAGGATTGGACACATGGGTTCTCCAATTAATTGGTTTTGTCTTTTACGTTTTTACTTGTCAAGTTTATACCTTGTTTCCGTCTTCTTTTTTCTTTCATGTCTGTTTTTATTCCTTGTCGGTGTTTTTCGTATTTTGGAGTTTTGTTGGCGTTTTAGATGTTTGGCAGGCTGCGTTCATGCGCTTTATGGTGTTCTTCCAACGATGACAACGGCACGACATGTGCGCGTATAAATGGGCTCAAGTTAATATGGCGTTTATAAATATTTCGGATTTTTACTCTTCTAATCAGTTTCGAAATGTCATGCTCAAGTACGCATAAAAGAAGAGCGACAGTGATGCAACATGTTGGTGTAAGTCGTAGACGCTCGAGAAAAATTATGTAATCATCCGATCCGCATTACGTGTGGCTGTTCGGCCTCCTCCAGACTCAAAGGTGTCCCACCATTGCAATAAAGCTTCCCTCACGCTCAACGTCCCACTCTCAGACCATTCTCCATCATGGCTTGGGCATCGCGTATCGTCACAATAACGGGCCTCGTGCTCCTGGTTCATGCGTAAGCTTATTTTCCCCCTTCTTCACCTCTCCGTCCTTTGTCCGCTCTCTAACTCCTTTGTCAACAGCGGCTACTCTGCCCAGGAGCACGCCGTGCTCTCCGCGGCCACGAACCAGCACTCCTCGTCGCCCACAAGCTCCCTCCCGCTAGACATCTGCATCGAGACGATTGTCGCCACCCTGGTGACGGTTCTGGGCCTCGTCCTCGGCACATCCAAGCTCCGCCCCATCGAGTGGCACGTGTGGGCCGGCAAGGTCGAGCGCGAGGGCGCAGAGGGCTTCCGCGGAAGCGGCGGCGAGGTTGACCAGCATTTTGGGGGGAATCCGTTTGCCCAGCTCGAATCGAGGCCTGGGTTTGTGGATATCCGCAAACAGCGGCGCGAGTTTACAAAGTGGGCAAAGGACGACAAGAAGGCTTAGGGAGAACTGTGGCTGGGATACTATTTACGGATGGGTTGGGCGAGTGGGAGATGGGAAAGGGAAACGGGGAGTAACTGTGGCTCTTCTCACTGGTTGCATATTACTGGGAAATAAATACGAAAAGCATGAACTGTCCATATGTCCCTTTTCTTGCGCCTCGTTCGTTTTTGGTGTGGCACAGGCTGGCTCGGCGCTTTGGCTCTAAGAGAGCCCTCCGGGAGACAAAGAAGGAAGGCACGGACTGCCTTGCTCTTGCCGAATGTAGACCTTGTGCTGCCACGTACTCACACACCATGAACAGCCCAGGACGTTTCAGACTTACTGCTCACTTCAATCCATTGTACTCTATATTTAGCTGCGCTAACCGAGTAGCTTCCATTATGCCCAGGCGCACAGCATCGACAAGATCGCGAGAGACTTCGGTCTCAAGCTCGCGATCAGCCCCATTTCGCCGTGGTAAGCAGTGGTCCAGGTCGGGCTCAGCCGCGGCATCGAGGTCAAGACTCAACCCGATCACACCACGTAGAGATGCTTCCCGAGCTGCCTCCACTAGAGCTTCCAGCGTGCTCGTCCCTGACCAGTTACGATCTGTGGAAATACCTCGCGGACTGACACTCCCAAACACGACTGCTTCTCATGTAGGATCCGATGACACTGTTCTTGAAGAAGTTATCATGGCCATCGATATGAGAGAGAAGTCTACCATGGGATGTGCCTATTTCAGTACCGAAGACGGTATACTATACTTATCTGAAGACATATCCGATGCCTCGTTAGATGATATCGAACAGCACGTCGCCCATATCAATCCAACCACAGTCCTCGTATCTGGAAAGGCACCAGAAGAACTCCAGGAGCCCCTCGAGCGTCAGGCCAACTCGAATGATTTAGGTATTCCATGTCTCATGCCATTAGTGACGAACCCCATGTTGACAAACTGGTCTAGATGATCCCAGTCTCGAGGGGTTTATCTTGAGGGCACTCGCAGCTTCGGAATTTTCGATTTCCAATGCTCATGAAAGACTGGCCAACCTTCAACTGGACGCCTCTGACACCTCTAGGGCCATTATATCCACAATGGAAGATGGCATTGGTGCAGGTACCATGCTTGGCCAGGAAGAATCACGCGAGTCACGACATATTAAACTGATACGATACGGCACATTTATCAATCTCGAAAGCCATGTCTCTGTATGTCACTTGGGTTGAACCGCGCAGCTGTATACTGACTTTCTCCAGGTCAGCTGTGCCGGGGCCATTCTTGGTGACCTCCACCGACGACGATCTATCGGACAGTTGCCTGACGGCCAATTTGCCGAGGTTGTTTTCCATGTTCGCTCTCTTAAGAACTTTTCTGCTTCGCATGGCATGATTGTCAATCTTGAGACTCTTCAATCCCTTCAGATACTCCAGTCTGAAGCCCACCCTAACAGCCATGCCTGGGGCGCCAAACCCGGCGGCAATGAGGCCAAAGAAAGCCTCTCAGTGTACGGCTTGCTTCATCTGTTAGCGTATACTCCACAGGGACGCAGTGCCTTGCGCAAGATCCTTCTTCGTCCGACTCTTGATATCGATCTCATTGCTGAGAGACAGGCCACTATATCATTCTTCCTGCGCCCCGACAACGCAGAACGAGTCGGCCATGCGGGTACTGTCCTCAGAAGAGTCAAGAATGCCAAATTTGCTCTCTCACAGCTTCAAAGGGGAGTTGACTCGCCGTCTTCGGGGAAGTCATTCGACAGGGGGGGCTGGGCAATACTCAGAGATTTTGCATCGCAGGCTCTCAAACTGAAAGAGATTGTCGCCTCGATGCCAGGCAGTGAATCTGTTCCTGTATCCCATGACGTGGGTCTACGCCCCAGAACTGCACGAAGGAAAATATATGAATATTTGCTGACACTCTTCGCCATACAGATGATCAAGGACATCCGGTCGAGAGAGCTCATGGAAGTTGGCAGGCTTATAGACAAGAACATCGATTTCGAGCAATCAGAGTCCCGCCACCGCTCGTCCGTCAATATGGGGATCGATCCTCACCTTGACGAGCTCAAAAGACGCTATGACGGCATGGGGAGTTTCCTTACCGAAGTTGTGAATTCTATAAGCCGTGTCGTGCCGGAGTGGGCGGCCCAGTACATTCGGTCTTGCATATTTATACCCCAGCTAGGGTTCTTGACAGTGGTCGAAGTCGACCAAGAGACTAGACGAGGCAAATACGAAGGAGAAGGGCTGGAAGACGATGAGTGGGAGAGACTGTTCACTGCAGATGGGACAGTATGCTACAAGAACAACTTCATGAAAGAATTAGACGACCAGTATGGGGACATGTACTGTGAAATTGGGGGTGAGTCCTCGAGCCCGCTGAAGCTCTCGCTATTAGCATCTCCTAACACTGGACAGACAGGGAAGTCGAAATCGCCCACGAGCTGGCCCGCAATGTTCTCGCCCACGAAGAGGCAATCATCGAAGCATCTGACGTCTGTGGGAAGTTGGACGCGCTTATGGCCCTTGCACGGGGCGCAGTGAAATACGGATGGGTCTGCCCGCAGCTCACGACGGCGAGAACTCTCGAGATTGAAGGAGGCCGTCATCCCCTCCAGGAGCTCTGTGTCCCCTCGTTTGTTCCAAATGACTGCTACTTGGGAGGGGGTGAGAGGGATGATGCAGAAGAAGCCTGTGGCCGAGCACCCACCGCACTGGTACTTACAGGCCCGAATCATTCGGGGAAGAGCATCTACCTCAAACAAGTAGCCATCATTGTGTACCTCGCGCACGTTGGAAGCTTTGTGCCAGCAACCCGGGCCATTATTGGGCTCACAGACAGAATCATGACACGCATATCCACAAGGGAGAGCATGAGTCGCCCAGAAAGTGCATTTTCCATCGATCTTGGACAAGTTGCGCAGGCGACAAGGACTGCAACAGGGAGAAGTCTGGTACTTATTGACGAGTTTGGCAAGGGTACCAACGCTCAGGACGGGGCAGGTCTCTTGGCGGCAACGATTGACCACTTTTTGAACCACGGTCCAGAATCGCCGCTTCTACTGCTAGCGACCCATTTCCATGAGTTGTTTGAGGGTGGCTATCTGGATGGGTATCCCGGCCTTGGCGTGGCACACATGGAGGTAAAGACGGACTGGAGCGCGAGCCAGGCAGACGAGCAGATCACCTACCTGTTCCAATTGCGCGCGGGCCATAGCGCATCGAGCTTTGGGGCGCAGTGCGCAGCCTTGAACGGTGTTCCGCGCGTCGTCGTTGACCGGGCAGAAGCCATCACACGTCTACTGGCGCGCAATGAAGATGTCAGTGTCGCGTGCGCGAGGTTATCGGAAGCAGAGGAGAGAAAGTTGGAGGAGGCGGAGGCCGTAGCGCGTGTATTCCTGCAAGCGGACTTCCCAACAGACGCGGACTCCGCCAGCACGAAGGAAACATTGATGGAGCTCCTTGACTCGACGGCCATGTGAGAGAGATTAGCACAATTTATCAAATATGCAAGGCTTTTATTATCTCGGGTGCGCCCAGAGATAAGGTATTTAGGTCTTGTACTACGGAGTACTAGAGGTACTGATGCTGGTAGATTTTTTGGTGGGAAAGCCTCGTACTACACTCGTATATTACCATGCTCAATCGGATAATTGGTAGGCAAAAGCGAGGATAAAGAAAGTGGACCCCCTTATTGGCTCCCCCCAGTCCAGTACTAGTCCGTCCCCGTCTGTTCGTCAGCAAACGGCAATCAATTCCATATGTGTCCATCCTGCTCCCCTCTCTCAATCTCTCTCTTTCTGTTTGCTCGTCCCTCTCAAACCTCCACCTCAAGCAGTGACGAAGAACGAGCAGCATTGTCTTAAGGACATACCAAGTCTGCAGCGACACGAGTACGATTGACGAGGAATCCCGAGATTTTCCCAACCGATCGATCGCACGAGTTCACACCATCGTGACATTTTCACACCAACAAAGCTCCAAAGTGGGAGAAGAAGAAAAAAAACCAGCTACCTTAAAACAAACGGCAAAGGCGCACGCGCGACGCCGCCCACCACATCTTCCAACATGGCTCCGTACATTGATAAGAGCAAGACGACCAAGTCCAAGAACTATCGTGGCTCCACGTCGTATGCGACATTTATGATAATCGGACGTACGTCATCCTTGTCTTCCCTCCCCCTCCTTCCCCCGCGATGACAACGGGGAGAACCCCGAATGAATGAATGAATGAATGAATGAGAAAATGCTGAACAATACCAAAACCAATAGCGACATGCTTCTTCCTGGGAATACTATTCGCCTCGTTCCCGTACGACTTCCCCCTCCTGTGGAGCAAGGAGGCCATCCCGCCCGAGTTCTTCGACCAGCTGGAGATCCACCTGCGCTTCATGCACCAGTCGCCGCCCATCATCAGCCGGGTGCTCAACATCATCCTGGCGACGGCCTTCATCGGCTTCGCCATCAAGATGTACCGGCCCAGCGAGGCCAACTTCCTGTTCGACGGCGCCTCGGGCATCCTGTACCTCATCGGCCTGGCCGTCTACACTGCCAACACGGTCAAGGGCCTGCGCGCCGTCAGCGCGGGCATTTGGAACACGGAGGAGTACAAGACCACGCGCGAGGGACGGTACGAAGGTGAGGTGCTCCTCGGTCGCGAGGACAGCCTCAAGGTCCTCGCCGCCAGCAACACCATCCTCGCCCTCGTCCTCATCGGTGTCCTTGTCCTCCAGGCTGGTCAGTGGTATGCTGAGAAGAAGGACGCCGAGGAGATGGCCAAGTTTGACGCTCAGGCTGCTGAGGAGGAGGAGGAGAAGAAGGAGAAGCAGACTTCGTCGCCTGCCAAGTCGAACAAGAAGAAGCAGTGATTTTCTCTTGATTGATTGATTGGGCGATTGGTCGATTCTCATGTGCTTTTTTGTTGGTTCATTTGAATCGGGGGAGTCTAGGAAGGCAATTTGAAAATCAAAATGAAGTATGGGGTTTTGTCACCATCTCTTTTGCGCGGTTGCTGTCTGTGCCTGTGCGTGTTCTTTGCCTGTGATATACGGAGTAATGGGAACCGAAGCTACAGATGAAGAAGAAGAGGAGACATGACAATGTGGAAATGTGCTTTGTCCGTGTGTATATGGATGGGAGTTTGTGAATTGGACTTTTTGTTGGATGTGATCAACACCAAATACGTGTATCACCAAAATGTGTTTCAAACTACCTCAGGTACCCGTACATAAGGGACCAATATCTAATACTAGTAGTGCAATACTAGTACTATCATTATACCGAGCACACTAACAACTTACTGAGGGAATAACTCGACCACCAGCAATGGTACATTACGTGCTCGTGCTCGTAGTAGTTCTTTCTCTCTCGTACGAGAACTCGGTATTAGACTAATACAGGTACAACTAGCATTGCCGTGCAGCCCACAACCGAGGCCAAGCTGATGCGGGTAACTGGGGTTGCGTGGTACCATCCTGATCACGGCAGCCAACTAGGAAGCGGCATTCGATAGTTAGCGGGAGGGATTAATGGATGCCAGGATGGGAACACATGGGCCATGGCACCATGCATGCATTTCTTTCAAAATACGAGTATTCCAATACCATGTTATTGGGTAATAGCCTAATATCAGGGCATTGGAAGCTGTAGGTCTTGGGAGTCTGCCGGGACGGGTAGTTCCAGAAAAAGTTCCAAGTTTTGAGGGAAAGAAACGGGAATCCGAGAATGACGTGGTTGTAACTGTTAACTTGTTAGTAGTAGTAGGTATATACGGAGTACGCCGGTATGGAGTAGGTGAAGGAAGTCCAGTCTGATAAGACCCGATAAAACCGACAAGAAAAATTATCAATCGCCCCTCTTTTAACTCTTTATTGCCCATTGTCGCTCTCTTATTTCATTTTTAGTAACCTTGGCACCACACAACCTCACCGTCTTCCCCTCCACACATCCATTTGCCCATATACTGCTAAAAAGAGTAGGAAAAAAAAGTTCTACTACAACCACCCTCACCACCACCACTCAGCCCCGCGGGCCCACGTTACTCTTTGAAACTCTCGGTTCGAATTGCCTCATATGTTCTGGAATAGGCAAATCTTCTTTACTTATTAATATCACTTTTCTTTCTCTCTTTTCCCCCCCTCCCAGTCTCTCCTCTCTTCTTCCCTTTCATCATCTTCCGTGTCCCCCCCACCGGTATCGGTCTGTCGCTCGGTTTCCTTCACAATGCTCTACGTTGCCATTCGATAACAATAAAAGCTCTCTGTGTATGTGACTGGGCAGCCATCGCTTAAAACTCTCTTGGGCTACTTGGATCTATTACATTACGACGACTTTTCTCTCTTTATCTTCCCCTCCCCCTTTCTGCTTGTTGCGCGAAGCCGACAATGGATCCCAGCCACGACACCACCGCCGCCATGGGGTCATCAACTCCCACCACGACTCCCACCGCAACTCCCACCACGCAAGCCCTAGCTCATCGGAGCAAGAGCGCTCTACTAGAGGCTACAGAGGATGTGTTCTTTGGATCTGTGAGTTCTTTGTCTTGAGAAGGGGTCTCCTGTTTTGCCAATGTGCAACACAAACGCTGACTCATACTGTTTTTTTCGGCAGGTCGCTGGCGTCGTCGGCAAGTACATCGAATACCCCTTCGACACGGTCAAGGTGCGCCTCCAGAGCCAGCCCGACCACCTACCACTGCGATACACCGGACCTCTCGACTGCTTCCGTCAGTCCTTCAAGACCGAGGGCCTGCGGGGCCTATACCGCGGCATCAGCGCGCCGCTGGTCGGCGCCGCCGCCGAGAATAGCAGCCTGTTCCTGTTTGAGAGCGTAGGTCGTGAGGCCCTGTTCAGCACGGGTCTGGCGTCGCGGGAGAAGGGCCTGTCCCTCCCGGAGCTCTGGATGACGGGCGCCTTCTCGGGCGCGCTGACCTCGTTCGTCCTCACGCCCATCGAGCTGGTCAAGTGCAAGATCCAGTCTCCCGCGCTGGCGGCCGAGGGGAGCAGCGGTCATGGCGCCCCGGCAGCCCCGCAGGGTCCCTTCTCCGTCATCCGCGATATCTGGAGGTACGAGGGCCTCCGGGGCTTCTGGCACGGCCAGATGGGCACCTTGATCCGCGAGGCGGGCGGCTGCTCCGCCTGGTTCGGCGCCAAGGAGACCACAACAAGGCTGTTCTACAACATGACCATCGCAAAGGCCACCTCGGAAGAGGAGCGCCGCGACATCCGCTCCAAGCCCCTCCCGCTCTGGCAGCAGGCCATTGCCGGCGCCTCGGCCGGTGTCTCGTACAACTTCCTCTTCTTCCCCGCCGACACCATCAAGTCTCGCATGCAGACTATGCCCGTCGGCGGCCTCCAGGCCAAGCGCACTTTCTGGGACGAAGGTGTCGCCCTGTGGAGGCAGCATGGCCTGCGTGGAATGTACCGCGGCTGTGGAATCACCTGCCTGCGCTCTGCGCCCAGCTCCGCCTTTATCTTTATGGTTTACGATGGTCTGAAGCGCCAATTCCCCCTTCACTAAAGCCCATGGGCTCCCTCCCGGATTTTATCTCACTCTCTCACTATGAGCCCTCCTCTCCCAACGAGCACATTGATTGTGGAAATGACGCAATTACAACAGTATATGGGGGAATGGTTGAGTCCTTTTTTTTTTCTTTCTTGCTAGTCTTTTTTCATGTTCTCTTCTGCTTGGAAATGGAACAAATGTGGTTGGCGCAACTATTTTTCTCTCACATATAAACGGCGTTGTTGGGCATGGTTGGCTTTGAAAGCATTTCACTAACGCCCTATTCCTTGTTGGACTTGGGTAAAAGCTTATTATTTGGACGCGACATACATATATTTCATATGAGTCCTTTTTTTTCTCACTTTCTACTGTTTTCTTCTGGGATATATAGATGGAAAAGCACACATGATTGTTGGAGATATTTCGCATTCATTACTCTCTTTTTTTTTTTCTCGAATGAATAGAAGAACGCATTAAATAGACAAGATATATGTATTCAATTTTCTTGAAATGCTCAAGCTGTACCCCTTGTCACATGTATGTAAGTCCATCTGTCCAAGCAGGCAGGGGCTCTAGATCCGAGAACGAGGCCTCCAACTGGCATAAGGGTGCCCATCCCCATATGGCACGAGATGGTCTACGTCAGACGTATTGACCAAGCCAGGATGTACTTGGGATAAATCCGAAATACCAATGAGTTTCATGACACTCTCCATCTCATCTTTGAGCACTAGAAAGAAACAAAGAAAAAGTCAGCCAGCCAATCTACACACATTTGGTTCTAATGGTCTTCTTGACCTCATGCACTTACATTGAACGAGATGCTCGGCGCCCTCAGAGCCATACATTAGCGAATAGAGGAATGTCCGTCCGATTCCCACAGCCGTAGCCCCCAGACACAGCGCCTTGATGATATCCCCACCTCTGCGGAACCCCCCATCAACGTAGACCTCCATACGGTCAAACACCTTGGGGCAGTTCCTATGCATCTCGAGGAGCAAGAGGATCGACGGCGGGGCGAAGTCGAGGTTGCGCCCACCATGGTTGCTCAGCATGATACCCTCGACGCCACACTCCATGGCCATCTTGGCATCCTGGTAGCTGGTGATTCCCTTGAGGATGATGGGCATGCTGGTCACACTCCTGATCCACTCGATGTCGCGCCACGTCATGCCCTGGTCGATGTAGCTGCCCATCAGCTTCGTCAGCCCTCCTCCCCCTTTCTTGTCGGTCACGAATCGCTGTCCCGTCACGGGGTTGACGATGGCGTCGTCCGAGTCGTCCACCTTGAGGCGCTCGTCGGATTCGCGCTTGCCGCGACCTGCTGCGTCTACGGTGAGGAAGACGGCGCGTACGCCAAGGGATTCGGCTTTTTGTAAGGCTTCTTGCGATTTCGACTTGTCTCTGTTTAAGTATAACTGGAAGAAGAAGGGGTGGTCGGGGGCTTCTTGGAGGACTTCGTTGATGGGATGGCTGGAAGCCGATGAGATCTGGGGTTCTATATGTCAACACATTGAAATGGAATGGGAGTGCTGTTTTGTGTGTGTTCAAAAATACAATTTCTAGTATGCCTGATGATTTCGAGGCTCGGGCAAGAGCCTTCTCGCCCTCGGGATTGATGAGCTTGGCAAGCCCCGTTGGACACACAAACAGTGGTACCTTGACTGGGATGTCCAGAACGGTGCTCGACGTGTCGACCATGGCTACGTTCTTCATGACTCGGGGCCGAAACCAGACGCGCTTGAGCATAGACTCGTTGGCATCGCGGGTCCAGCAATCCGTTGAGGCTGTCGAGTAGAATGTGTATGCCTTTTTGGGTGCCCATGTCGCTGCTGTCTTCTCAAAATCATACCTGCGAGGTATGTCAGTTTTACAGACAAAGATGTGAACTACAATGGTTTAATGTCATTCTTACAGGTTTATAACGCTGTCTAGTGGAGGCTTCTCCTCTTCTGCCGGTGCTTTGGCCACTGGGCTGGCAGTGGGTGAGGGGGCGTTTGCACTCGTCCATGGCTCGGTGGTGGTGGTGGTAGAGTCTAGAGTGCCCTTGAAGCAGTCCCCTGAGAGACTCTGTTTGATAATTGATGCTGAATGAATTTCAGAGTATGCGACAGTGGCATCTCTGCCGGCGTACTTTAGGATAACTATGACATGGTGTTAGCCATTCTGTTAGTCTTGTCGGTAGTGCGTACACCTACTCGAAGCACCACCAGGGTGCTCTGGGATGAACTGAGTAACATCCCACACGCCATCCTCGACCACGATCCAACAATCGTCGGGCTTGTTATGTTCGAGGACGGTGAGGGCTGACACCAGTCCTATGTCTCCCATGTCGAGCTGTCTTTGGATCTTTCAATGATACATGTAGTAATGGATTAGGCTGTCTTCAATTAATGGGCAGCCTGTGAGCAAGAGGGAACGCGGCCACTGCAGACACAAACAAGAAAGCATTCGGCTTGGATCTTTTATCTTTATGACAAAAGGATACGATAGGTTTTAAACACATATACATTATATCTATCATGCCGTTGAAGTGTGCTAGACGGAGTAGTCCGCAATGATTCCGGGTGGGGTCAGGAGCCATCCGTCTACAACGGACTGACCCCGCCCCGCCTACAAGGCTGTCGTCATGTGTCTGGCATCTATCACATCAGGACCACGGACAAGGTCAAAAAGGGAAAAAAAAGGGAGGGGCATATAATGAATTATAAGGGAGAGATCAAATTATCGGTAGTGTAAACGGGGCAAATTATACTTATACTAGCATGTTCTCGACGTCCCATTGTCACGGAACTCCATTATTCCCAGACCACTGAGACCAGAAACGCGACGCCGCCACGCGCAGCTGGTATGGGGACCAGTGTCAGCCAATCAGAGTCGCGTTCTAGACGTACAAGCCACCAGCTGTCGCGGGAACCGGGAAACGGGAGTCGTGCACAGACCAACCACTTTAACCACTCGACGCGGTCTGCCCCCCGTTAAAAAGCGCGTAAAGACGCGTTTTGGTAACCAGGGATTTCGATGGGCCGTGGCAGATGGCCAGACTAAAACCCGCCCTCGACTCCCAATTTCCCATAATCCGTATTGCTTCATCTTCAATTACTCTCTTTTCTCACAACCAGTAACAACTGCACCCACAAACACAACCATCACTCATTACTAGCAACTGCCTTCTGTCTATTTTCTTACATCTGATCATAATTGTGGAAGGTGCAATCCTGGTAAATACCTGCAACGTACTTGCTCGCGTGTTTTTCCTGTTTGCTCCTGCCTCTATTCCACGCACACATAATGTCTTGCACCGTTCTGGGAAAGAGGGCTCGGGCTGTCGAGGCAACTGGTAAGTCGAGACGCAGACAAGGAAGGAGTTACCCAATGTGCATTTCACTAACAACTTTTCCATCTACAGAATCACCAGAGACCCCGAGTAAGAGGACGACGCGTCGTGCCGCTGCTCTTATCAACGACGAGAACCTAGACCCCGAAAACGCCAACGATGAGGACGACATACTCCGCGAGCTGCCGCTCAAGCGGAGCCCGAAGAAGCTTCCCGTCACACCCTCGACGCCACGCAAGAGGGATGCTCTCGCTGGCAACCCTGGCACTCCTCGCCATGCTGTCATGTCGGCCGGAAAACTTTTCAAGCGTCTGACGCCCTCTTCGCCCGCCTCCCCCTCGACCGTCCAGACCATCTACCACTCAGCACGTCAGCTCTTCTCCCACGGCGGCGAAGCTTGCCAGCTCGTCGGCCGTGACGAGGAACGCCAACAGTTGACCGGTTTCCTCGGCCGATGCTCACCCAACTCGACTGCCTCATCTCCAAGCGGTTGCCTCTACGTCAGCGGGCCCCCTGGCACGGGAAAGAGTGCCATGATTACACAGACACTCCAGGAATATTCTAGCATGCCCAACGTACGCTCGACCTACCTCAACTGCATGAGCATCAAGTCTTCCAAGGACCTGTACACTACCCTCCTGGGCGCTCTGGGAGAAGACAGCGATGTGACCGAGGCCGATGCCGTGACGGCGTTGCAGAACCGCTTCTGCTCCAAGAAGCAAGATTCCGAGACGGTGTACTTGGTTACGCTGGACGAGATCGACCACATTCTGACCATGGGCCTTGAGAGTCTGTACCGCGTCTTTGAGTGGTCTCTGCAGGAGCCTTCCCGGCTTTTGCTCGTCGGTATCGCCAACGCCCTCGACTTGACAGACCGCTTCCTACCCAGGCTCAAGGCTAAGAACTTGAAGCCCGAGCTTCTGCCCTTTCTCCCTTACAAGGCGCCTCAGATCAAGAACATCATCACAGTCCGGCTCAGGTCGCTGGCACCAGCAGCCAAGGAGGGCTTTGTACCTTTCATCCACCCAGCCGCCATTGAGCTCTGCTCGCGCAAGGTTGCTAGCCAAACAGGAGACCTCCGCAAGGCATTTGAGATTTGCCGCCGTTCCCTGGATCTTATCGAGACGGAGACCAAGTCCAAGCACGAGGACGAAGCGCGCGCCAACCTCCTGCAGCAGACCCCCACTAAGAGGCCCCTCGGCGAGAAGGTCAATGGCTCTTCGAGGCCTGGAAAGACACTGGTCCAGGCCATGACGGAGTCGCTCAAGACGCTTACACCCGAGACGGCTCCCCGAGCTTCGATTGGCCACCTCAACAAGGTGACTGCTGCAGCCTTCAGCAACGGCACCGCTCAGCGTCTCAAGGCCCTCAACCTGCAGCAGAAGGCTGCCCTGTGCTCCCTGGTGGCCTACGAAAACCGTGCTCGTGCCAACGCCAAGTCAACTGACGTCGCGGCAACACCGTCCAAGGCGCGCCAAATGATGGCACCGACTATCAAGACTCTCTTCGACACGTACTGCCTTCTCTGCACTCGCGACTCGGTGCTCCACCCACTCTCGAGTTCCGAGTTCCGCGAGGTCGTGGGCAGCCTGGAGACACTGGGACTTGTGAATGCCGTGGATGGCAAGAAGGGCAGCTTTACCGCCCCGCAGACACCCAGCAAGCGTGGACGAAGGGCTGCTGTTACGAGCGGCGGCGACGAGGGTCGCATCGCCAGCGCTGTGGGCGACAAGGAGATGGAGTCGGTGGCCGAGGGCATCGGTGCCGGCATATTGGGAAGCATTCTGAGTGGTGAGGCCCTCGACTGAGTGGTTTCCACTAATATTTTTGGCGAGCACTGCGTTTTTCTTTTTCTTTTCTTTTCTTTTTCTTACTGCTTGGTGTTTTTGGGGACTGTTTTCAACTGCATACTGGCATTTTGTTCGGCGTTATAATAGCATGAAAGAAGCATACAAGAGAGGCGCACCATGATGGAGGCAACGTTACACATAGTTTAGAATAGATGACAGGGGGGACATGGGAGAGAGCATAAGTGGGCGGATGTACCAAAGGGATTGTCATAGCTTGTTTTGCTTGCTACAAGCGTAATAATTGAGTGGCGATTGGTTGTACAAAAAGAGTATTGTGATCTACGTCGACGTGCATCAAGAGGGCCCAGCAGCGCCAACGGGAACTTGTGAGCAAGAGCACCATTGTCTGACCAACTGGCGGAGGCCCGGAGGGGGGGTTGGATAAGTGGACGATCCCTTCCCGGTGAGAATGTGGGATGCAGGATGAGGAGTTGGGTCACTGTCTGCCCACCAAATTTCGCAAGGATTGAGGAGTCAGAGGCCCAAAAATAATGCAGAGCACTACGTCGTAGAGACGTAACACGGAATTCATTTTTCTTCTTCTACGACTTCCTCAGATAAAAAAAATGTTGCAAACATAGTATTACTTGACTGGGTAATAAGTGTAGCCGTTGGGTTATTGCTGTCAGGCAAGAAACAAGAGGAGAAGGATGAAAAGTCGGTGCGCTTCATCCGCAGCAAAGGGTCCCCTTTGTTACCCCCTCATCTCCGTGCTCTCTTGCGAGCGAAAGACTTCGTATTGACATTGTCCCTTGTCAGCTCTCTACTCTCACCTTTCTCCTCCTCTCATCATTTCAAAATCACCCACGTCCACGCAAGACACACACACACACAAACACACACACACAAACACACACACACAAACACACACAGAGAGAGAGAGCCCGGACACGCGGCACACACATATTACGCGCTCTCCTACTATTACAGGAAAGGATTACGCGTGTACGTGTGCGTGCGTGCGTATGTGTGTTGTATCACAGCTATCCCACCCCGCTTATTACCATCCCTTTTTTGTTCCCCAAGGGACACGCTTGTCGTTAAGTTCTGCCTCATCGCCAAGGGGACCCTGAAGACCAAGCTTTTTGGCTTGGCGTGGGCGCCGAGGCCCGATTTCTTGGCACACATGCAGGACCTGAGGACCTGAGCAGTGAGCACTCAGCAGCCCGCGAGGGCGAGACAAGAGCCAGAGAAACCTCAGACGACTTGGAGAAAAGACGAAGGAACAATCCATCCAGTGGGAAATAATTGGGGAGATTCCCATTATTATTACTACGGATCACACAAAGGGCCCGAGGGGAGAGAGGGGATTTTTTGAAGTGCAAGGATTGGCATTCGTGACTGCAACTGTTTCTGCGTCACTTTGGATTTCGCCCAGTCTTCCATCTTTGCCCCTCCTTTTTTTTTCTCCTCTCAGGAGGTTGAGAGTTGACCTGAAAGAATGATTGAGGGGGAAGAAAGGGAAGGTGGTGCAATAGGAGCAGCAGCTCCTGCCGCCGCCGGTGCTGCTACTGCCAGTGCTACTGTGGCGTCCGGGCCACCTCCACCTCCACAGATGACGCTAGTTGGCCTACCTGTACGGGCAAGGGCACCGCAGCCACCAAAACCACCGCCACAGCCGCCCCTACAGGCGCCACCATCAGCAGCGGCCCCTGTGCCTGTGCCTGCGACCACCCCCATAGCCCCTGTGGCTCCAGCGGCGAAGACTTCTACTTTAGTTGATCGGGTCGTCCCAACTGTCCCCCCAGCTGGCCCAGCTGAAGACGCTGTAGCGGTACCGACTCTAGCACCACCATATGCTGGAGTACCGCCAAAAACACCACAAACGTCCGCCGCTCGTCAACCGCCACCTTCCGTGACACCCGGCCAGATCCACCAATACCAGCACCAGCAGCACCAGCAGCACCAACAACTCCCCCAAAGAGGAACGAGGAGTCGTCGTCCAGCCCCGCCGCCGCCAGTCCATGGTTCCTGGAATCTGAATCCAACGGTGCGGTTTGCGCCATCACCCTCACCCTCATCCTCGACATACTCCTCCTCCGAATCCTCCTCTTCCTCCACTGATTCGTCCTCGTCCTCCTCCTTCTACTCCGACGTTTCCTCCTCCCACGAATCGTCGTCCTTGATCAGGCCCGCCGCCGCACCATCATTGTCGCCGACGTCTCCATCATCACCCAAGCGCCGCCAGAACTCGTCTTCTTCCTTCTCCCACCACCGCCATCGCCCATCCTCCAGCAGCCCACTGCGCTCCTCGACCGAGCTCTCGGAACCCGTGTCGCTGTCTGCTGCCGCCTCCGTCACCAATAGTCCGCCGCTTGCCAACAACGACGGTGCCCCCTCCGCCGTTAGCGCGCGGCGACGACAACGCGTCCTCGACTCCCCTGTCCCCGCCCGCGTGTCCATGCCTCCTGGCTCGCAATCGGGGATGCCGAACCGCCTCTCGTCGTCGTCGTCGCCCTCGCTCCCGCTGAACTCGTCGCCGTCCGCCCCCGCCGACGCCACATCAGACCAGTCAGCCGCGGTCACGGACACGAACGCGACCCCTGGACCCCACGCCGCCCCCTCGCCATCCCCCTCCTCCTCTACCAACAACACCAACAACAACGGCGACGGTCGCGCCAGCACCAGTACCAACGCAAACGCTGCTGCCAATGCACGCCGCGGTAACGCCCCGAATTCAGGGTCCTCGGCACCCAGCAGACGCTCGTCTGGGTCGCCCGCACCGTCGTCAACCTCGGCTACGCCCACCTCCCGTAGCAGCCTCCTGTCGCGTTTCAAGATACCAATTTCTCTACCCACGCGCACCCGCCACGTAACCGACTTCTACATCCAGACGGACAAGTCCCCTCGCCACAGCTACAGCCCAGGCGACCATGTCCGCGGCACCGTTCACCTCACCGTGTCCAAGCCTGTGCGCATCACCCACCTCACCGTCTCCCTTAACGGTTATGTCCAGGTCGTCAAGGACACGTCAGCCGGCTCCAAGACTTCGTCTAGCGCCGTGTCATCCCGCCTGCCACAAGGCGGCTCCAACAGCCCCCAGTACCATGGCAATGGTCTAGCCAGCCTTTTCCAGGATGAACAGGTCCTCAGCGGCGAGGGGAGGTTGGATGTGAGCAAGTACCAGTTTGGTTTTGACCTGGTCTTTCCCTCACATGGCCTCCCCAGTAGTATCTCTGTATGTTCCCTCCCCTCCCCCCATGCGTGACCGTGCTATAATATTCAGAGGGTTTGTCGCTAACCCCCCGCATCAGTTCGGTCTGGGGACCATCGCCTACATGGTAACAGCAACGCTTACGAGGCCGACATCCATCGCCCCAACTATGTCGTGTGACAGAGATGTCCAGCTGATGGATAAGATTGATATTGGTCGGGTACGGCCACCACGGCCCCGGCCAATCTTCCTCGAGCCGATATCAAAGCGCAAGAGGCGCAAGAGGTCCACGGGGCTCGAAAGGGCTACCCCTACCCCGGATGCCACTGGCCAAGAAGCTGGATCCGAGGCTGGTTCTGTCGCTCCATCGTCAGTGACCGCAGACGATGCCTCGCGTAATCGGTCAACGATCGACCTACGCCACACCGATCAGAGCGATATACGGAGCGAGATTAGCGCCGGCAGCGTCCGTAGCGTCAGCACAGGCGGCTTGAGTCGTGCCGAGCTCGCCCAGGTGGCTGAAGCGAAGCAGCAAGCTGTCGATGACAAGACGATAACAGCAACCATTGCCGTTCTGCGCGGTGGCTGCCTGCCTGGTGATACAGTCCCCGTGCGCATCACCGTCCAACACATTGAGCGCATCAAGAGCATGAATGGTGTCATTGTGACCCTTTTCCGTCGGGGAAAGGTTGACTCAAACCCCCCGGCGTCGCTCTTTGATGGCACCATGTCAGACGAAGACAAGAGGAAGCTTAACAAGGACGATTCGTACCCGCGGTCCCGGACCGGCCTGGGTGGGTTGTCCCTCTCGTCGGCTGGTTCGACTCGCGTCTTTAGGCAGGATCTCGACCAGACCATGTCGCCCCTCATCATCAACCCGGCAACATTGCAGGCTACTGTCACGCTATCGGTCAAGTTGCCCGAGGAGCCATTCCCCACTACCATGGGCGTGCCGGGCGACATGATTGCCTTCCGATACTATGTCGAGGTGCTAGTCGACCTCAAGGGCAACATGTGGAGCTCAGTTGGAGCTCAGGACTCGCGCATGGGCTCCACGGGAGGCGGCATGTTGGATGGCGTTGGCGCCAACTACAACCCAAGGCGAGGTGTGGCCATCCGCGACACCGAAGCCATGCGGAGGGCCAAGAGTGTCGTCGCAGTGGCCATGGAGGTCATTGCCGGTACCACGGACAGCTCCCGTAACAACAAGCCCTCTCGACTGTGGACATCACCATCCATCAGGCCAATGGGCACCAGTCTGAATGAGGATGATCAGCAGCAGGGCTCCTCTCCTTATCTCGGGCACAGCCATCATCAACCCAACGCACCATACCAACATCAAAACCAGAGCCAGCCCGACATAACACCGCCACCCATCAATGGTCATCCTGCCCACAGCCCGTCAACGTACAACCCCAACGGCCAACGATTTTACAGCCAGTCACCCATGGGCCAGTCCGGGATGGGCCCGCCACACCCCTATCTCCCATACCCGATGGTTGATGACTACCGAGGCGAATCGCCGGCATACTTCCCGCCACCCCAGATGCCAGAGCAACACACGTTGTCAGACAAGGAGCGCGTGCGCCAAGCGGAAATGAGGCTACTCCCAAGCCAGCCACCCGACCCCAATGCTGCCTCAGGCTCAGGCTCCGGCTCAGGCTCCGGCGCGGCTGCGGCCTCGACCCCGTCTGCACCAAATGCGGATGGCGGTGCCCCCCATGGCGATGCAAGCGATGCAGACGAGACGCCGACTGCTATCCCCAGCGCACCACCGCTAGAACATGCAGATCAGGGCCCATCGGCACCGACGCATGATGATATTGAGACACCAACGGGTCCCTCGACGAGTGGCGAAGACAAGCAGGAGCGCGAGCGTCGTCGTCTCATGAACGAGGCCAGCGCACCACCAGAGATCCCCGACGACATGGACAGGGCACGAAGTGGGCCGTCGAGGCCACCTGATGCCGACGACGATGAGGCGCAACCGAGTGCGCCCACGCTCGATGAGGAGGATGAGCAGCAGCCACACCGTCACAACCAGCACCAACATCACCAACAACATCATCACTCCACATATGGAGCTGGTGCTGGGCCATCCAACTCGAGATCGAGCCATGATGATTACGAGCAGCTTCCAGCTTATGTACGATGATCAAGGGAGCGAGCGATGAAAACCGGGGATAACCCGACTTTTTTCTTTACAGTTATTTGGACGTTTATGGATTCATTTTATTATATATATCTTTTTGTAATCATGTTTATTTTTTCTATCTCATTTTTTTGGAACCCCCTTTTTATGAAGAAAATAGTAGACGGCCGAATAGGGAGGAAGGGACTTGAAGCATGGTGTATATTCTTTTTGGAGGGGATTCGGTACGGTGTTTTTGGAGTCGTGTTTTCTATTACCAATGTTTATTACTATTAACCCAGGGTTACAACGTTCTGCTGCCTCTACTTCATTCTGATGTTTTATATCCTGTATTTAGAGTAGGGCTGTATACTGACAGGGTTCCTTCTTTGTTCTAATACTCCTTTTATCTAGTAAGTATAGAGTATACCATGGGGCTTTATATGAAAAGTGTACAGATATTTTTGTTCCAACAATTGTCTTCTGGAGCATAAGGTGTTGTATTTTAAAACAATGTAACCAAATGATGTGTTCCTAAGTTTGTACAGGGTGATTTAAAACCAAATAAGAAAGCAAGATGAGACCAACGACAATGCCCGTGCTACCCCTAAAGGCTAGTGCTGCAGCACGATAGGTGCCCCCTTCTCCCAGTTATCAAGACTCTGCTTGATATTGACCCAGTAGCGCAGCCTGACAGCCTCCTTCTTGGCAGCATCGATGTTGTCGGTGGCAAAGGCGTCATCGAGGACCTCCTCGCTCTGGCGGATGCGCTCGTCATTCTCGTTTCGCGGACGCTCCAGCTCCTCCTCGGACTCGGCCTCCTCAATCTCCTCGCGGGCCTCGAGGACCGTCATGAGCAGGTCAGGCTCCTCGGTCTTGAGGGTCTCGTCGTTGGCCACGTCGACGCCCCTCAGGGAGAGGAGGTACTGGGCGCGCAGAAGGGGGTCGGACAGGGTCCTGTAGGCCTCGTTGATGAGTGCGGATGCGGCCTCGGCGGCAGGCTTGGACGTCGCGGGCTGCAAGTCCGGGTGGGCGCGGGCCTGGAGGCGGAGGAACTCGCGGCGCAGGGAGCGCGTGTCGATGGGGAAGTGGCCCGTCGGCGGGGGACCGTCGGGTAGTGTGGAGGGGAACATTTCGTAGTGGTTCTTTGGAGGGGATGATACGAATGGGATTTGATCGTCGTTGTCATTGTTGCTGTTGCTGTTTAGACGGGCTTGGGTGGCGGTTGTGTAGGATGACGCCCTGCTGAGGAACGATGTGGTAGGATGGCGACGCCATGATGGTGCTGTTGACAATGGGGTTCCGGGTGATACTGCTGCTGTGCTACGCCCTTGGAGTCGACAGCGGGTGCATACCCGGGTTAAGGATGCGCGGAAGGGTGGGATTGCGGAGGGGCGCATATTTGGAAAATTGAACGTTGATGATGTTTGTAGTTGTCCGTACTGTAATATTAGCGGGCTTTTTTTTATTAGAGAGAGCGCGCTCGGAGGTTGCGGCCTTTGTCAATGACGGTTACGTCTTTTCTTAGTAATATGACGCTGAACTAGACCGCTTCTGCTCTAGACTGTTAGCCGAGCACATATAGATTGGAACGTCCATTTCTTTTAACACAATGGGTGGAAAGATAGAATAGAAAATATCCATCATGTACGAAATTCAATGGGATTTTGCATTGTTAGATGAGGAAAGAAGGAATGTGTGAGAAGAAGAAGGACCGTTGTGCAATATGTCGTGATCTCGGTTGTCTGGGGTAAAGTAGTAATGCTCGATAGGTGAGTGGCCCGGGGATTGGGACCCATGGCAGCCTTCGCCGATGACTTCCCCAATCGGGACGTATCGTTTGCCGGGACAATGTTGGCCGAACGTTGGCCGACAAGATAGCAGAAAGAATACTAGACCGACTTCAAGTCTTCTCTTTTCCATCTTCTTTTACATGTATATAGCGTTACATCTTTCGTCCACCATCAGCATCGCACTCCTTCCATGTCAATTCAGTCTGTTCCCCCGTCTCAAACCATGGCCAAGGTATATGATGCTGCCGATGGTAAGTTTGCCCGCCGCCTGCCCCCGCCTTCTCGTTATCCCCCGCTATAGCGTGATTGATGGGCGGCCATTGACTGACGACAACGAAAATAGTTGCCAAACACAACTCGGCCGACAGTTGCTGGGTGGTCCTCTACGGAAATGTATACGACGTGACGGAATTCCTGCCCGAACATCCAGGCGGCGAAAGGGCAATTCTCAGCCTGGCGGGCAAGGACGCCACCGAGGAGTACGACCCTATCCACCCGCCGGGAATACTCGAGGACAACCTCAAGCCCGAGGCTATGCTTGGCCGCGTCGACCCGGATACACTGCCCAAGGACGAAGAGGAAGAGTCTTTGGAGGCGTCCAGCAGCTCAGGCGCTGCTTCCGGTAGCAGTGGTGGTGGTGCGAACGGTGCTGGCAGCGGTAGCGGCAGCGGTAGCGGCGGAGATGACGGCGACAATGGCAAGCCCAAGTCGAAACCGCTACTCCCCGTCAAGGCGCTGCTCAACATGGACGACATCGAGGAGGAGGCTACGAAGCGCATCTCCAAGAGGGCGTGGGCGTACTACTTCTCCGCAGGCGACGACCTTATCTCCAAGAGGTTCAACAACGCAGTATACAAGGACATTCTGCTTCGGCCGCGAGTCTTCGTAGACTGCACGCAGTGCGACCTGTCCACGACGCTGCTCGGACACAAAGTGGGTTTGCCGCTGTACGTCTCGCCCGCGGCCATGGCGCGACTGGCGCACCCAGACGGTGAGCACGGCATCGCCAAGGCGGCGGCGCGCTTCGGCGCCATGCAGATCATCTCCAACAGCGCGTCGATGACGCCGGAGCAGATTGCGGAGGGTGCGGCGCCAGGCCAGGTCTTCGGGTGGCAGCTGTACGTGCAGACGCAGCGTGCCAAGAGCGAGGCGATGCTGCGGCGCATCAACGCCATGAGCGACCGCTTCAAGTTCGTCTGTCTCACACTGGACGCCCCCGTCCCGGGAAAGCGCGAGCACGACGAGCGCACAAACATCGACACGACCGAGGCCGTCGTCTCGGCCAGCAACGAGAAGGACGAGGCCGAGAAGAGGCCCGGTGGCGGCGGCGTGGGCCAGCAGCTCTTCTTCGGCACCGCCGCCGACCTCACCTGGAAGACTACCCTGCCCTGGCTGGCCGAGCACACTGACCTGCCCATCGTCCTCAAGGGCGTCCAGACTCACGAGGACGTCTACCTCGCTGCGCAGCATGCACCCCAGGTGAAGGCCGTCATCTTGTCCAACCACGGCGGCAGGGCCCTCGACACGGCCCCTCCGGCTGTCCACACCCTCCTCGAGATCAGGAAGTACTGCCCCGAGGTGTTTGGCAAGATCGAGATCTGGGTCGATGGCGGTATCAAGCGTGGTACTGATGTTGTCAAGGCGCTCTGCCTGGGTGCCAGTGCTGTTGGGACTGGTCGTGGTCCCCTCTTTGGTCTTGGTGCTGGTGGTCAGGCTGGTGTCGAGAGGGTTCTTGAGAGTGAGTTTTCTTCTGGTGGTTTCTTTTATTATGCGTACTACTTGTCAAAGATGGTGACTAACGTTGTTTTTTTCTTATTATTTCTAGTCCTCGAGGCTGAGACGGCTACATGTATGCGTCTGCTCGGAGCCAAGAGCGTTGCTGATCTAGGTCCCCATTTTGTAAGTTGGACTTCTTTAATCCCTCTTCTCTGTACCTATAAAGCTGACATATTCTACTCGACAAGATCAACTCTCGTCGTGTCGAGAGGGACATTTACGACGGCGAACCGGGTCTAGACAAGGGACTCCTCTGGACTAAGTCGAAGTTATAAGTGTCATCTTACTCAATTCCTCCACAGGGGCATTTGTACAAAGGAAGAAAAAACAAGCATCACTGTTAGATATCTCTCTCTTTTTGGCTTATTAATCAGCGTGCCTTTCTATATCACAGCTCACCCTCACACATACACACACTCTCTCTCTCTCTTTTCTTGCGCACCATGATTCTCAACCTGCACAGATAGAACCTGTCAGTGTGGCAAACTTACCAAAGGCAGGCGTTCGTGGGTTAGGTAGGCGTGAGTGAATCTTGTCCTCCCCTCACCCACACCCCGGAATCTATTGGCAATGGTTCACAGCAGACTAGCTGTATGGTCCGAAAGCTTTTTTTTTCTCGTGCCGAAAGCTTGCTACATGTGATATTGACCTTATTGAACTAGCAATAGTCAGGCCTGGGGTAACCCCGCGCGTGAAGGAGCATCTACCGAGATACAGGCAGTAGTGCTACTGAGATTGACTCGCATGACCCCACGCGATACTAACTATGAACAATGGCGACACGATGATGCGGGATGGACGGCATTGATAGAGAGCATTGGCAAATTGTACTGCTAATACTCCGTACTGCTAGTATCATCACACATTGACAATATTGCTACTTGCCAACTGGCACCATGACCAGACACTGATGCTGGAAGTACACACGGACATTGCTACCGGATGGAGCACGGGACAAAGTTTTACGTGCATGAATACGAGCCAATGGAAAGGGGTGGCGAAATTTGAGGACAAAGAGAGATGCGCAAATTAAGAGACGAACCCCGGGATGATACAGTCGCATTTGTTTTGTATGTATGTAGGGCCGTAGGCGAAAGAAAGATTTTCTTCTTTTTTTTCTTATTACAGCATGTTTTTTAAAGTTGAGACTTGTGTATGTACGCCCGTCCACGTTTTGGGGTGTCTTTCGGTCTATACAACCTATATAGGCAAGGAGGGAAAAAGTAGTGATAGAGCTGGTAGTAATGGTACTCTGTGGAGAGAGGGAGAAGAAGAGAGTGTGTGTGCTTGATGATCCAGTCAAAGTGCTAGGGTCGTGTACATCAGATGTACCTTGCGTCGCTAGCTTCGGAACGCGGAGGAGAAACGTTGGACAAGCAAGGCAGGTCACACGGCCTTGTGCTGGTTGGTACATGACCACATGTATTCGCTATTATTATTAGTACTAGTATTATGGAGGTATTCTTACTAGTACTCTCGTTGGAACCTTTCGTTGCGAAATATGTATTGGACGCCACCTGTTCTTTCTCATCAGCCACTTCCTCGCAGACAGCTCACAAGCAAACAGAGAGAAGATTGATCCACACAAGAACAGAACGAGGAAAAGACTTGCAAAAAAAAAATAACGAGTTTGTGCTTCCAGATAGTTTACAGTGATGCAGATAAATCTACACCCTGACCATGATAGGGACCAGTGGCGATACGCGGAGCTGGTCGGGAGCATTCCCCCGCACGGAAGCGTGTAAGTGCCAAAAAGAGGAAAGAGGGGAAAGAGAGGAGAAGAAGTCCCATCCCCCTCACCATGTGCGGCGTGCCCCCGACACGAAAGGAGGCCATCATCACAAGGAACCGAGGGAGAGGGAGATAAAAAATCCAAAAGAAATGATATGGGAGGGGGAGAGGGACAGTTTATGTCTACTAATACGAGAGTGGTGTACTTCGTGCAGGCAACGGATTGTTCAGCGCCGCCAAGAAATCGTTACCCCAGAAGCTAAAAAAACTTGTTGCGGGGGGAGACTGGGACACACTCAAGTACTAGCCACGCTAAATACTTAATGTGGGTCCGGGTCTGGGGGAAATACGGACTTGCATTCACGCATCTCGTACTAGCGCATCCGCCAATTGGCCCTTTTCCCTCTCTTTCACCCTTCCAGACTTTGGTAGACTGCCGTCTCTTTCAATATATGTGTACGGAGTACGGTAATCGCTAATAGTAGATGTCCGAGGCCTTTTGCTACTCTATTATTTTCAATTACTCGCGTGTGCCCTTGTCCGCAATTGGTCATGATTATCCCCCTCTCCTCCACACACACACACACACACCCCTCGAGCTTCGGATCTACACTTGGGAATAATATTCCCCTCCATCCTGGGATGTTTCCTATTGAGCCATACAACGTACCTAACTAACTCGTACGAAGTATACCGAGTAATACCACACTTCCAATGAATAGTGTCAACTTGTTGGTAACCCTAATTGATCCCATGCGTTTGCCCCATGGCCTGGTCTTGCGCCCATGCGGCCATACCCCCCCTCGGATACTTCCATTTTTTTCTCTCTCTGAGCAGGTGCGGCCAACAGTTCCAACGCACCTTCCCACACATAGACGCATCCACGGGGTATTCGGTCCTTCCATTCCCCTTTCGGCGTAACAGGACACTCTTAGACTCTCTTTTTGTACTTGTAGCTTCTGCTTCCCGCCTCTTCGCTCTTTCCTCATTTCTCCTTTCATCTATTTCTTCTCCTTTTTCTTGATATCTCTCGTCTCTCCTTTTCCTTTCTCATTCCCCTCCTCTCTCCTCCCCCTTCTCTCAAGAGTCCGCAAATCTTCACCATCTGCGGCGCAACTACCATCCTTTCTTCTCCGTGTGAAAAGGCATAGAACAAAGGGAAACAGGACAGCCCGTCCTTATTTTCGCAAACATGTCTGACAAGGGAATGGTTCGTGAGGAGTCCAACCCGCAAGATGTGAAGCCTTCCAAGCGACGCGGTTGCGCGCGCCACTGCAAGCGCTTCTGGTGGCTGCATCTTATCATCTTTTGCTGCATCACCGTCCTTGTTGTATGCCTGGTGTACGTTATTCCCATCCCTCCCCGACTGACTCCGCACAGAAATCGTGGGAATGCAAGGACCAACTAACACCGCTTGGTAGCATCTTTGTCGGTGTCCCCAACATTGCCCAGAGCAAGCTCAACGACGCCAAGCTTAAGATCCAGGGTGTTAATGTCCTCGACTCGCGGCCCGAGTCCTTCACTATGGAGATCAACTCGACCATCTCCACCGACGGCTCCATCAAGGCCAACATTGACCCTTTCTTGGGCGAGATGTATCTCGAAGACCTTGGCCAAGATAGTACCTTTGCCACGGTCGACTTCCCCAAGACTAATGCGAACAAGCACCAGTCGGTCAATGTCAGCCAGCACGTCAACATTGCCGACATGACCAAATTCACAACCTTCAACACTTGGTTCGTTAACAACGAGACATTGAAGGTCTCCGTCGACGGTCACACCAAGGTCAAGCCCAACGGCCTTGACCGCAAGGCGAGCGTCCACTTTAAGAAGACGGTCGACATGAACGGCCTCAACAACCTCAAGGGAACCACTGTCCCTGTCGACACGGCTGTCCTGTCCTTTACCAAGGACAAGGATGGCAACAACTTCAAGGGTGTTGCCAAGATTCCCAACGCCTCCGTCTATACCCTCGACATTGTAAGTCTGCCTCAATCCCCTTTTCCCCTTCTCTCCTGTTTTGTTCTCTTTTTCTTTCGAAAGGAAAAAGGGAAGTAGAAACGGGAATGAAATCAACAAAGAAAGAAGAGGAATGGTAGAGAGAAAACGCACATGTACTTACCTCGTCCACTCTCAGGGCAACATCACCTACTCCAACTATGTCGGCGACGTCAAGGTCGGCACCATGGTCATCAACAACGTCCTCCTTAGTCCCGGCGACAACACACTCCAATTCACCGCCTCTGTGAACCAAGCACGCGTTGTCGATATGCTCCAGAGCGACAAATACTGCAAGACCCAGGTTATTCCCTTCGAGCTGGTCTGTGAAAAGGTCGTCAACAACGGCGAGGAGCTCAACTACTTCCGTGACGCCCTCAGGTACAAGAGGCAGACAGTCGACATGGAGATTGGCAAGATTGTCGAGAAGACTCTTGGCTCAAAGCTTGGCTGCAGCTCTGATTAGTGGACAGATGACCATGGCCGTCTGGCTCTTGACTGAACGGCCTCGGGAGCATGCCCATCATATCTTCCACTTCCGTAAATTTTTTGGCATGTATTTTTCTTTTTTCCTTGTCTTATATATTGCGTTTACCGCCTCGTTGAGGTTGTGCCATTTGGAGGCATGATGTATTTCGCTCTGTGCCGGATACATAGGGCAGGACACCGTTATAACGGCACAGTTTTGTTGGCTCGGATGATACCTCGGTGTGTGTTTTGACTCTGTGCTGGAACAGATGAGGAGTCTGGTTGTGTTTGCTGTTAATACGTATGTACTGAAAACCAACGATATAAACATGAAGAATGAAAATGGAAAGCACGCACCAATTGCAAGTCTGAATGTTTGTATCTCTCCTCCTCTCTGAGACTGGTATCATTATATTATTTTGGTTTATACGAGCTATATTGTGACACGTAGTTGGAACAAGGGCAGCAGCGTCAGCCCTTTGAGGTACTCAGCCGCCGCGCTTCTTGTCACCGCGAGCCATGCCTCCTGAGGCAGAAGCACTACTACCAGCTGGCGTGGTAGACGACGAAGCTGACACAAACTCAACAGCTGTACGGCCACCAGCGGCCCTCTGTGCCTCCCTCTCAGCCTCCACCTTCTCCTGGCTCTTGCGCAGGCGACCCCTATAAGCCGAGTCAGGCAGGGCCCTGGGATTCCAGACATCCAGGGGCAGGGTAGTCTCGTACTGGCAGACGGGGTCGTCGTCTGTGCCAATGTCGGCGAAATCCATGAGCTTCTCTGTGAGACCAGGATTACGCAGGGCCGTGGAGCTCTCGAGCTTGGCGTTGAAATGAACGCCCTTCTTCTTAAGGTCGAGGAACTGGTTGAACTTGGCGGAGGCGGCGCGCGGGGGGGATCCCGGCGGGGAAGGCGGCATGTCTAGGTTTGGAACCGAGGGGAGGGTGAGGTCGTGGAGTAGGGCGCGGTTGGCAGAGTATGGTGAGCCTGGGGTTGCGGCGGTGATGGCGGCGACGTAGTCGTCGTCTATCTTGGGTTGCTTCTCCTCCTCTGGCGGAGGCAGTGATGGGCCTACAGGTGCTGCGCTCTGACGGATAGGTCCTATCACTGGGACGGGAGCATCTTTGGAATCTGTTGCAGTGTCCTTTTTCTCAGGGACGTTTGATGAAGGGATCTATAGAGTTGGTTAACAAGGGATGTTTTTTTTTTTTTTTTTGTATGTTGCTGTTGTACTTGCCTTGGGGGGTGTTGTCTCTTTCTTTGAGGTTGATATCACCTCTTCTTCTGACCCGTCGTCACTGCTTGCGTATCCCACTAGCCCGGCCATGATGATGAGTCGGTTTATGAGATTCTTTGTAGTTTTGACGTTTGTTGAGTGTGATGAGCGAGAGTGGCTAGGGTAGTTTGGTACAGATGAGAAGCATGCGTGAGATCGAATGAGGATTAGCGCGGAATGGAGTTGAAGGACGTACGGTAAAACGTCGGTGATAAAGTATGACGCGCCCAGTCAGAATCTCCAACATTTCTATACAAGGTGTAGATTTCGTATGATTAGTAGGTGCCAGTAGTACTCCGTGGTAGAGTTCGTATGCTCTGGAGTGGTCATTTTTCTTACGGCCTTGGGCAACGACATCTTTTAATATCATCATCACTCACTTGACCTCCGTCACCAACAAACAACCTACACACACCCACTCTCTCTCTTTTTACAATCCGATTTGTTCGTCGCTCATTCCTCCGATCTGCCGACAGTCCGTCGCCGCCCGCAAGGAAAGAAACCTTTCCCATCGCGAGGATACTTGCACATCACGCAACATCTTTTACTATCACAAGGGTATTAATACTAGCGTCTTCACACGGCCAAGGAAAGAACTGGGAAGAAGAAGAAATACAGTCATGGCCCGGCCAAGAGAGTCGCGCTCACCAAGCCCTGCAGGCAGCCATAGCTCGCGTCGCTACCGCAGAGATGATCGCCGCGATGACGGGAGGGACGCCCGTAGGCGATCCCGCTCCCGCAGCCCGGATGTGAGTTAGAACCCGACATCATTCGAGAAGCGGTGCGCCCCCCATTCTGACAGTGTTGCAGCAGAGCCGATACCGAGGTGGTGGCCGTGACCGCGACCGCGACCGCGACCGCCGCAGAGACCGTTCGATAGACCGACGTGACGAAGACTACTACCGCGGAGGACGACGCGACTACAGGGATCGGGACCGCCGCAGATCGAGGGATCGGTACTCCAACAGGGCCGCGTCGCCACCGCCGGCCGGCCGATCCAACAGGGACCGAGACGACGACAGGGGATACCGCAGACGAGACGACTCGAGGGACAGGGTGCGTGCGCGCCGCGAGGGCACGGCTGACTCGTCGGGTCGGGCGAGACGCGACGGTGGCAGGACACCTCTAGGGGAAAACGGAAGGGCCGAGGTATGTGGGCTCATTGATCCCCCTCTGTGACGACCGACAAAGCTAATCGTAATATGTCGCTATTCATAGAAATTTGGCAGCGCTGCCCCGGACGCTAAGACCGATGCCGAGAAGAAGGCGGAGCGCCTGGCAAAACTGGAGGCTTGGAAAAAGAAGAAGGAGAGCGAGTCGCAGAAGCAGAAGGACGTCAATCCCAGTCAGACGAGAAACCTCTTGGCTGAGATGGACAAGAAGGCCACTGGTGGTTCGCCCAAGGACTCGCCCAAGGACTCTCCCAAGGACTCGCCCAAGGACAGCCCCGCTCAGGACTCCCCCGCAGCGACGCCGACTCCATATGCCGGCAAGTTCGACCCCAAGGCCATTGCCAAGAAGTCGAGCAACCCGCGCAACCAGGATGGCTCGCAGTCGGTGCTGGGGTCTGTCGACGTCAAGCCGGAGAAGCTGGCGGCACCCGCCAAGCCGGCCCCCAAGCCGTCGGCACTCCCGGTCAACCGATCCAAGAAGAGCGGCTTCGGCTTTGGCAAGACGAGTGCCGATTCGGACAAGCTGCCCAACAAGCGCACCCTGGACCTCGACGAGGAAGTCACTACGAAGCGAAAGCTCACCAAGCTCCCGGCCCTGCCCGACATAACCGACGACACACCTTACGCTGACCAGGACGACGACGATGGTGACTGGGATGGTGACAACTTCGCCGAAACCGAAGAGGAAGCTGCGGCTGCGGCTCGCGCCGCCCATGAAAAGAGACTACAAGAGGCGGACAACCAGACGGGCGACAAGATGGACACAGCGGAGGATTCCAAGACAGACGCAGCACAAACAAACGGCGAGGCACCAGCAGATTCCCAAGCGGAGAGCAAGCCACAGCCAGCCAAGGAGACTGCCAAGAGTGCTCCTACACCGGCGCCGGCGCCGGCGCCAGTGCCGGCACGCGCCCCAGCACCAGCCCGGCAACCCCAAAAGATGGAGGTGGATGAGGAGGACGACGTGGACCCCTTGGACGCCTTCATGGCCGATCTTTCGCAAGCACAGACTAAGGCACCGGCCGCAAAATCGACAAACCCCTCCAAGAAACAGCAGGAACCGGAAGCCTACTTTAGCGACGACGACTTTGGCTTTGAGGCCGAGGAGGATGGTGACGCCAAACAGCTACTGGCCATAACGAACAAGCGCAAGAAGAAGGACATCCCCACCGTCGACTACAGCAAGATTGACCTGCAACCCATCAGGAAGAACTTCTGGGTCGAGCCCTCGGAGCTGAGTGCCTTGTCGGAAGCCGACGTGGCGGACCTGCGTCTCGAGCTGGACGGCATCAAGGTCAAGGGCAAGGACGTGCCCAAGCCTGTCAGGAAGTGGGCGCAGTGCGGTCTCACCCAGCAGACGTTGGAGGTCATCAGCAACCTTGGGTACGACTCGCCCACGCCCATTCAGATGCAGGCCATCCCCACCCTCATGTCCGGCCGGGACGTCATCGGCGTAGCCAAGACGGGATCCGGAAAGACGGTCGCCTTCCTCCTCCCCATGTTCAGGCACATCAAGGACCAGCCGCCGCTCAAGGACACAGACGGCCCGGTGGGGCTGATCATGACGCCCACCCGAGAGCTGGCCACGCAGATTCACAGGGACTGCAAGCCCTTCCTCAAGATGATGGGACTGCGGGCGGTATGCGCCTACGGAGGTGCGCCGATCCGTGATCAGATTGCGGAGCTCAAGCGTGGCGCGGAAATCGTTGTGTGTACCCCCGGCCGCATGATTGACCTCCTGGCGGCCAACCAGGGCCGTGTGACCAATCTCAGGAGGGTGTCGTACGTGGTGCTGGACGAGGCCGACCGCATGTTCGACATGGGTTTCGAGCCGCAGGTGATGAAGATCTTTGCCAACATGCGGCCGGACAAGCAGACGATTCTGTTCTCGGCGACCATGCCTCGCATCGTGGACGCCCTGACCAAGAAGGTACTCAAGAGCCCCGTTGAGGTCACAGTCGGTGGCAAGAGCGTGGTCGCCAAGGAGATTGAGCAGATTGTCGAGGTACGCGAGGAGTCGACCAAGTTCTTCCGCATCCTGGAGCTGCTGGGTGAGCTGTATGATCGCGACGAAGATGCGCGCACGCTCATCTTTGTGGAGCGCCAGGAGAAGGCGGATGATCTGCTCAAGGAGCTCATGGTCAAGGGCTACCCATGCATGTCGATCCACGGCGGCAAGGACCAGGTGGACCGAGACTCGACCATTTCGGACTTCAAGAAGGGCGTGGTGCCCATCTTGATCGCGACGTCGGTGGCGGCCAGAGGCCTGGACGTGAAGCAGCTCAAGCTGGTCGTCAACTACGACGCGCCCAACCACCTGGAGGACTACGTGCACCGTGCCGGCCGCACGGGTCGCGCGGGCAACACGGGTGTGGCGGTGACGTTTGTTATCCCGGACCAGGAGAACTGCGCGCCGGGCATCGCCAAGGCCCTGGAGCAGAGCGGGCAGCCGGTACCGGAAGACCTGGAGAAGATGCGCAAGGCGCACAGGGAGAAGGTCAAGTCCGGAAAGGCCAAGGACAACTCCGGCTTCGGCGGCAAGGGACTGGACCGTCTGGACCAGGAGCGCGAGGCGGCGCGCATGCGCGAGCGCAAGACGCACAAGGCCGAGGGCGAGGAGGAGGACGACAAGGACGAGAAGAAGGAGAAGGAGGACGACAGCAAGGTGGAGAAGGCGCTCAACGCCATCAAGGCGGCTGCCTCTGGAGTACAAGCCCGACCCAAGGAGGCCGAAGGCGACGAGTCCAAGGGCAGCGCCGACGACAAAGCCGCCGCCGCTGCAAGCGGTGTTATAGCAGGAGCAGCAGCAGGAGGAGCGGGAGACAAGCATAACCCCCTGGATAAGGTCAGCTCGGCCATCAGCGCCATCAACAGCCGTCTCGGCAAGGCGGGCCAGCTGCGCGCGGGCCAGCCCATCGACAACAAGGGTCCCGACGCCGGAGCCTTCCACGCGACGCTTGAGATCAACGACTTCCCGCAGAAGGCCAGGTGGGCCGTCACCAACCGCACCAACGTCGCCAAGATTCTCGAGGCGACGGGCACGTCCATCACGACAAAGGGTACCTTTTATCCTCCCGGGAAGGAGGTGCCACCAGGAGCCGAGGCGAAGCTGTATATCCTCATCGAGGGAGATACGGAGGTTGTTGTCAGCTCGGCCCTGAGCGAGTTGACGAGACTCTTGAGGGAGGGGACCATTGCGGCGGCGGATGCGGACAATCGTGCTCCGGCGAGTGGACGGTACACTGTTACTTGATATTGTACGAATATTATTTTTTTCTCTTGTGATTTTGCATTACACCTTTATTATTTCAACAGGCGGTGTTCCTTTCTTGGCAAAATGATGAGGACGGTGAACTATTTGCAGTGAAAGGGAAACAGAAAGAAACAAGTAAAGGTGACTGGAAATGAAGAGTGAAGTTCAAAATCGCTCTCATCATTGATATAATGCTACGCTCAAAATATGGATATATAGTAGAAAATAATATGCCGTCAAGGAAAAGAACAACAAGTCTGCCCATTGACCCCGCATCCCGTTGGTTCCCCCTCACTCATCACGGTTGACCCCCATCAATTGTAGTTGCGCACATTGGCAGCATCCTCTGCCTCTCGAGTCTGAATCTCGTTCCTACTGGCCTCCTTGAGGGTGTCGTTTCTATTCTGGCGTTTCTGAGCGGATAGCTGAGATTGGAGTTTACCGCCTGATTTGTTGGCAGCAGATGCTCGAGCCTGAGAAAAGAGGTCATGGTGTTAGTACAGGTGGGGGAGGGAGAGAGTATGGGTATGAAATAAACATGAGGGTTGGGACAAAAGGGCGGGGAGACAACAAAGTCCTGCTTTGTATATGTGATATAATGATGATGACAAAAGGAGAGAGAGAAGGAGAAAAGACGAAAAAACTCACCTCTGCTGCTTCTGCTGCTCTCTGTCTCGCCCTATCAGGACTTTCAGTCGAAGATGATGGTGCTCCATCAGAGCCCAATGTCCTACCAGGTCCACCGACCACGACCGTCTTCTTCTTGGGCACAGGGGCAGACTTGGGTCCTGTGGGGGGAGCTGAGCCGACGACACGACCTGGTGATGAGAAGTTGTCGGATTCGGTCTTGCCGCATATATTGCCCATGATTGTGGTTGTTCTGTTGGTGGAAATTCTCAAAAGTGAGAGGGCAGGTTTTTGTTTTAAAACAGAATGAAACGAGATTATCAAGATTATTGCATATGTTGACGTTGTGTACTTTGCCAATTACGAGTATGAAGACGAGAGGTGCACGGATTCAACGGTTCAGAATGACCAAAGGTGGATTCAAGTGTGGCTCCGTTGATGATGATGCGGCCCTTTTTTAACTTGAGATGTCAAAGTGGCGGTGCAGGTCGGTCAGTTCTAGTAGTCGATGGTCATTGGTCACTCACTGGTCAACTGCCAACTGGTCAGTCATCACTGATCAGTCGTTCTTGACTTTCCCAAAGGCCAAGACCGAGGGGCCAAGGTCGCGTTTCACGTGCCAGGCCACGCCAGAACCAGCGCCCGGATCCGGTCAAATGTACCTTCTTCGTACGTCATAACAACTGTTCCAGGAACAAACAAACCCTTTTATCAGGGACGAAAAAAAAAAAACGTTTCTCTGCCCAACGGCTTTCCTCTTTTCTTTTTTCCCCTTTGTTTATATTCATCGGATCGTACTACTTTGTATGGTTCCGTCTCGTCTCTCCCTCTCAATTCAATACCGTTGAGGGGAAATCTGACAAGCACATGGTAAAGTCTCGGTCCATCCCCTCTCTTTTCCTTGCCGAGACACGAGCGGTACTTCTTGCAAGATGAGATGGCTAACACAATACAGGTCTTTCTTCCATCTATAATATTGGACGATTGAAAAGAAGAAGAGAAAAAGGACACAAAAAGAAAAAATGGCAGAGGAAAACGTCAATGGTGATGAGCCAGCGGCAACAACGCTGCCCAACGATGCCGAGGCCGTGACCGCCAACGGTGGTGACGAAGCCACGGCAGGGACGGAAACAACACCGCCGACCAACGACGATACCGAGGCCGCACCTACCAAGGGAGATGATGCCCCGGCGGTGACGGAAGAAGCGCCGCCCAATGACGCCGAGGCCGTACCCACCAATGGTGATGAAGTCGAGGCGGCCACAGAAGCGGTGCCGCCGCCGCCTGACGATGCTGCTGGCGAGGCCGCTCCCACCAACGAGCATGAAGCCGCGGCCGACATAGAAGAAACATATCCGCCCAGTGATACCGATTCTGTAGCCGTCAACTTTCACGAGCGCACAGAAATACCGGAAGCATCAGCGCCCGACAATTATGCTGAAGCTGCGGCCCCCAACGGCGACGAGGCCAGCGCAGAGACAGAAGCACCCCCGCCTAAGGATTATGCCGAAGCTGCCGCCCCCAACGGTGATGAGCCTGCCACGGAGACGGCGACAGTGCCACCGCCTGACGATGCTGAGGCCGTCCCCGCTAACGGCGACGAACCTACTGCAGAAACAGAAGCACCCCCGCCTAAGGATTATGCTGAAGCTGCCGCTCCCAACGGTGATGAGCCTGCCGTGGAGACAGCAACACCCCCCAACGATGACACTTCTGCCGTGGCCACCAAGGGAGATGAGGCCCCGGTGGAGACAGAAACGCCGCCGCCAAACAATGATGTCGAAGCCGTAGCCACCAACGGTGATTTGTCCGCTACGGCGACGGAAACCCAAGAGCCTCCCAAGGAGTATGCCGAGGCCGCGGCCCCAAACGGTGAAGAAGCTGCGGCAGAAACAACAACAGTTCCGCTGCCTGCCGATGCTGCTGAGCCCGCGACCACTACCAACGGCGACGAGCCCGCCGCTACGGTGACGGAAACAGTACCACCGCCCAGCGATACTGCCGATGCCGCGACTGCTACCAACGGTGACAAGGCCGCGGCGGCAGACACAACGCCCTCACCCAAGACCCATGCCGAAGCCGCGTCCACCAACGGTGACAAAGCTACGAATACTACAGAGAAAGCGCCGCCTAAGGAGAAGAAGGCCTCAGCCGCGGCCGTCAACGGCATCTACTCTCCCCCGTCTAAATACCCCGACCTATCCCGCGAAGCCCGTGTCCAGCGCGCCAACTACACCCACAAATCCGTCTATGAAAAGTCGGCCTGGGAGGCGGGCGGTGTACGCTTCGCACCAGTGCGTGTTCCCCTGGTGCGACGTCTGCAGACGGGTGCCGTCCTGTTCCACAGCATGTCCATCGTCATGTTCGTCTCGGCCTTTTGGTTCACGTGCACGAACCCGCTGGCCTGGCCGCTTTTGCTCATGTACCTGATCCACCTGTCGGTGTCGACAGCCGCCACTAACGGCAAGCTGTCCTACCGGTCCGAGTACCTGCGTTCGCTTCCCCTGTGGAGGCTGTTCGCCGGGTACTTCCCGGCCGAGCTGCACCGGACGCACGAGCTCGACCCTTCGCGTCGGTACATCCTGGGCTACCACCCGCACGGCATCATCTCGCACGGCGCGTGGCTGTCGTTTGCCACCAACGCCCTGGGATTCGCCGACAAGTTCCCTGGCATCACGAACAGCCTGCTCACCCTCGACTCCAACTTCCGCCTCCCCTTCTACCGCGACTGGCTCCTCCTCCTGGGTATCCGCTCCGTGTCCAAGGAGTCCATCGCCAACACCCTCGCCAGGGGCGGCAACGACGGAAAGGGCCAGGGCCGCGCCGTCACAATCGTCATCGGCGGCGCCAGGGAATCCCTCGAGGCCCAGCCTGGCAAGCTGCGCCTCATCCTCCGCGACCGCAAGGGCTTCGTCAAGATGGCCCTCCGCACGGGTGCCGACCTCGTCCCCGTCCTCAGCTTCGGCGAGAACGACCTGTACGACCAGCTCAGCGCGAAGCGGTACCCCATCGTCCACCACGTGCAAATGTTCATCCTCAAGGTCTTCAAGTTCACCCTCCCCGCCATGCACGGCAGGGGCGTCCTCAACTACGACGTCGGCCTCATGCCCTACCGCCGCCCCGTCAATGTCGTCGTCGGTAAGCCCATCCTCGTCGAGGGCACTCACGGCGCAAACCCTTCCCAGGAGGAGATTGACCGTCTTCACGACCTGTATGTCATTGAGGTCCAGCGTCTGTGGGACACGTACAAGGATGAATTTGCCAAGGACCGCACTGCCGAGATGGAAATCATCTCCTAACCTTGTCATCTGAATATACACCACCCCCTCTTCTTCCTTTGTTTCCTTTTGCTCCTGTTTCTTTACTTTCTTCAATTCTTGAATACTTCTGGATCTTTGGGTAATACCATACTAGTTAGTTAGTCCCTTTCTCTTATGAAGGAAGGAATATATATATACTCCTTTTGCTTTTTGTTGTCTATTTTCCTTTAGTCTACTTTCTTCTTCACAAGACAGAATACATTGTTACATCACCAACTTAGAATCATAGTTTTTGGAAGAATTTGTCATTCATATTAGCTTCTATCTCCACTACACGGTTCTCTCCATTTTTTTAGAGCCTCCTGTGCTCTAGTCATTCTTCATGAGCTGCGTAGTGTAATTTGTGTTTGTTTTTCTTTATTCATGTTGGCCAACCGTTTACAGGTTGACGGCAGAGCGGAAGTTCTTGCCGGCGTAGACGGCCAGCTCACCGAGCTCCTCCTCAATGCGGAGGATCTGGTTGAGCTTGGCGAGACGCTCAGAGCGGCAAGGGGCACCAGTCTTGATCTGGCCGGCCCGGATACCGACAGAGATGTCGGCAATGGTGACGTCCTCGGTCTCACCGGAGCGGTGGGAGACCATGACACCCCAGTTGTCGGCGTAGGCGTCCTTGGAGGCCTGGATGGACTCGGACAGAGTACCGATCTGGTTGACCTTCAGCAGGAGGGCGTTGCAAGCCTTGAGCTCAATGGCCTTCTTGATGAAGAGAGGGTTGGTGACAGTCAGGTCGTCACCGACAATCTGGATGTCCTGGGTCTTGTAGAAGTAAGACCAGGCCTCCCAGTCCATCTCGGCGAAGGGGTCCTCAATGCTGACAATGGGGTACTTCTTGCAGAGGTCAGTGTACAGGGCAGCGAGCTGCTCGTAGGTGATCCACTTGGTGGGGTCGGACTCGGGGTTCTTGAAGTCGAGGTCGTACTTCTTCTCCTCCTCCTTGTAGAACTCGCTGGAGGCGACGTCCATGGCAATGTTGACCTTGCCGGTGTAGCCAGCCTTCTCGATGGCGTCGGTGATGAGGTCAAGAGCCTCCTCGGCAGTCTGGATATCGGGGGCAACACCACCCTCGTCACCGACGTTGCCGGCGGACTGGCCGTACTTCTTCTTGGCAAGGCCCTTGAGGGTCTGGTAGACCTCAGCACCCTGCTGCATGGCCTCGGTGAAGCTGGCGGCGGCGCTATAATGGGGGTCAGTATTAGAGAATAGAGATGGGAAAGGTATGCATAATATCTTACCTGGGGACGATCATGAACTCCTGGAAAGCGAGGCGGCCACCGGCGTGGGAGCTAAAGTCATGTTAGATTCGGATACCAACAAGTGGAGCTTGCAAAGAGAGCGGGGTGGGATGTTCTTACCCTCCGTTGAGGACGTTCATGAAGGGAACGGGGAGGACGTAGGGCTTCTTGGTGCCGGCAAGGTCGGAGATGTGAGCGTACAGAGGAACGCCCTGGAGGATTATGCACGTTAGTCATAGGGCCTTCTTGAGTGTATTGGGGAGGAGGGGTCAATGGTTGGCCTACCTTCTCGGCAGCGGCGGCCTTGGCGACAGCCAGGGAGACACCGAGGATGGCGTTGGCACCCAGCTTGGTCTTGTTGGGGGTACCGTCGAGACCGTTGATGAAGGTGTCGACCTTGGACTGGTCCTTGACATCAATGTTCTCCTTGATCAGGGCAGGGCCAATGATGTCGTTGACGTTCTGGACAGCCTTGGAGACACCCTTGCCACCCCACTTGGACTTGTCGCCATCGCGGAGCTCGCAAGCCTCGTTCTGGCCTGTAGTTTTCGGTTATTACAATGCTCACAGAGCCAACAGATCGGGATACAATGGTCGGGACGAACCGGTGGAGGCACCAGAGGGGACAATGGCGCGGTGGAGGCCAGTCTCGGTGACAATGTCGACCTCGACGGTGGGGTTACCGCGCGAGTCGTAGACGGAACGAGCGTGAACCCTGGTGATGGCCATGCTTGCGGTTTTTTGTGTGTTGATGAGTTCTCTGATGGAGATGTTAGTTGACTGTCCGATTGATGGTCTGATTCCCCCTCCCCCCTGCGCAATTTGATATGGAGGGGTAGCGGGGTGCTATAGGTGGCGTGGTTTTGAGAGGAGCAGGCGGGATGCATGATGGAAGAGCAGGAAAGAGAAAGCTGCCACTCGGCAGCAGACTAGATTTGCTGCAAAAGCTTCCAGTATACATGGGAATTCGAACTCATCATGACCAAGAGGCTTCTATGGCCAGCTATGGTGGCAAGGTGAAAGAAAAGACGCGCGCGGGGCGCCCGCAAGCTCCGTCATGGCGGGGTAAATGAGGAAGCGAGGCTGAGAGAGGCAAGGGAAAAGAGTGGACGATGAGGAAGAGATGATTCTTACCTTGAAATTGAAATAGACCTGAACTTCCGGAGATGATTTCTCAGGAAGATGAAGCTATCGAGGAAGAGTTTTTCTTTGTTTTGCAATGGGTGGTATGGGAGAGGAGGGAAGATGGATGGAGGGGAGGAGGGGTCGAGAGCTATTATAGTAATACGCTAAGCAATGGAGGGGCAAGGGAAGAAATGAACTCGACCTGACAGAGCGTTACTTCGTACAGGCTAACAGCATTACAGCATTACGACTACAGCATACTGATACTACTCCTTACAGAGAGTATAGCGGGCATACAGGCAAAAAAGGGGCGGAGTCAGCTGACTATGAGCCTCTATGGTGTGTCAAAGCACCTGTTTTTTTACTATTCCCAACTTATGATAGGGCCCCAAAACTTTTTGTCAAATGGCGCATTGGCTTGATTGGCGCAAGTGTCATAATTCCACCGCGACAAGGCCGGAAGCGGGAGGGGGGAGCCTGGAGGGGGGTCAGTCTAGTGCCCTCAGTCTAGACTCTTAGACTCTGCGGCGACGAGGTACGACAAGTACGAGTCCGGCATTGAATGGGTTCATAGTAGTAATTGATATCTATAAGAGGAACAATGTAACGGGCCGCGGTTGTTGGGGGGGGGAGACGTACTGTATGTTGTGAAACATATGCACTGTATATTATCTGCCAATAATGCGCAAGGTAAACAGTGCGCAATGGAAAGGTCTACACTATCTGCTGAGAGCCGCCTCGAAAGTCTGTCTGTATAAGGGCCGTTTGTCGTCACTGTTTTTGCCATCTTCAATTATAGGTACACGCATGGTTTTTCTCTCATGTTTCTGTTGGCTTTATGAGGGTTTTCTTTGCATGTTTGTCCATGTGGCTGCTGTTTGACTGTTGCTCCTTTGATGGCTGTACTTGTGAGTATTGATTCTGCTGCCTCCATCACAAGAGACGTAGAGGTTGTATGTAGTAACAGTCATCAGTAGCAGTAGCAGCAGAAATATCAGTACTACTACTAAGAACTACCGGAAACAATGGTAAAGTTAATATTTAACCGCAGCGACAGTGAGAATAACGGCTACGATAAGTGTCACCAAATCTCGACTCAAGGGAAACGTTCAGGCACCACGGCCAACAGAAGACACTACGAGTACAATGGTCACATGAAATACCCCTCTCAGTTGGGATGTGCCGACATGAGATAATGCTGCGAACATAGTCATGCTCAATTGAGTATTGAGTTTTCTACAGAGTATACTCTAGATAGATGGCACATATTCACCATGCGCCATACAATCTAGAATATACTTTATTGCTTTGTTCACGCCATCTAGTACTTTCATTGTTCTGTCCCGTATGGATATAGCAATGGAACAATATCACCTCGTTTTCTTGGTGCGTAGCATGCAAATACTACTACTTCGTGCAACAAGACACCGACGTTCAAATACCGAACACGTCAAATCCAACTACATGTTTTACAAAAAAGAAAGATTCCATACTAGGGCAAGTAAATGTAACACAAAAAAAGCAGTAACAATGCTGGTTGCTGTAAGAGGTACTCGTACTAATATTAGACATGGGCGGTTTTGGTGTATGGTACCACCTCAGGGTAAGTTACAAAAGACATTGAAGACGGGAGAGGCTCTACACTATTACGAGTACAGTGGTGTAATGTATGCACAATACGCTGTAGACGACCTGGGCCAACCACACGACAGACAATGGCCAGCAAAGCGGAATGACTCAGCAGCTCAACCAAAAAAAGTGCCCCTCCACCCCACCTGCTCTGTACAGGCTCGACGATGACCATCAAGGTCCTCACCATCAGTCCAAAGAGACCAAAGAGACTGGCCCGCTCACCCATGGACCGACACACTTCAGGTACCGCGTCCGCCAGTTAGAGCGCGCGAGGTACATTGGGGCCCCCCAGAGAGTCTTTCTGCACACAAAAACTCATTGTGTGGCCCCGATTACCCACGTTGCTCTGCTCTCTCTCTGGCTGTGCAGTTTTGAATCTCTCTTCTCGAGTCTTTACTTTGAGTTCTGAGAGTTTCTGGTTGTTGATCAGGCTTCCCTGCAACTCTGCATCTCCGTTTGCTGCCCACCGCCGTTGGTGTGCGAGTCTACCCGACCACTACTACTGCTAGTAGCTTCAATTCTCACCATACTGTCACACCGTCTTGTCTCTCATCAGCATTACCCTCTATCCGGACCGGCAAGGTGATGTGAGCGGATGCTGACCATTTACGCTCCGTCGCTGATCCCGAGACCCTGACCGTCGTCACACCTCGTCACTGCCTCGAGCAGGCCAATCCATTCCCCCCTTTACACCCACTACCCGTCCCATAAAGTCATGGATGACACCGGCAACATGTCGTATGGTGGCTCTTCCTGGGCTACTGGCGGCACTGGGAGCGACGAATATTTCTTCAACATGCTTTTTGGCACCGACGAGCCGACGGACCGGACGTGGAATAGCCCCACGTCTGCCGGCGGTCAACAACCGACACAGTGGGACGATAATACCGTCTTGCCGCCTTCCAACCCGCCTGCAAAGGATGACGACGCAAAGTCAGAATGCTCAGCCTGCGACGACGACGACTGCCCGTCAAACGACTGTGCTTCGAATGCCTGCCCCAGTGAATGCGGCGAGAGCGGCCATGGAAGCGTGTGCTGTCTCGACGAGGAGTGCGACCCCAACGATGCCGACCGAGTCTGCTCCGATGGATCCTGTTCCGGTGCCAGAGACCCTTGCGAGCAAGAAGGATGTGATCCGCATCATCCCGAGCTCTGCCTTAGTGAGGCCTGCGAGGGCGATGACGATGCTTGTACTCACAAGGGCTGCGAAGCACAACCTCCTGGATTCTGTCTGAGTGACGCCTGCGGCGCTATTGGCGACACTTGCACCCATACCGGCTGCTTTGGTGCGCCCATGCAGCCCCCGTCGGCTGGAAACGGCACCGAGGCTGCTGCCGCTGCCGCAGCGCTCGCATCGTTTGGAGACATGTCCGGCATGAACTCATTTGCCGGCGGAAACCAGCTTCATGCCTTTGGTAACCCTGCTTTTGGCTTTGACTCGACCCAGTCGTTCCCAAGGCAAGACGCCAGCGGGATGATGAACTGCATGGGACCGGGAAGGGTCAATAATCCCATGTTTGCGAGGCTACCCCATGACTTCACCGGTAACCACCAGGGACCGAACCAGAACGGTTATCCGTGGCTCAACAGGGAACTTCTTAGCCATCTCAGGGATTACCATGCCTCTCCCCACGACCACTCGAATCACATGCGCCCATTTCTTGCCGATTACCCGAGTCTTGCGGGCGCCAAATGTACTCTGCCCACCCAAGTGTTTGGCCAGCTCGAGACCGGCGGCGTTGGCGGCCAGAGCTCGTCGTTTCAGTGTGGTTTCTCGGCCCCTGACCCAGCCATGTTCGCAGACCATGTCGTATCACAGCACGGGAATCTCCTGCATCAACTTCCAGAGAGCGTCTTTAACTTTTCTCCCTCGGATTGGAAAGCATTCATGCAAAAGACTGCTGAAGACTGGCAACACCACGACTTTGGAGGGCTTAATGGAACAAACCAGGGTAGCACCTGCCAACTTCACAACCACAGCCACGGCCATAACCACCACGGTCACAGCCATCACCACAGTCATGGTCACATCCATAGCCACGGACATATGCCGTCAAAGACGGGGACAGACACGTTGACACAGATGGCCAACCCATCATCGCCTGCATCCATGGTGTGCTCTGGCCATCAGCTGCCGACACCAGACTCGGCACTCAGCCCCAACTCCCTCTCGCCCTTTGGCAGCCGTGGTCTGGAGAAGCAGGAGCCGACTCCTGACTACTCATCGGCAAGCCAATCGTACGGCCATCACAACGCATACCAGTGCTCTTGGACGGATGCCCAGACGGGCCACGTATGCAACCAAAACTTCAACAATAGTGATGACCTAGATGCCCATTGTCGAGAATATCACACCAAGCTTCTGGAGAAGGGCACCTGCGGGTTTCGTTGCATGTGGCGGGGTTGCAAGAGAGGCAACGGCTGCTTTCTAACAAAGGCAAAGCTCAATAGGCATTTGCAGACACATACCGGATGTGAGTTCTGCTTTTTTCTTGGGAACACCCCCCCACTCCCGTACCACCTTGGGCTGAATGGCTCGTATCACCTTGGGATACATTACTAATGATCAAATAGTCAAACCGTTGGAGTGCCCCATCTGCCAAATGCGGTTGTCTGCCAAGCAGGCATTGGACCAGCACATCCGAACACACACCAATGAGCACCCCTACGCGTGCACGTATGAAGGATGCGGCAAGACCTTCAAGCAACACAGCGCACTGAGTATGTTCCTCCTCTCTCCCCCTTCGTTCAGCTTCGACATGGGAAGAATTGCACATGACTAACATTGTGTGACGTAGCAATGCATATCCGGACGCACACAAAGGAGAAGCCACTCAAGTGCGAGATATGCGGTGCGGTATTCACGGAATCGTCGAACCTAAGCAAACATCGCCGAACACACTCCAAGTCTGGTAACTTTGAGTGCGACTTCTGCCATAAGGACTTTCATAGGCTCGACCAGCTGCGTCGTCATCTCAAGACGACGCACAAGGAGTATGACTTGGAGACGATTTCCAATGTCATTGAGAAGGCACGACATTGGCGGAAAAAGGAGGGACAAGCTAAGAGATCTGGCATGGACGACGTGTCTATATCACCCGACAACTACACGATATCATGATATCATCATGTTATGAAAACACCAGGAGGTGCGAAGTAAGGGGTCGGAAAAGTCACTGCTGCCTATGGCCTTGAATCTACCTTCCCTTTTTCCCCTCTCGGCTTTCCCCCCAACTTCCATTACTGTTCTATGTTTCTTTACTTTTCCTTTCTTCTTCTTCTTTTCATTCTTGTTTTTTATGCATCACGGAAAGGGCGGCGTCTGTTATCACGGTCAGGGCGGAGTTATTACATCATGAGGGATGACCAGGAACGGGAGGCGGTTGGAGACAAATCGGCGTTTGAAATGGATGGTACTTGAGGGATCACAGGACATTTTTATAGACGGAACACGAGACGGGTTGCTATTTGTAACTCGTGATTATAGCAGTCATTACCATTCGTGGTAAAGAAAACCCAGCATTATACGGAACCAAGTATTTACAAACGACTTGCACTTGTCTCGTAGACGTGGATATTAAGAATACGAGAGTAGGGGGAGATTGGTTTTAAATTGTTCATTTTTGAATTTGATTCATGATGCGGGAGAGAAAAACGCCCATGCGCGCACGCGGACCAAAGAAAAACACGGCCAACACCCATTTTCCGAGGCTCGGGAGCCTGGTTAAAAGTTTTCAAGTACAAGTCCTCCAAGCCGGAATGAACCAACACACCTCCTCCTCCTTGGGAAGCAGAAGGCGATGCAAGATTTCGACACAAAAGGGAGAAGGGGAAAATTCGTCGGGATTCTTTCCGAGTATCCTCAGAATGAGAAGAGGGAACGTAGAAGAAGATCGAGATTTGTTTTCCCTTTTTTAATGTGCGGTTAAAAAACAAAGAGAAGAAGATGCACGCCACGCCTTGTCCGAGGGGGTTTTTGTTGTGTGTTGTGTTGTATTTTTTTTCTTTCTGTCATCATTCCCCCGTTTCCCGAAATCCCTTCGTTAAACCCAAGAATTTTTTACCATCCCGTCCACACACTCCTTTTTATAGCATTGCGACGAAAAAAGAATCTAAGCGGACTAATAGGAGAAAAGGATTGATGTTAGCATATTGATAATAGAGGGGACAAGGGAGGGGAGGAATATGTATAATTACCTTGACGGCAAACTTGCGCTGAGGGAAGTGAACGTTGCGCTTCTTGGTCTTCTCGAGGAGACGGGCCTTGTCCTCGGGTGATAGCCGGCGGCGGATGGCGCGGGTCTGCTTGGGGCGGAGGTCGAGGGGAGCGTACTTCTTGTTCTTGTAGAACAGACGGAGCTGGGCCCTTTGCTTGGCGTTGATGATGGTGAGGACACGGGCGATGGACTTGCGCAGGTCGTGGCTGAAGGAGAAAAAAGGGTCAGTATGAGAAAAAGAAGAGAGTATGCATATGCATATGTATATATATCGAGGCCGTTGACCAAGATGAGGGAGGGCAAAAAATCTCACATCTTGTTGAGCTTGCTGCCAGACGAGGCAACCTGCTGGATGCGCAGCTGACCGAGCTCAGTCTTGAGCTCACCAAGCTGCTTGAGGAGGTCCTCCTTGGACTTGTCCCACAGCTGAACCGACTTGACCTTGCCCGACGACTGTAAAAAAGTTGGACGTTAGTTACATCTCCAATTGTAGTTGTGGCGGGNNNGATAGGCCCGCCACAATCCGACTCTGACAAAAGGGTCCAGGGAAAACAGAAAAAGTTTGGCCGTTCGTCATATGGAGCGGAGAGGAGGGAGAGGAAACGATCGTGGTGGGCGAGTAGTCATGGGCGTTGAAGTTTTTTTCTGTCGTTGGGCGTTTTTCGAAGTGGTCGTCGTCCACGCACATCACCGGTATCGTGTGCTCTCTCCCTCCTTCGATATTTCCCCCCCTCCATGCAGCGACGGGCCATAAATTCTGTTTTCCCCTTCCTTTTGTCTGAAGAATCGTGATTGTAGCAGAGGATGATATGCACTCACCATCTTGAATACCTTCGATGGGGAGTTGCGAAGTGTGTCGACGTGAATATACGGGGAATGGCACAAAAGTTGATCGGGACCGTATCTTTTCGCAGCCGTAAGATTTCCGTCGGGGGGGGGAGTGAGGAAGCGTGTAAAAAGTTGCCCTAGGGCTTCTGGACTTGGTTTGTGTGTGTGGGCGTGTGCGCCGCTTGTGCTAGAGAGGGTGGGGTCACTGACAAAGAGAATTTGTGCGCAGTCCTCAATTTCTATTGGCTGGTGGGCATTCTATCACGTGAGCACATCTGTCAGGGCGGTCAGACACATTCTGCCATATTTCTTTTTTTTCGGACCCCCCCGAGTGGAGTGAGAGAAGAGGTGTGGCTGAGTCGGATTCGAAGAGTGGCGTCACTTCTGCCTCGGATGCGGCTGGCTGGCTGGCTGGCTGCTGTTACGTATTACGTGTATGTAGGTACTCCGTACTCCAACCTCACCCCAGTTTGAAGATACCCTTTTGTCGCCCGTCGTCGTCGCCGTCTCACCTCCCCTCCTCCCCCTCCCCATATACACCAATTATTCGTGCTTCATCATGTCTGCGCCATCAGGAAACTCGGGCTGGAACCACCTGCGGCAGCAGGCACGAAACCACGAGACTCAGGTACGCCGGTCCCCTTTCTTCTGTCACGACATTGCTCGTCGGGCATAGCTAACTTAAGGCCGGTGACAACAGACCCAGACCTTGTTCCACACCTATTCACAGTTCGCCAACGCCGCCAACGTCCCGGCGAAACCTACAGCACAGGAGAGCGACACCGAGTCCAAGATTGAGGATCTCTTGGAAGAGGTAAGCTGGCCAAGCTACCCCCACACTCCCTTGGACAATGTTTAGCTGACCGACGTGACCCATTTGCTTCCAGCGCGAATCCACAATCTCCCAGCTCGCACGACTTCTCGACTCGGACTCGACGCTCGGCTCCTCGGCTGTCAAGCAGAAGAACCTGGCCCTACTGCGGTCCAACTTGGCCAACCACCGACGCGACCTGATCCGACTCCGGTCCAACCTCAAGGATGCGCGCAACCGGTCCAACCTGCTGGGCAGCGTGCGCGACGACATCAAGGAGTACCGCGCCAACAACCCCGAGGCCGCCGAGGCCGAATATATGGCCGACGAGGGCCGCGCGGTCGACCGTAGCCACGAGATGACGGACAGCATCATCAGCCAGGCCTACGCCATCCAGGACAACTTCTTCGTCCAGGGTGAGACCATGGCCAGCATTAACCGGAGGATCAACTCCGCCGCCAGCAAGGTCCCCGGCATCAATGCCGTCATCGGCAGGATATCCGCCAGGAAGAGGAGAGACGGCATCATCATGGGCTCTTTTATCGCCTTTTGCTTCCTCCTCTTCTTTTGGCTTTCTTGAGAGAGGGAGAGAGACGGTCGGTGTCGTCTCCTTCTCATGCATATATGCAAAAAAAAGAATTACATCAGAGCATAGGCGTAGGGGCGTTCTTTTTCTTATTGCTTTCGGTTTGTCCTAAGTCGACGGGTATTATTATTACCACTGTATTTTTTATGTTTTTGCCTCTACCAAGAGCGTTGTTTTTATGTACCAGACATAAACCAAGCGGGATAGTAGTAGTAGTGATGTGGGATTAATATTACAGAGTCATGCTCGAAAGCCAGTCCATACATGCAGCATTCGGCGTGATGCTTCTTCTAGATTCTAAAACAAAAGCAATGGTACAGAACATGTTATGCCACTATGCTTGCTGCGGCGTTGTTGTCGCCCGCCTCTTGCTGGGAAGCTGCTCGCGAGCCGTGGGCGGCAGCTTGGCCTCTTTCCTGATGTCCTCTGCCATGCGCGCCAGTCCCTTGTTGAGCCCCTCGAGTTCGTCCGGGTGGCTAGGACCGCTGCCGGCCCACCGGATGCGGCAGTGGTGGTCGACGAGGTACGTGTACCCGACCTTGCTGTTGAGCAGGCCCGTGTACTCGCGCATCTCATCGGTGATTCCCTGCTTGACGAGCAGGTAGGTGGGCCAGTCCCTCTCGGGCAGCCTCTTCCTCAGGGAGCCCATGAACATGCGCACGAGCCAGGCCTTGGCCGAGTTGTCCTCGTAGTTGATGCGGACCATCTGGGCGACGTCGCTGTTCTGGTCCAGCACCTCCTGCAGCGCCGGGTTGGACTTGGGCGAGATCCACGTGTCGGCTTGGTTCTGGGCCCACTGGCCGTTGAAGACGGTGACGACCGACGCCTTGCCCGTCAGCAGCGGCGTCGTGTCCACGGACTCCTTCTTGGCGCTCTTGGCCAGCGGAAGGCCGTACAGGTTGGGGAAGAAGAGCGACATGTCGGCGCGGAAGAGGCGCGGCGGCGAGATGAACGACTTGCCCTCGTGGTACTTGAGGTTGCCCCAGTCGCGGAAGTAGGGCTTGGCCATTTGGGCGGTCCTGCGAGTGGTTTCCAAGGTTAGCAGGACGGTATATAAGAGGGAAGAGAAAGGTGAAGAAAGAGGACACACAGCTCCTTGCGCCTGGCAATATGCTTCTCGTAGTCGACAAAGTCCTCGCGGCGCTGTCGTATCGTCCGGTTGTCGATGCCTGTGTTCTCGCCCGCGATCGGGGGGTCCGGCATGCCAATGGGCCGGGGCAGCGGCCGGGGCACAAAGCTGCCTTCGATGCGCTTTCCATAGCTTCGGGGAGCTTCAATAGGCGTGCCCTTGACTTTGCTCTTGGCGTCGAGCTCGGCGCCAGCGCCCGGCTTGGACGCGTAGACGGCCGACGCGGAGAAGCCTCGACGCCATTGGCAAAAGACGCACGTCAGGGGCCGTGTTCTCGAGATGGCGCTGTTGCCGCCGCCGCCAAGGACTCGGCCCAGCTGCCGGGTTGATAAGGCGCCGTTCATGGTACTTGCTCCTTGTTGTCCGCAGATACCTTCGGTGGCACCTACAAATTGGACAAGTTCGGGAACAACGTCGTTGGTTGGGGGTGGGTGGGGGAAGATGCGGCTCTCTCTCCTTCTCTCAAAATTCTACCGTGGTAAAATGGTACGTACCTCCGTGGTGTAACGCGCGACCTTTCTCTCCCCCAGATTCGAATGACCCAAAGCAGACTAGTGCATCTGGGGGAATATCTGATATCAGAGGTTCGGTCTTCGGCTAGACGCGGGGCACTCGAAGCCGACGTAACCCTTGAGATTCGGCTCAAGCCACTTGATCTCCCCTCAGTTTGTCCTCTCTCTGTCTGCTATCTCTTTCTGCTATTCATCTTGTTTTTAATTTGAAACAAAATAACAGCGTCGTCTAAACAAATCCAGGACAAGGTACTACATATTGGTAAAGAGAGACGAAATGCTCCTTCAACGAGGCTCTCGCCTGCTCCGGAGGCAATGGCAGACGTCGTCCAAGACAGTCGGCCAGGTCATGGCGGGGAAGCGTCATACACCCGTCGCCGACCCGTCTCTCAGGTGGTTTACGGAATCCAGGAGGCTATGTGCAATCAAGCCTGTGCCTCTGGCAGATATTGGAGAGGGTCAGTTCTCAGTTTCCTCTTTACGTCCATGTCCTTTTATAAGCGGGGCGGAGGCATCTAGACTAACACGAAGGGCAACAAAAAAACAGGCATCGTTGAATGCGAGGTAATACAGTGGTTCGTCGAGCCGGGAGCAACGGTCGAGGAATTCTCGCCACTGTGCGAGGTCCAGAGCGACAAGGCCTCAGTGGAGATCACCAGCCGATTCTCCGGCACCGTTAAGAAGCTGTACTACGAGGCCGGGGAGATGGCGTCAGTGGGGCGGCCATTCATCGACATTGACGTTCAAAACGGCGAAGTTGAAGATGAGCCGGTACCGGCACCGCCCAAGCCGCAACAGGAAGAGAAGAGGATTTCAGAAGCCCCGTCACCGGCAACTACAGCACTACAAGAAGATCAGGTACCAAGAAAGTATATAGCAGAGACAGAGGTGCCCAAACCAAAGGGCAAATGTGCAGCGTTGGCGACGCCAGCCGTACGCCATCTCTCCAAGGAACTCAAGGTTGATATCAACGACATTGACGGCACGGGCAAGGACGGCAGGGTGACAAAGGAGGACATCCACAAGTTCATCGAGGCCGAGAAGACATCACCATCGGCAGGGAAACCATCGTCATCGCAGGACACACAAGTCGAGACGACAGTGCCCCTGTCCAACACGCAACAGCAAATGTTCAAGACCATGACGCGGTCCCTGGGCATCCCGCACTTCCTGTACGCCGACGAGGTGGACCTTTCATCTCTGGCCGAACTACGCAGTCGCCTGAACCGTGTACTGAGCAAGTCGGCGCCGTCGGCCGTGCTAGATGCGCAAGAGGAATCCGCAGTCAAGAAGCTATCATACCTACCGTTCATCATCAAGGCCGTGTCCCTCGCTCTGCGGCAGTACCCAGCCCTCAACGCGCGCGTGGACACAGACGCGGCAAGCGGCAAGCCATGCCTGGTGCACCGGTCCCAGCACAACATCGGCGTGGCGATGGACACGCCGCAGGGCCTGGTGGTCCCCGTGATCCGCGACGTCGCGTCGCTCAATGTGCTCGCCATCGCCGCCGAGCTCACCAGACTGCAGGAGCTGGCTGTCAAGGGACGTCTGTCACCCCGCGACATGACGGGCGGCACCATCACCGTCTCCAACATTGGCAACATTGGCGGGACGTATCTCAGCCCGGTCATCGTGGAGCGCGAGGTGGCCATCTTGGGTGTCGGGCGGATCCGCTCCGTCCCGGCCTTTGACGAGGAGGACAACGTCGTCAAGAAGCAGGTCTGCAATTTCAGCTGGAGTGCTGACCACCGCGTTGTCGATGGGGCCACCATGGCCCGCGCTGCTGATGTCGTTCGTGCTATTGTCGAGGAGCCTGATGTCATGGTTATGCATTTGCGGTAATATTGAATTCACATTAGGCAGAATCAAGAATGAGCATGTACTTCGCTTCCCGCCCCTTCCATGATGGGAGATATTTCTAGCAGCCACGGCTTCAAGTCCAAACACCGTACTACTACTGGACCATGGAGCAAAACTGAAATCGATAGTAGCATTGGAGGCACTGTTCCACGTAGGACAAACGGTGGTTCCCCATGGTAGCACATTACATCAGTGTCATGCACGAGATTGACTTATTTATGACGCTATAAGATAACCATTTAGATAAATTTGTCTGTTTGATCGCTTTGCTATCCATAAAAAACAAAATAGTAATACTGAAAAAAAAAAAAAGCTGTCCCCGGTATAATACCCAAAGCAAAACCCCCCAATTGATCCCAGAAAAGAGGCAAAGACAACGCCTAAGCTAATGTTCAAACTCGACAAAGTGTGGGTGTTTGAAAGCTCAATATTCGCTTGTCGCTATAATTTTTGGTTTTTTTCCCCCATTCCTTCTCACCCCACAAGAAACAGATGATGCCAAAGTGATAATAAAAAAAAAGATGTAAAAGAGTTTTAGGGAAGAGAAAGAAGAGAGTAAGGGTAGTTTTCTCTCTCTCTCAATTGCGGTCACCGGCCTCCTCATCCTCAGCCATAGCCTTGACGACATAGTCGAGAGCATCCTGCTTGACCTGGTCCATGGACTGGCTGACGTCAACCTTACTGACGTCACGCTCGTCAGCCGAGGGCCTCTCAAGGGTGCCCATCTGGCTGTGGACCATGTTGGCGCCCATGTAGTGGCCCTGACGAGCGCCGACACGCTGCAGCAGGAGGTCCTCCGTGGCGTCGAGGTAGATGAAGTGGATGAGGAGGTTGGGGCTGTAGTACGGGGCGACGCGGATGACGTCGCGGTACTTGCGCTTGAGGGCGGAGCAGGTGAGGATGACGCCGTCTGCGCCGGCGTCGATGCGGCGGATGGACTCGTCGCGCAGGGCCGTCAGCCAGTCCCAACGGTCGGCGTCGGTGAGGGGGGTGCCGTTGGCCATCTTCTCAATGTTGGCGGGAGGGTGGAACTGTTGTCATTGTACCGTGTTAGTTGACTGGTTGTATATACCACACCACACACACTCTCTCTCTCTTTCTCTCTCTCGAGAGAGAGAGAGGTTGGAAGGAAGTGGGAAGAGTAAACTTACAGAGTCTCCCTCGACATAAGGGAGGTCAAGCGAGTTTGCCAGGTGACTCGCCACAGTCGTCTTGCCACAACCTGCGGGGCCGGTAACCAGCCAAATGTGGTGATGCTTGTGGGAGTGAGGGCTGGTCTGGCTGGCACTGGGGGGGAGCACCATGTCCTTGGAGGGGGAGGAGTTGGTCAGGCCGTTCTGTAACGATTCTGGGGGCGAAGGCATGTTGTGGCCCTTGTTGGTGGGCATGGCGGCGTCGTAGGAAAGCATTGGGATGGTGTTTATGGGTCGGTAGGAGATAGTTGGTCTTGTAGTAGTAGTAGTGGCAGACGCTATCGCATGCCCCGAAATAAGCTTCGACTTATGGCTCCTTCTGATCGATGTCGTCTGTGTCGTTTCTCAACTGCCTTTGTCGGCTCGTCGTAGAGAAGTATTATGCACTTCTTTTATGGTAGTATAGAGAAATGATGCCAAGGGTTTGGACACCAGTGTGAACCGAAGACTTGTTTTTATGTCGGGTGGTCGTGTGGTGTGCTTGCGCTTCTGTTACTACTACGCAGTTGTCGCAAGTTTATTCGTGGGATTCGTGTAGAAGCAGTGAGAGACGCAGGGGAGTTGTGGAAGTTGTAACAGTTGTAGCACGGCGCAAGAGTAGAAAAAAAGGGGATAGGTGTGGTGAAGAAGAGGAAGTGAATAGAGCAAGATGATCAAGGGGGGGAATGATTCAGGGAGACAAAAGTAGCAGTGGTAGGGTAGACTGGTAGTAGTTATTAGGTCGGAAGGTTGGAGTAGTCCGCGTGACGAGGGTGAGCAGTCTTATTATACGAAATACAACTACGGATTACCTCCTAATAAGAGCCCAAGGCTACGGATGGGTACGGACCTAGTAATACCTACTACTAGGCTACTAGTCAAAGAGTACTCGTACATCGTACATGGGGCGGATATCCATCCATGACGCTTCTCCGAAAGCGGGTTCCCTTTGACCCCACGAGTTGAACAAGTTCTAATTTATCCGCACAGGCCTCTCGAGCCCTTTCAGGTCTTGTCTGTCACTAGCGAGTAGTAGCACTCGCGGTATAGAATAAGTCCGATCTGGTCTTCTTGAGGGCGGCAATGCGGCAAGACCAATGGGTATATTGACCTGGCATTTTTTGGTCGTTGGCTTACTCCTACTACTAGTAACTCATTCTTGGCGGGCGGTTGTCTGTGACCCTGTCTACATGTACTAACTGTTCGTACTACCTTGGTAGTAGTCGTATGCATCCTCTTTCCTTCTCTTGGGGGGGTCACAAGAGCACACACACACTCACACAAGAGGAGAGGATATTACCATACCTGTATGTAATATGTCCGACTCATCCAAAACAGTAATTTTCTCCTACTCCCCCGGAAAACTCTGAGGAGAACGGGGACATGAATGGCCCAGGGCTAGATTGACCCTGAGAGATTGACCCAGTCGATCCAACCCGTGACCAAGGCAAACCGCAATTGGGGGGGAAAGGCACGGTCCCTTACTTACGAAGCCAGACCTTAGTACGTAGTACTCGTACTTGGTCGTAATTGCCAGGGGGGAAACACAATGGAATGAGACAGGCAGACAGGGTAAGAGGGAGCGAAAGAGACGTACTGACTGTCACCCCCCAAGTCCCACACACGCTGCGGGGCCTCAGGAGCGACAAGGCGAGTAATTATTAGGACTTTACGTGGAGGCTAGAGGGACTCTAAAAAATGTGTTGCATTATTCCTTCTGTAATAACAAAGTAGAGAGGGTGAGTGTAAGGGTGAGTGTTAAAGGGTGAGGGTGGGATTGAACCCAGGGTCAAAGTGTGCACTTCTGTTCTGGGGCCTTTGTCGTCATCGGCCAGCCCGGCTGCCCCTTTGGCGTGGGCCACACCCAAAAAAAGCAAATTCTCGCCTCAGGGGGGAAAGAATCGGCTAAAGCCTGGGAAACTTGACAATTGGTTTTCACCTACCTTTGTCTAAAATGGGAAATATGGTGATTGTGATGATGAGGATGATGCTCTTTTTTGTTTTTTACAATCCAAGATATTACCAGTAGTACGGAGTAGTAGTAGCTTCATTGAAAAGTGAAAAAATACATGTTTTCCTCTTGCATCCGGTGCTACGCTGTGCTACGAGTAAACAGACGTCCAAGACTCTTCTGTCGCTTTGGGCCATGCTCACCCCATAATCGTGACCCGCTGATCCATGTCTAATGTACCCAATGCCATGAGACACTAGCACCCCCGGGAAAATGAGCCGACGATTTCAGCCAAGTGTTCCTTTCTCCTGGGTCACAGCGATAGTACGAGTACTCACTCCCTACGAGTACAAGTATTACAGATTAATACTGAGTTGGACGTTCTCCTAGCATTTTGCCCTGCCATTACTATATATTTGTTCATCATCTTTCATGGTGATCACCCAGACGCAGAGAGCACCTGCGACATGGAAACCACCGACATGCACGGAACTTTTCCCTCTTGAATGAACTAGCACCAACACCGTCTCGTAAACTTCTTATTAGAGTATTACATCGAACAGTTAGAACTCAAGGTACCGAGCACCCCATGAGTATGATGGGCGTGGGGGGCCACAATGACCCCCCGGCGAGTGGATACCAAAAGAGCCCCGCCCAGGGTGACTGTGAGCTTCTGCAACTTTTTTTTTCTTCTTCTTTCCCTTCTCCTCTGTTTTACTCCGTACGAGCGTCGAGTAAGAACCTTGAAGTACGTACTTTTCTTCGCCTTCTTTCATTTTCCACCAGTCCCTGAGGCTTCTCGTTGTGCCCCATCTGATTGTAGTAATGTTCGCCGAACTGTTCCTTGACAGCTTCCATCTCACAACATTTCAGGCTCCGGCTCGGGCTGCATGTCGCCCGCCTACTCTCCACTCCTCATCCGCGATGTGATGTGATTATTCTTTTGCACATTTTGGCTTTGTGCATGTTGCTCACGAGACTCTTTTTCAAATCTACTCGTGCGTCATCATCATCATCATCATCCGTATGGGCCGCCTGTCGTACACCAGCACGTCTATAGTGCCGCTGCCGCTGCCGCCGCCGCCGGTGCTGCTGCTGCATCCTCTTTATTCGACCCGTTAGTGATACCGGGCAGGCTCCGAATTCATATTGCAACAAGGGTCCTTGAAGCCTCAAGGATGCATGCCGTACCAGTCACCCAAATGGAACACTTTGATGTTTCGGGTCTTCCCCCCCAACAAGTGCAACTGCTTTCTCTTTGACAACAAAAATAGAAGTTAAAGAAGGGGGAGAAAAGTCGAGGCCCTGGGCCCATCCTCTCTCTATGGGTGCACGCCCTTGGTCCAGGTATCACTCGCATGGCTCTACTGTTCCCCGGAGCCGTATGCATGTGCGACAGATGTCCGGGGTCGGCAAAGAACAACGTGGGTTACTACGGGAGTAATGGTCGCCCCCCCCCCTCCCCATCAATCATGTTCCAGTAGAGCACCACCATTCAACTCACAAGGAAAGTGTGGTGTGGTATTACGCAACGCCAATACTCCCTGTAACACTCTGTAGCGACCACCGTCGTAGTCGTATGCGTTCCGTTACGCCAAGCTTCCATCATTCGCCTTTCTGCCTGTAACACTGCGAGTCGACGTGCCACAACATTGACATCGTGGGAACCGGAATTAGCCTGCCTGTGTGGTTGTGGTTTGTGGTGGCGGCTGCCTCCACGACTATCCTTCGCCGCATGCGCGCTAATAATGGCACCTGGATGAGAGTCCCCCCGGGCTAGCAACTACTAATAACACAAACGGCTCAACGGTTCAACCCCCAGAAACCACCAGCCCTCCATCGCCTGTAGTGCTACTCACCTCATGGGTATGGCTTCATGATCTAGCCCCTTTGCTCCTTCCTTGTGTAATTTTGCCCCCTCGCTCCTGCCTATTTCTTCCCGTACTTTCCGTTTTTTTCTTCTTTCCTTAGGCATCTGCTCCTGACATCATGTGAACACGTGCCTTAGCTCCTTTTGGGTCAGCCAGCGGCCCAGCAATGGGCAGGAGCCTCCTCCTCACTGGCCAAATCCCCCGCCCAACTGTCCACACTCGGGGCCCGCGTTTAGGCTCCTGCGCCAACAGATAGCACCAAACGCAGCAGCACCTTAACAGTAGACGTTGCGTGACCTGCAGCTCCCCCCTCTCTGGCGCTCACAGTGGTAGTAATACAGCCAGCGCCGCGATGTTGCTCCTCACTCAACAACCCTCATTGCTCGTGCGGAGACTACCTCTTCGTGTACCGAGACTCACTTCGTCCATATCATCGCGACGCGCCTTTCCGAGCCTCGCACAGTCCACCCCCGTCTTCAACCGCCATCGCCTGCAGCACTCAAGATTTTCATCCACCACCACGTCCACCAACGCCGCTTCCGCCACCATGGACCCCAAGGAGCTTGTCCACTACCTGGCTGATCAGCCCCCCAGCGTGGTCAGGCTTGAGATTGAGAAGCACTTTGAGGCTCTCAATGACCAGCAGAAGCGTTATGCCCACTTCATCAGCAAGTACGCAGCTCTGCACCCCCTTTTATTCCCCCTTTTCGGCCAGCCCTGGTATCCCTACTCATCTCTATAATGATTTCTTGGTGCTGACCCACTCAACCCCTCACCAACTGCAGAGCTTCTCTCGCAGGCACGAGGATCGTTCTGCGACAGCTCTCCCCCGAGTCTGAGCCCATCTATGACCTGATTGTGTCTCTGCACAAGAGCTCTGGTGGCGACTGGGCTGCCCTCGGCGCCAAGGCTGGCGTTGAGGAGTCCGAGGTCACCCTCTTCCTCGAGTATGCCGCCATGTTCTTGGGCAACAACGGCAACTACAAGAGCTTCGGTGACGCCAAGTTCATCCCCCGCTGCAGCCCCAAGAGTGTCGAGGCCCTCGCCGCCACTTCCCCTGAGGCTACCAAGTTCTATGAGGCCACCAAGGGTGCCATCTTCAGTGCTGACAATGCTGCCATCCTCCACCTTGGCTTCCCCGATGCTGGCCACATGACGACGTACTACCCTGACTCCCCCCACATCACCCAGGCCGAGATTGAGGGCGTCTCCGCGTGGATGGAGAAGACTGGCCTTCTGCCCGAGAACACCCGTCTGCGCAAGACCAAGGACGGAAACTTCGAGCTTCTCATTGCGTCGGCAATCACTCAGCCGCCCTCTGGTGGTGGTGATATCGGTTCTCAGACCGAGTTCACCATTGAAGATGGCTCCGTCAAGGGCAAGACGATCAAGCTTGTGTACGGTGACTACGCTGCAGAGATGAAGAAGATCACCGAGTACATCAAGCAGGCTTCTGCCAACGCGGAAAACAACACTCAGAAGAACATGCACGATGCCTACGCCAAGTCCTTTGAGTCTGGTTCCCTGGAGGCCTTCAAGGACAGCCAGCGCCACTGGATCAAGGACAAGGGCCCCATGGTTGAAAGCAACATTGGTTTCATTGAGACCTACCGTGACCCTGCCGGTGTCCGTGCCGAGTGGGAAGGTTTCGCTTCCAGTATGTACCCCTATCCGTCTACTACATCGTCGAAATCAGCTGCTAACGTATGACGACAGTGGTCAACCGTGAGTCAGGTCCTTGTTCACAGAACCCCATCGTATAATTGCTAACCCACTCTAGTCGAGAGGACTCGTGCCTTTGGCGCTCTCGTAGATGCTGCGCCCTCGCTCATCCCCCTGCTCCCTTGGGGCCAGGAGTTTGAGAAGGACGTTTTCTTGTCCCCCGACTTCACCTCGCTTGAGGTTATGACCTTTGCTGGATCTGGCATTCCTGCCGGAATCAACATGTAAGTGCCGTGCTTACGCTCCTGTTTATTCGATGAGTCCCGCAGGAGATGTCACTAACACTCTGCAGCCCCAACTACGATGACATCCGTCAGACTGAGGGATTCAAGAACGTGTCTCTCGGCAACGTTATGAGCGCCAAGGCTCCTAACGAGAAGATTCCTTTCATCCGCGATGAGGACCTAGACGTCTACCGCAAGTACCGCGATGCTTCGTTTGAGGTCCAGGTTGGACTCCACGAGCTCACTGGACACGGTTGCGGAAAGCTTCTGCAGGAGACGTCTCCTGGAAACTTCAACTTCGACAAGGCCAACCCGCCCGTCAGCCCCGTCACAGGCAAGCCCATCACCACGTGGTACAAGCCCGGTCAGACCTGGGGCTCTGTCTTCGGTAGCATTGCCGCCTCGTACGAGGAGTGTCGTGCTGAGCTTGTTGCCATGCACCTGAGCTGCGAGTTCCCTGTTCTCAAGATCTTTGGCTTCGGAGACGGCAGCCTAGACATTAACGGCGAGGCTGGCGATGTCCTCTACGCCTCCTACCTCACCATGGCCCGCGCCGGTCTCGGGTCCCTGGAGATGTGGGATCCCAAGAGCCAGAAGTGGGGCCAGGCTCACTCCCAGGCTCGCTTCTCTATTCTCAAGTGCTTCCTTGAGGCCGAGGACGATTTCTGCAAGCTCGACTACACCAAGGACGATCTTTCCGACCTGACTATCAAGCTTGACCGGTCAAAGATTCTGACTGCCGGTCGTGACGGTATGTTCTTCTCTTTTATATACGATGCGCCACTATTTGCTACGTGACACTTGCTGACAGTATACATGTTTAGCTGTTGCCAAGTACCTCCAGAAGCTGCACGTCTACAAGTCTACCGCTGACGTGGAGACGGGCAACAAGTTCTACATTGACATGACGACTGTTGGTCTCGACTTCTGGGGCACCACGGTCCGTGATGTTGTACTCAAGAACAAGCAGCCTCGTAAGGTCTTTGTGCAGGCCAACACCACCCTGGACGAGGCCACGGGCAAGGTGTCGATCAAGCACTACGAGCCTTCGTTCACTGGCATTATCCAGAGCTGGGCGGACAGGAACCTGTAAAATAGTAGTAGAATACGGCAATGCGTGACTCTCTCCTCGGAGAGCGGAAAACCGTCACACTGCGCACATAAATACTAGTGTATAAACCACATATCATTACGACATTTTGTCGTCACATACGGCCGATGCTGCCGAGAAAGCGAGTGCATGCAGTAATTCACAGCAGTTGAATGGTATGACATGGATGGATTGGCAAAATATGGCCCCTCGCCGGAAGCCGGTTTAAAAAATTGTTCATGCTCGTTTTGTCTTTTTTTGTTTTGACTGTAAAACCCTGATTACAGACGCCAGAATGTCACCCGATGCCGTCGACTTCCAAATGCAAAGTTGGCCAAACAAGCCCCAAATTCGGAGACGGTGCGGATCCCCATATACACAACCGACAACATCCGGGGTTATCTTTTGTTTTCACTCGGATATGCTGTCGTGAACGTTGTGCGGGTAAGCCGCTCGCGTCCCCAGTTTGAAAATTCCATCAACAACAAAAAAGGTCCCATCCATTTGTCGTCGTCGTAGTCGTCCCATCCCGTCAACACCTCCTCTCCTGTCATTTTTCTTTTATTTTATTTCTCTACCACTTCATCTCGTGGGGCTTGTCGCCCTTCCGCAGAGAGAAGGAGCTGGAGAGGTAGCTGGGGAGGAACTCGACCTTCTTGATGTTGGCGATCAGAGGCTTGTCGACGGACTTCTGGTCAGCAGCACGCGAGCTCTTGACCTCCTTCTTCTATTTTTGGTATTAGCAACAGTCTCAGAAAAATGAAAGACAGATGGGAATATGACGAGGGGGGGGAAGGAAAACGTACCTGGGGCTTCTCTCCCTGCTTGAAGAAAGCCTCCTCACCGGCCTTCTCGGCAGCCTTGTCGGCGGTGAAGTACTTGGGCTGGGAGATCTCCTCGATCTTCTTGTCGTCGAGACCGGAGACATCGACCTTGAGGGAGGTGGCGATGACGTAGCGGGAGTTGACCCTGCGGAGGGGAACGCCGTTGATCTTGAAGGGACCGGTGACGAGGAGGACACCCTGCTCGAGAGTCTTGAGGAGGACGACGCGCTTGCCGCGGAAGCGACCGGCCAGGAGGATCAGGACGGTACCGGGCTGGAGGGACTGACGGGGAGCCCAGGCACGGACAGCCTTGCGAACCTATTTTTGTAGCAGACGGTGGTTAGCATTTCATCCTCCTCGAATGGCGAAAAAAAAAACAAAAATAATGTGCGTTGGCTCCGAGTTCTTTGCATTGGCCCCTTTCTCCCATGTCCTCGTGTTCTTTTTCCCTCCTTCTCTTTCAATGTCTTTGATGGCGTCGATTGTCGTAGTTGTGTTTGTGTGTTGTCGTATTGCCGTGTGGTTGAGTTGACCGATTAAATGCTTTTTTGAATATTCGGTGTCGGGTTGCGAAGATGCGCATCGAAAAACAAATCCCATCTGATTTTCCACCAAAACGTCCCATTCTTTCCCAGAAAGACACCGAGGACATGCAAAGAAAGGCCAATGCAAGAAAAAAAAAACAAGGAGACTTGAGGTTGTGTGCGTGTGCGTTTGTATATATATATCCCGACTCACCTTCTTGGGGTCGGTCACATCGTCGACGGGGTACCACTTCTTGGCCTTCTCCGTGGAGGCAGGGACCTCCCGGGTCGACTTGCCAAAGGTCTTCTTCTGGGTCTGGGCCGACATGTTGACTCTGTCTCACGGGGGGTGGAGGAGAGAGTGGTGGATGTTGGTTGGTGATCGGTTGAGGGTTGGTGATGCTGCGCCCGAATTGTAGGGGAATTGTGTGAGGGCCACTCTAGCGATTTGTGTGGGAAGCAAAATGTGAACCCTCTGGCGCTAAACCTTTTCTGGATCCACCACGTCCAGTCTGGCAGTAGAGCATGGGGCTGAGCGCACGTGATTCAATTTTTTTTTGTGTTCTTGACCCAACGCCTTGTGTTCCGCGAATAGTGGGGGCCCCTCGATTCTACTTATCGATAAGAAGGGTCAGAGCGATAGCGGCGCCTTCCCCCCGGAAGAAGACCTGAGTCTAGACCCGGCTCACTTCGGTGTCGTTCGGGAACTTGCCAGAAGCTCCTGGTGTGATCCGGAACTTGTCGCCTCTTGACATCACCTTTCCCCCCCCGGACAGCGTGACTTAATCGTCAGAGACTCAGAGTAGATAAACCTGCTGAGGGCGCGTCAGCGAGTTCTCGTATTTTTCTTTTTTCTTTCCTTGTCTTTTCCCTTGTGTGAATTGCCCTTACCTTTCGCATTTGCACAACACCACTCTTCCAATATGCAAGCTCGGAGGCACGTAATATCATCGGCGCAGCGCCTTGCTGCTGGTGCCACAACAACCAGATCCGCACGACCCATAACCCGCGTACTCTCAACAACAATAACCCAATCTCTACGTCCGACAGCTGCGGCACCGAAGCAGCTTCTCCCAGCTCTCACGACCGTACGCCACTATGCCAATGGCCGCCCACACCCGCCCGGCGGGACACACCGCATGGACATGGGCGGCGGTGAGGAGAAGCCCGCTCTGGAGCAATTCGGCGTGGACCTGACAGCCCGCGCCAAGGATGGAAAGCTCGACCCCGTTATCGGACGCGACAGCGAGATCCAGCGAACGATTCAAATCCTCTCGCGACGAACAAAGAACAACCCCGTGCTCATCGGCAATGCGGGTACGGGAAAGACAGCCATTCTCGAGGGATTGGCGCTGCGCATTGTGCGCGGCGATGTCCCCGAGAGCATCAAGAACAAGCGCGTCATCAGCCTTGACCTCGGCTCGCTGATTGCGGGTGCCAAGTTCAGGGGAGACTTTGAGGAGAGGCTGAAGAAGGTGCTGGACGAGGTGACCAAGGCTGAGGGTCAAGTCATCCTCTTCATCGACGAGCTCCACACTCTTCTTGGCCTAGGCAAGGCCGAGGGATCCATCGACGCGTCAAACCTGCTGAAGCCGGCGCTGGCGCGTGGTGAGCTGCAGTGTTGCGGCGCCACCACCATCAACGAGTACCGCCAGATCGAGAAGGATGTGGCTCTGGCGCGTCGTTTCCAGCCGATCCTGGTGAACGAGCCGACGGTCGAGGACACCATCAGCATCCTGCGCGGCATCAAAGACAAGTACGAGGTGCACCACGGTGTGCGCATCACTGACGGCGCGCTGGTCTCGGCGGCCACGCTCTCCAACCGCTACATCACGGACCGGTTCCTGCCCGACAAAGCCATCGATCTGATGGATGAGGCGTCCAGTCACCTCAAGCTTCAGCACGAGTCCAAGCCTGAGGATATCATGCGCCTCGACCACAAGATCATGACGGTGCAGATCGAGCTCGAGAGTCTGCGAAAGGAGAAGGACGTTGCCAGCCGTGAGCGCAGAGAGAAGCTCGAGAAGGACCTGACCAAGCTCCAGGAGGAGATTGGCACGCTCAACACCCGCTGGGAGAAGGAACGCTCCGAGATCGAATCAGTCAAGAAGGTCCAGGAGGATCTGGATAAGGCCAGGTTCGAGTTGGAGCAGGCCCAGCGTGAGGGCAACTTTGCGCGTGCATCAGAGCTGCGATTCGGCGTGATCCCCGACCTGGAGCAAAAGCTTCCCCGGGAGGACGAGGAGGCCGCGAGCGAGGAGGCGGCTAAGGACGGCGAGAACAACGACGTGCTGATCCACGACTCGGTGACGGGCGACGACATTGCCAACGTGGTGGCCCGCATCACGGGCATCCCCGTGTCGAAGCTGACGTCTGGCCACATCGAGAAGCTGGTGCACATGGAGGACATGCTGCAGTCGTCAGTCAAGGGCCAGGACGAGGCGATCAAGGCCGTCTCGGACGCGGTGCGCCTCCAGCGCGCAGGCCTGAGCGGCGAGAACCGGCCGCTGGCATCCTTCTTCTTCCTGGGCCCTACGGGCGTGGGCAAGACGGAGCTGTGCAAGAAGCTGGCGAACTTCCTGTTCGACACAGAGTCGGCTGTGGTGCGCTTCGACATGTCCGAGTTCCAGGAGAAGCACACCATCTCGCGGCTGATCGGCGCCCCGTCGGGGTACGTCGGCTACGAGGACGCGGGCCAGCTGACCGAGTCGGTGCGCCGCAAGCCCTACGCCGTGCTCCTGTTCGACGAGTTCGAGAAGGCGCACCGCGACATCTCGGCCCTGCTGCTCCAGGTCCTCGACGAAGGCTACCTGACCGACGCCCAGGGCCACAAGGTCGACTTCCGCAACACAATCATCGTCCTGACCTCCAACCTGGGCGCCGATATCCTCGTCGGCCAGAACCCCCTGCACCCCTACACCGAGACCGAGACGGGCAACGTCGACCCCTCGGTGCGCGACGCCGTCATGGACGTCGTCTCCTCGGCCTACCCCCCGGAATTCCTCAACCGCATAGACTCCTTCATCATCTTCAAGCGTCTCGCCCTCGCTGCCATCCGCGACATTGTCGACATCCGCCTCGCAGAGCTGCAGGGCCGTCTTGACGACCGCCGCATCTCCCTCCACACACCCGACGACGTCAAGGACTGGCTCGCCGAACGCGGCTACGACCCCAAGTTTGGTGCTAGGCCGCTCAACCGCCTCATCACCAATGAGATTAGCAACGGGCTCGCCGACAGGATCATCCGCGGGAAGCTCAAGATGGGTGAGAAGGCAGAGGTCAAGATTCGCGATGACCAGCAGGGACTCGAGATTGTTCCCGTCAGCACATCGTCTTCTGCTTAATCTGCTCTCTCTCTTTCTCTCTTACATGTGTATAAGGGGGCTGTATACGAAATTGTTCAAAACGTTTGCCCCAGAGCAGCTGTACAATGATATTGTCCTTCTTTACTTTGTATTATACCAGTCATATATTTAGTCCTTTAGAAGCATAGCATCATCCATCGCATAGAATTCACCACTTTCATCTTGTCACTCAAGGGAACCAGTACACATGTGCATTTAACACATTCACCACGGGGATGGAAAGTGAAAGAAAGAAATCAATTAAAAGACAACAGGAAAAAAGACTCCCCCTTTGTTAAAGGAAAAAAAAACCAAAGGCCAGTGTCGTCATCTTCTTGGCTCGTTCTTCTTGTCCCCCAATTTCGTCCCCCCAAGTCTTCCTTTATCTGCTTTTCGTATCTTGGTCTTGTCCTTCATTCCCTTTCGTCCTTTCGTTTTAATAAAGATGAAACATAAAAATATATTCCTTTTTTTCCCCTCCCAAAGAAGAAACGCACGCGTAAAACACACACGTAAAAGTCATGAATCAAGTTCCAATCTCCCGCTCCCCCCCCTCGTTTTCCATTTCTCATTAAAAACACCCGAGTCCCACAAACTCTACTATTCCCTCCCTATTCCTTCTCCCTTCCATGTTGCGTGATGGTGAGGGGAGATCGAGGCGGGGAAGTGGGGTGACAGTGCTTTCGTAAGGCGACAAACCAGCAAAAAGAAAAGAAACCACAGCCCAGACCCAATTTCACAAACACAACACGGTAGAGGAACAAAGACGTAAAAGGGAGGGAGAAGAACGTGCTAGTAGAGAGATGGCGGGCAGAAGAGAGAGAGAGAGAGAAAGAGAGAGAGAAAGAGAGAGAGAAAGAGAGAGAAAAAGTGTGTGGGAGAGATTTGCGACATGATTTATCAACTAATTTCGATTGGGATCCTGATAGCTTTGCAAATTACAATCGAAACTCGCATGTGGGACGGAAAGAATACGCGGCAAGGGAGCAGAAGAAAGATGGAGTCGACCAGAGGAGGCTTCTATAGAATGCTTTCTACTGGTGGCCGGCCTTGCGGAGCGTGGTAGCGAGCCACTCGAGACCCTCGTACAGACCGTCACCAGAGGTGGCGCAGGTGGACTGAATGTACTGTAGACGGGGAAAGAGAAGAGGTCAGTACTGGTTGCACATGTAGTAGGATATCGGGGTGGGGAGGGGGAGATGCGTACCCAAGCACGTTGGCGCAGGCTGTGGAGGCCAAGCTTGTCGGTGATCTCGGCAGCGTTCATGGCGTTCTAGAGGTGGTAATATGGTCAGCGAGATGTAACAAACACGACGAGGTATAGACTCGGGGAAGGAAACATACAGGAAGATCCTGCTTGTTGGCAAAGACCAGGAGAATGGCGTCCCTCAGCTCATCCTCGTTGAGCATGCGCTGGAGCTCCTCGCGGGCCTCGACGATACGGTCGCGGTCATTGCTGTCGACAACGAAGATGATACCCTGGGTGTTCTGGAAGTAGTGCCTCCACAGGGGACGGATCTTGTCCTGACCTCCGACATCCCACACGGTGAACTGGATGTTCTTGTACTCGACAGTCTCGACGTTGAAGCCTTAAGGTGGACGAGGTGTTAGCGTGCGGACTGGCGACCGGGTTACGGAGAGGGAGAGGGGCGGGGAGGTCATACCGATGGTAGGAATGGTGGTGACAATTTCACCGAGCTTGAGCTTGTACAGAATGGTGGTTTTACCGGCAGCATCGAGACCGACCATCAGAATACGCATCTCCTTCTTCCCCCACAGCTTGTCGAAGATCTTCGAGAAAGCGAGACCCATGTTTGCGGTTTGTAGCGGCTAAGGCCTTGTGACGTCGTTAAAAAAGAAAAGAGGAAAAAAAGGAATTCTGTTATTGGGAGCGAAAATGTGTTAGCACGCGACAGTCGGTTATATATGGGTTTGTGTATTGTTCCGCCCGAGGAAATGGTGCTAGGAGATGGTGGTGCGAGATGGAGAGAGAGAGAGGCAAGGTGGCATCAGCGGGCGGCGGCGAATGCTGATGACGGCAGCCAGCAATTGACGGGAACCGCAACGTGTGGCGAAATGAAACGACGGTTTATCGCGCGCAAGATGCTGCTTGATGCGCGGGCATCTGACCAGGTGGTAGAAGCAGAATAGACGTCGTCGGGATGGATAACCGGCTCTCCAGGCTGCGACGATGCCGTCACACGTGTTGGCGTCCGTGTGGACTTGGTGTCCTCTTTTTTTTTCTGCGCAGGCGGCGACAAAGGGGGAGGGAGGGGGGTTGTTTATGGTGGTGGGAAGAGGGGCGAGGCAATGGGAAGGGAAATCGGAAAGCAGAGAGGCGTTTGTTGATTCGGGAGCAGAACAGGACGGGAAGATGGGGAGAAAAACTCACAAGTTCGTCGGGGATGATTCCTCCAAGAGATAGGAAGGGAGGACGACGATGAGGGTGGTTTGTCGGTGGTTTTAGAAGGCGGGATTGTTGATGTCGGTGTAGACGTTGGATTGGCAAGGTCAGAGGGGCGATGGGAAGGGCGACTCTGCTGAATTTTGGGGCTTTACCACCTTTGGCTCTTTGGGCCAGGTAACCAAGTACTTGAACCCAAGTACTCCGTACTCTCGTGCTAAAGGCTTCCAGGTTGGCTCTGCGGTACGGGTAGGTGGGCAGTGGGCTGGAGTGTGATTGAGCGATGGACCACCTACACAATCCAGTAATAGCAGCCTGTTCTCCTCCCCCCCATTGCCCCCTAATAGCGGCCTAGCCCCCTCTTCCTCCCCTCCCCTATTACTCGTACCCTAGCGGACTCTTCAGTGGGTCTACCCCCCTACGCTGATGATAATTTAGGTACATCCCACTAGCCACATCTCTCATTCAGCCAGTGATCTTTGATGACACGAGTCCATCCCTCCATCACGGTGTTAGCACTACACGGACCAGAGACCGCGGACTTTACTAACTACGATACCGCTACGGACGGAGTACGGAGGGGATAATACTACTGCTGGTAATAGTGGTGTTGGACACCTGTGCAGGTAATGGTAGTACCCGACCTGTGGGAAATGCCAACCAACATGTGCTGTGGTTCTATCGCAGTGAGTGAGTACTAGTATGTAGTTAGCGCGCTGGAATTCTCAGATTCAGAGCCTCGAGTGATCATTCTTGTTAGTGGTTACGAGTCGTGATGACCTTTCTCCAGAGGTACGAGTACACGGTAGATACACAGCACCGCCACATTACTCCCTCCCAGCCACCATGTACTCCCCTCGTACCCACCACCACCCCCAAAGCCGTGCACCCACCGCTTCCAACTGAAAGAGCCCCCTGGAAGCCCTTGTTTCTCACATGCTGATAAGCTCATCGGCACAATCCAGTTTGAATCCACACACAAAAATAAAGGAAACGGAGATTTAGAGGGGAAAATCAATCAATTGTCAACTGCGCCACTGCTACAGGGAATCACAACATCACGGTGGTAATACTGTTAGGCCCTACTATCTCTTCCGTGTCTGACTACCTGCACATGTAGCTGTACTCCTTCTTTTCTCCCCCTTTTTCTAGCAGGAAACGAGGATTACGACGTACGACGTATAATTTGGTATAATACTCTCGTTGCTCGTACATGTATCCTCCATACAGGGAACGGCATCACTCGCTACAAACACGTAATATGGGTCTAAGAGGGCGTTTGGCTCCATCGTCTCCATAAGTAAAAGCTCTGTAGGTATTTACGTGGCATTTTGTTCGTCGGATATTGCCCCTGATCGAGGGTCCACCTGTTATGTACGGTGTATTACTCGTGCATCTCTTGCAATCTTGCCAGGTCCTTCTTTACTAGGCCCAGGTCCTTGACCAGGTATAACCAGGTATAACCAGGTATAGTCGTCAGTGATTGATTACAGCTGCATCAAATCCCAGCATAGTAATTATTATCATTAGAAGATGCAGATGAAGAGGATATAGCATGTACAAATAGTATCATCGCCAGAGTAACACCACACATCCAATATCTTTTCGTATAGGGCTCAATCACAAAGTAAACTCTGGAGCCATATTACGTCGTAGAATCAATAGTACGAGTGTAATACTCCGTACCTGTAGTAGGATATAAAGAACAGAGTACCAAGTGTTCATCAATACGAACACCGGAACCCGGCGAAACCATTTTCCCCGCCAAACACCCGCCAAGCCACTCCAGGTACCGTCCCGCGGGCGCGCAACCGCAAAGGTGGTCAATACGCCAAAGGAGGAAGCTTGAAAGGACTAAACCTCCCAGGGAGAAGGACACGCGAGAACGACGACGACGACGACGACGACGACGACGACTTCTTCCAACCCCCTCGTGATCGATTCCTCAACCACGCACGTACCCACGAGCAAACGCATAAAACCGCCAGAGACAAAGAAAACAGGATGCGTCTCATCAACGCCGTCAAGTCGCTGCTGGCGGCGGCCGTGGCCATCCAGACGGCCGCAGCCCACAACATCGTCCTGCCCTCCCACGGCGTCGAGTGTTTCTACGAAGAGCTTCACCGCGATGACACCATGACCGTCACCTACCAGGTTGGAGACCGGGAGTTTGGATCAGCAGGCAATCTCGAGATTGACTTTTGGGTATGAATGAACCCCCCTCGCGCAACGCCCAGCCCACCAGCCAGCTAGCCATCCAGCCAAAGCTATATTCTCTGTCTAGATCTACACGAACAGGCTGCTAATATATCGTGTGCCTTTTTAGATCCTCAACCCCAGGAACCAGCACGAGGTTCAGAGCAAGGCCGTCTCCTCGGGAGACCACAGCTTCACGGCCCGCTTCGACGGAAAGTACACCTACTGCTTCGGCAACCAGCACTGGGGAGCCAACACCAAGGAGGTGTCCTTCAACGTCCACGGAGTCGTCTACGTCACCGAGGGTGACATGCCCAGTGATCCTCTGGAGAAGGAGGGTACGTTTATATTTCTCTTTCTCCCTTTTGTCTTGTTCATTAGATGTACGATGTGGTCCCCAAGTTCACGATACTAACACCTGTGACCACCAGTCCGCGCCCTATCCGACCTCCTGGCCCAAGTCAAGGACGAGCAGCAGTACATTGTCATCCGCGAGCGAACCCACCGCAACACGGCCGAGAGCACAAACGCCCGAGTGAAGTGGTGGAACCTGTTTGTCATCGGCATCGTGGCCGGCGAGTCCTTCTTCCAGGTCTGGTGGCTCCGTCGTTTCTTTGAGGTGAAGCGTGTTGTCTAGAGGATATTATGAGCTCAACCTAAGCCTAGGTCATTGCTCTTCTTCTTCTCCTTTTCTCATTTCACAAACACCTTCTGCTCTTTGTGCATTGTACTTGATCCTAGTATTCAGGGAGGATCATTATTGTCGTTTTATTGTTATTTTTTTTCTTCTTCGTTGCCGGCGTATAAAGAATTTTGGGAGGTGGGAAAGGGGTGAAGGGAAGGGATTGTATAAGCTTCTTTTTTTTTCTTCGTCAAGGGATGAATATAACGCTTTTCATGGGGAAAAAAAAAGAATATCGGCAGGATAGAAATTGAAGAAAACAAAACCAGAATATATATATATATATACGCTTCTTCATGACAAAAAAGACGATGTGCACATGGTCATTAACTACTACTCTGGCCTGCAGAGCTCATGCCGAGCAAGTCCACAAGCTCCGGCACCTCGGTGTGATCCCTCGTCGTCGTCATCCTATGACACCACTTGACGACGCCGTCCTCGAGGAGAAACTCCCCGCCAACCTGGCGCATGTCGCCGCCCTTGTGCGTCAACCCCCGGGGTATACTGCCCATAGCCTTGAAGAAGCCCGCAAAGGCCTGCTGCACAATCGACCGCTTCTGGTACGCGGGTGGCGCGCCGCCCACGTCCAGCGTCTCGACCAGGCCCAGCGCCCCGAAGACCCGTCGGCTCGGGTCCGCGTAGATGGGGAACCGGCACCCCGTGGGCCCCGCGTAGCTGTCTATCAGACCTGGGTCGCCGCACCCGACGATGACGACGGACACGTCTTTTGGTAGGGACTCGGGCGTTATGGACTCGCTTAGGGTCTGCACGTAGTCTTGGCATAGCTGTTGACGTCAGCGGGTGGATTACACGGCGGGGAAAGAGAGAGAGAGAGAGAGAGAGAGAAAGAATACGTACGCCGCAGAAAAAGTGTCGGATGAAAATAATCAGGACTCGACTAGTAGCCTTCTCACCACTCCATATGGATTTCAGCGTGTGGGGTTCTCCCTTGTTGTCGAGGACAGTGTAGTCTTGTATTTCCTGTATCTTGTCTGTCGAGGGCACCTCGTCTGATGCCCGAACTTTAACATCCGTCGTCATCGTGGTGGCCATATCGGTCATGTAGTCAAGATGTAGCTTGGTGTTGTTTTTGAGAGAACCGTCGATATTTACCAAATGTATGGGCAGCACAGTGATGGCACTAGTAGATACATCCGTGCCAGGGGTCCGGAGTCCATGATTCCCAAACACTACTCGTCACAGGAACCATTCATCACCTCCAACAAATACTAGTAACCAGATTCATCGCTTCCAAGCATGTTACTTTATCACGCGAAATGCACTACTAGGAGTAAGAGTCCATAAAATATATATGTCATAACTTTCTAATATAAACAGATGTAGATATATGTTCTTTAAACAAACACATCATGATGCAATAAAAAAAAATGCCCTTGAGCAATCAAAAGAAACTAAAAGGACACCTGAAAAATAAATAACCCTATACAATGCCAAAGAACATATAAAAACGCCAGGCCCCTTGTATATCAGAGGGAAAAGGGGGGTGGTTGGGGGTGTAAGAGAACAATAGAAAAGGAAATGAAGAGGGAAGGGAGGGAGGCTGAAATCAACAACAAGAATCAATATCCGCTTGCTTTTCCTCATCTCTCCCTACGAAAGGCTTTGAAAGAGCCAAGAAGAAAGCAGAAAGGATGGAGATAAAAAAAAAAAAAAGAGAAAGAGAAAGAGGAAGCCCCATCTACGACGCAGCATCAAACTCAGGCTCATTCTTCTTCTTCCCACCCTCCTGCTCATCATTCTCAGGATCAGGTTCCTCGACAGGCAGCTCGACCTCTTTGACGGGGTGGAGCAGCATGGGGGGCAGGCACATGCGGCCCTCGCCACCGGCCATGTCACTCGGCGACCCGCCAAGCTTAGTCTTGTCGGGCGTCTTCTCAAACTCCTCGCCACCGTCGTTGTTGACGCGCAGGCCCAGCCAGCGCCTGTACAGGTTGGGGCCGAACCCGGCGTTGTAGAACCACGACAGGCCGAGGAGGTTGTGCTCGCGGTCGCCGAAGACGCTGGTGCGCGCGCCGCCGACGGACCCGTCGCGCCCGCCGTTGAAGGTCTGCGACATGAAGTCGACGGGCCACTTGCGGTCGACGTACAGCGGGTGCGGGGCGAAAACGGCCTTGTAGCCGTGCTGCAGGGCCACCGTAGCGGGCCACATCTCGGGGAAGGCGAACTGCTTCTTGTAGGCCGTCATGCGGTGCATCGTCATCAACAGGCGGCGCGACATGCGCGACGTCGTGATGATGTTGGCGCGACGAGGGGGTCCCCCATTCGTCTTGTTGTAGCCCGTTATGTCGTCCTTGAGACCCCACGTCGTACCCTCCGGGTCGAACATGGGGTTCAGAGAGATGTAGTCGGCCTCCTCGCCCACGCCCCACTCAGACTTGTCCTTCTCGGGTCCGCCACGCGGAGGGATCGGGTCGTTCCCAGGCTCGAACCAATCGTCCGTGTCGGACGGACGGACGGGGCCCCAGATGCTCTTGCGCTTCTTACCCACGGAGTCGGGGTCCGGCTTGATGCCGGGGGCGCTGTCCCATACGTTGTCGGCGTTGATGGTGCCCATCTCGTTCTGGATGCGCGCCATCTGCGAGAAGTCCTCCCACGTGCCGTGCACTTCGGGGAAGTAGAAGCGCGCGTTGCGCTCCCAGAGACCCTTGCGCGGCTGCACCTTGGCCCAGCTCTCCAGCTTGCTGAACAGGTCGTGGTAGTGGCCCGTGTAACGGACGTCCATCTCCCACTGCCAGAAGTAGTCGTACTCCGGGTGCATGTACGCAAAGTGCTGCATGGCCATAGTCAGGCCACGGTACACTCCGTGCACGGGCAGACCGGGGCCGCGGGCGAACAGGTCGTAGATACCCTGGTACAGCGAGAGCATTTGTGTCTCGGTCCATAGCGTCACCAGGCCGCGGAACTCCTCGGGGATGGTCTCGTTGACTCGCCTCTGGTACGCCTCGTCCTCGGCCCAGATGGGGAACGCAGCGTCATTCTTGACCTGCACAAGGAGGTGGATGTCGTAGCGACCACCGGATGCGAGTGACAGTTCGGTAATCATGGCCCGGAGAGAGGCAATGTCGTCGGACTGGAACTGAAATTCGTCCCAGCCACGGATCACAATGGCGGTACGAGAGGTCTTTTCGACCTTGTCGGTGCTGGTGCTAGAGCCCTTGGACTTCTTTGGCACAGGGGTCTCGGAAACGTCCTTTGTTGAAGACTTGTCCTCGGTCCTGTCGTCGTCCTTGGGGGCGGATGTCTTGGTCTTGCTCTCGGTCGTGGTCTCGATCTCGGTCCGGTCATCGTCGCTGATGGCGGGGGGCTGCTCCTTCACGTCCACAGCGCGCTTCTCGTTAGAGGACTCAGAATCGTGGATGAAGAAGCCATGCGGCTGAGCCTTCTTGGCCGGGAGCGAGTCAAAGCGGGCCGAATTGGCCTGGTAGCAACGGCGCTGAAGGTCGGCCCAGTCGATGCCACGGTAGTCGACACGTGGGACATCCTCCCAGACGGCGGCAGAGCCTGCGTTCTCGCCATTCTCGCCGGTGCCCAGACCACCGCGGTTGAGCGAGTAGCCGAATCCGTAGGGGCCGTAGCGGCCGAAGCGGTCAAAGCAAATGTCCTCGGGGAAGTCGAAGATCTCGTAGGATCCGGCGACGTTGCGAGGGAATCCATAGGGACGACCCTCGTGGTATCTTACCGAGGGAACTCGCACCTTGCCCTTGGTATCGAGGAAGCACTCCTTGATACCGGACTCCTCCTGAGCCCTGCCAGCGTAGTCAGTCCAGGGGTGGCTAGCCGGGGGCTCGGCGCTGCGCGTCTCCCGAGGCTGGTTCTTCTCGTCGTCATTATCCTCCTCGTCGCCGACGCGGCGGAGCGGTGAGTCCTTGCGTGTGACCTCGGTCGGGGACGGGTACTCGGGGTTGCTCTCGTCGAGGGGCACGAGGGTGCGGATGCCGCCGTAGTATCGTTCTAGAAAGGGGAATCGCTCCCAGATGTGGGCAGGGCCGGGACGGGAGTCGGCCCTGCCGTTGGCGACCTTCCAGTTGTCGACCTGACTTGCGCGGATGAGACTGACGATCAGGAGCAGGAGTATGAAGGCGACGCCGAGGCACAGGTGGCGGGTGACCTTTGTGGGCAGTCGATAGGGGTAGACGCCGGCGACACGCTTGCGATTTAAGGGCGGGCGGGCTGTTGTGCTCAGCATGGGAGCTGCGCTGGCTAGTGAGCCCGAGACGCTCCTTGATGTGCTGCCAGAACGGTTGGTCAAGGGCTCACCGTCGATATCGGAGGAGGAATAACCGTCGTCATCGTTTGAGCTCCGCTCCTTGGCAGGCGAGCCAGTTCGCTCGTATATCGGTAACCGCTGTTCGCGGCCCCGGAACAAAGACATTATAGGCTAATGCGACGAGAAGACCAACAAAGTTAGCAAGGCTGTTGTTCTTGACGAATTCTGGTTCTCTGTTGAGATCCGTCCTCTTTTGCCTAAATATTGTTGTGCTTCTTTTGGAGCCCAAGAGGCAGGAGAGAAGAGCATGGAGGGGTGTTTGGAATGGAAGATGGGTAAAAAGAGCCGTCATTGATGCGCATGGCACGCACACACAACACAGACAGGCAGGCAGGTCATGGGGGGGGGAGGATAAAACGTACTTGAGGAATGCCGTCTCGCCAAGCTTTTTTCTGCCCAGGTGTCTCACGCGGGAGGCGGGGCGTGGTAACACGAGTTGGTTTCTATTATCTTTCTCCTTCTTCCTTCTCTCAGGATACCACGATCTCCTCTTGTCTGTTGACCGTGTGTTGTTGATATTCGTGTAACAAAATAGTGTCCAGCAATGGGGGCGGCCAGGACGTAGCAGCTGCGCATTCGAGGAAGGGGGGAGAGTATTATTACGGAGAAGGAGACACCAGTACTCCGTAGACAAGACACAAAGAAAAAACAACCGGAGCGCTGGAAAGATGGAGAGGGAAAAATGGAGATTATTATTCCTCCTACTCTCTCTCTCTCTCTCGCGGAACAACAACAAGCAACAAGGGGTGGGTGGGTGGAGGAAAGTGGCCGGGGTGGGTGACCTCTAGGCTCCTAGCGCTCCGATTGCGTCGATCTCCAGAACCTGTTGTTTTGTCTTCTCTAACTGGACAGTGACGATGACACTTGGGGGTTTGACCAAAAAAAAAAGAAAGAGCCATGGAAGTTGCTGGGCAACGGTGATTGGGTACTTGATCCTTTCCCCTGTACTAACGTACTATTAGTGGCTGTATGCACTCCGTAATAGGCTGCACAGATAGACTCCGTACGTACTCCGTACGCACTCCGTACTGGGGACGGGACCTCCTTTTCCCTTCTGTACGCAGTATGAGTCGCTGCACAAATCACCTAATCACGTCATCTATCTATATGAGAGACTGTGTGTGTGTCTGCGCGGTGTACAGTTGTCAATTGTCAATTGCCAAAACAAACAACATATTTGCCGTCTCGCCACGGATATTAATACTCCGTACAATTTATTCTTAGTAACACGGCTATGAAAAGAGCCTGTTTCACTACCTGTACTTGATTTCGGAGCCTCATGTCTTGAACATGTTACTCATTTGCCTTTTATTCCCTCAATAATACTCGTACTCCGTACACTCTTGTACACTCTTGTACTACAGCCTTCCCCCTATCTGCAATCCTTCTCCTAGACCTACACCTGTGCTTTATCGGAGCCAACCGTTGTACAAAGAGAATCGATAATAATACACTTCTGACAGTGACAGCTGGAAATAATGAGATACGAGTATTATTGAAATCTGTACGTCGTATTTATGCGGGTATCTTAATCCTCGCACTGGTCGAGATTGTGCATCCACACCAACCACACATCAACCACACCAAGAAGAAGCCAAGTCCAAAACAACGTGCGCTAGAAGGAAAAGGAATCCCCACCCACACATTGGTTCTGTAGGTTATGCCTCTAGGTTATACCCAAGTTAAATGCTCTTGGGTGGTATTGAACATTGTCATTTTCCTGCTTTTCCTACTATGACAGTGGTGTCCATAGGTACTCCGTGGCCCTAGACTGTACCTGTATATGCTACATTTAAGCGTATGACTGGTATAGTACAGCGTTACTTCTGCACGAGTAATTACACTGTAAATGTGTGTTTACAACGCGGAATAGGGGGGAACTAGCTCCGCCACCTTCTCTTCCCCAATCCCTAGTACTACTCCGTACAGGTAATATGGACCTACTCCAAGTCCGTACAGGCTCATCGATAGACTTTATCACACACGGCTCCCAAAGCAGCACGATGTATTGAACCACTGTACCTGACCACACTACTGGAGAAACGAAACCGTACAATCCCTTCTCGTATCGGCCTTTAACGTTTCCATCTGACAGCTGCCAAAACTCTCCCCATTTCCATTTCCATTCTCATTTCGCATTCCCATATATTGTATTACTGACTATTGCTATTCCCGGGCATGCGCATAACCACTACTAGCTCGGGTAGTAGTAGCAGTAGGCTGTACGAGTACCTGTAGCTACTACGGAGTACCTGATGCAACGTAGAACAAAAGGGGGTGACGAACGCGCGTTCACCGTCATGTACCCTCCACCCAAACAAGCCAAAGTCATGTACTCCGTACTACCTACCGTACACATGAACCCGACGACGTAATAAAACCTTACTCTCCAACAAATCCACAATTGAAAGATGGAGGAATAACATGGGGGTAGTATTCAAGCTCGCTGCTCGGCCTAAGCACTCTGTCCGACTACGAGTAGATCCTACGGGTAATACTATGAGTATTACTCGTATTGATGCTCCGTGAATCATATTTGCCGTACGCTCTGCTCGTGATACAGGATCATGACAATGTCAGTCGCTTCTTTGATGTACTCGTTCCGAAAAGTGGTGCAGATAGTAGCAGTGTTTCCTACTAGTAGTGTTGATACTTTAGGAAACCCAAACGGTATATATAACATGGCAATGTACTACTAAAGATACACGGGCTTTGTTCAAGAGAGGAACGCCAGACATGAGAAGAACACTCTAGTCCGAATCCTCCTCCTCAGCCTCCGCCTTACTAGACTTCTGGAACTTCTCCTTGCCCGTGGCCAAGAACGCATCGACCGTGTGGCCGTCAAAGCTCCTCCCCCGCATCAGCTTGACACATGCCTCCGCCGACTCGGTGTCCCTAAACTTGACCGACACGATACCCTCGGGCTCGAGGTCAAACAGCACCACATTCGTCACAGTGCCCAGCTTGGAGCACTCGTCCCGGATATCCTCCTTGATCTCGAGCAGCGCCGCCGGATCCTCCTCCAGCTCGCGCAGGGTAAACATGTGGCTGAGGATGACCACCTTGTCCCACTTGCTGCTGACCTTGGCCGTCGACTCCCCGCGTCCAGGGTAGGGCTCGTCGTCGTCCCAGTCTGCCAGCTTGGCATCCAGCTTCTGCGTCCTCTTGATGATCTTTTGACGGTCCCTGTCGTTTCTCTGATGTTGCTGAGGGGGTCGCTTCTCACCACCAGCACCACCAGCACCGCCTTGCTGCTTGCCTCCTGCTGCCGCAGCCCCTGCAGCAGCAGCATTGCCGCCACCTTCTTGGTCATGTTGCACCTTTTTGTAGCTCGTATCGGCCGCCTGAATGCGCATTCTCCCCTCGGTCGTGCCCGTCGGCGTCATGCGGAAATCCGTGTCGTCTAGTAACATGATGGCCATCTCGACGCTCTGCGGCTTGAAGAAGACAATCAGGGCGTCGCCCTTGAAGTTGCCCTCCCCGTCCTTGTAGAGCTTTATGCGCGGCGCACCGCTGTCAATCTCCTCGGCGATGACGCCGCCCTTGCGCGAGAACAGATCGTACACCTCGTCTACTGTGGCGTCCGACGGGAGTCCCGTCACGTATATCGCTGTGTTCTGCCTCGGTTGCGGCGGTGCCTTCTGTCGTTTATTCGGCCGCGAAGGCTTTGGGTTGTCGCCCTGTAAACCCCGAAATTAGCATCGCGCGCGCGTAGGTCTGGTGGCCTTCGTTGTAGAGGGGCGGGGAGGATGGCTTTTGTGTGTGTTTTCTTACCTGTTGTGTCGTCTCTGCGCCGCCGCCGTTCTTCCTCTTCTTTGCTGTTCCCGGCTCGACTTCCTCCGTCTGCTCGGCGCGTCGCAAACCTCCGTAGTCCTCTGCGTCGTCGTCGTCTAGCGCGTCATACTGTGCTGGCACCCAGCGCTTCTGGTCGTGATCAAACTCGAATTCTGCACCATCGTCTAGCACGGCTAGGAACTTGCCGTCTAGCTTCGAAAAGGAGATGCGATCGTCGGCGTCGAATTCTACAACGTCTGTCGGGAAGGGAGGGTCCATGATGGGTGATGTGTGTGTGTGTGTGCCTGTCTAACAAACTGCAATGGCAATCGCGCAGCCAGACTTTTTCGACGTTTGGGGTAGACCCAAAGGGAGGCTACTGGAGACGTTAAGGTGATGCTTGCAGTATTCATACGTCAATCGCTAACACTTTAACGTAGGTGGGGCGGAATGCAGTACCGCCACCCACTACCAGTACTACGCAAACCAAACTTATTGCTTGCTACTCATGGTATAAGAAAGAACAGGATGATAGATGTTTTTCGATTGCAAAAAAAAAAAAACAAAAAAAAAAACAAAACAAAACAAAGTACTCCGGCATGAGATTAACATCTTTAACTGCTAGTACGTGGCGCAGATTGTGTTATAAAATCACGTTATAAAATCACGTCGAGTTGACACCGTCTGTTACAGGGTAGCGGCACGTCTACATCATAACATCTAGATGCAAGTCCTAGTAGTAGAGAGCATCATTACTTTACTACCAGTAGTTATACAAATGACAGCACTTCCCGAGCTCATTCATTCTTCTCCTCGCGGACCTTGCTCCTCACGCCCTCCACAAAGGCCTCCACGGCCTGACCGCCACCCATGGGCATGCTGCCGTTGGGCAAGTACCCTCCATCCTGAACCTTGATGCCCAGCGCATCCGCAACACCGGGAAGCCCACCGTCCCGCAGAGCCTGCGTCAGGGTGCCCAGGGCCTGGCTGAACTGAGGGCTCCTGAGAACCTTCTTAAGGAGGATCTTCTTACGCTCCAGCGACAAGGAGGCCTTGGCTGCCTCGACCGCCTCGGCGGAAGGCTCGTTCTTGCCGTCGTACGCATCCGGGTTGTTACCGGAGAGTACAATGACAGCGGGGGGTAGGAAGCTGAGGAGGATGTCCAGACGGTCAGGGTTGCTGGTGGCGATGGTGTCAATCATGGGCACCGTGGTGGACGTCGGGAGCAGGTGTGTCAGGTGAGGGTACGGCTTGTCTGCGGACTGACCGCGCTGCTGCTGCTGCTGCCCTCCTGCTGACTGGCCTTGGAGGGATGCCAGGAAGTTCCTGACGGCTTCGGAAGCATCAGGGGCTGCGGAAGGGACTCTGATATGAGGGGAAGACGAAATGTGTTAGCACCGATTGTCATTTCTTGTGTCACTATATATGGACAGACGATGATGCCTTGTGCGTTTCCGACCAGTCATGAGTACTTGATGCAACGTCTTTTCCCTGAGAGAAGGCAGCACTAGTAGTAATACACATCATCTATTGGCTCTCCTGGTCATCTCTTTCTGAATTGAAGCGAAACCGATGCTATATGCGGCATCATCCCAAGCACATCATGTCCATCCGTCATATAAAACAAAGAAGCAGAGTCTTTTCAGACGAGGGAAAATGACCTACGCTCGTGCTCCGTCGGCCCCTCCCTCTCTCGAGCCCTCGCCCTCCTCTCTGACATCTCCACCGGTGGCATCCGGGCCAGCCCCGCCGGCGCCGTGATCGCGGGAGCTGTGCTCGCGCTCAACGTCCTCCATGGCCTCGTCCTCGTCGTCCGGCTGGTCATCGGTGTTCCGGACGCTGGCCAGCTCACGTGTGACGTCAACCTCCTCGCCCTGGAGCAGGTTGTTCACAATCTCGCCAATCTTGCGGTCGCGGGGGCTGAACCAGCTCGGGTCGCCGTTGGGGCGCTGGGGCTTCGACTGGAGCCAGAACAGGTGGCGCTCTGACGATGAGCCGAACTTGAGGGCGAATATGCGACCGTTGGTCTTGGACGTCGGCTGGGGGGTCGTCTTGTATTCGTAGGGGACAAAGCTGCCGTCCGTGGGCACCATCACCAGGTCAAGTTCAGGGTCGGTGAGGGGCGCATCGCGCTTCCTCCAGCAGAAGTGTACCAGCTCTAGTATTCGCTTGTCGTTAGCACGTGGGGAGGGAGAAGCCCGTTGTCCGAGGCTTGGTGGGAAGTAACTAACCATCCTCCGAGTATAGATAGATGTAGCCTGGCTCCTCCTGGGGCGTGACCTTGTACGGTTTCGACGAGGTCTGAAATGTTGGAAGCAAGTTGTTAGAACATGGGCTATGGGGCATCGCAGGAAGTTTCATGGAAGGGCACATACGTCAACCACGCACTGGCCGGCCTTGAAGGTGATGATGGGGGCGATGGACATGGCTAGCAGTTTGGGGGTTTTCGATTGTCGCCAAAGTAGTGTAAGTCCCCCGGTTCTAGCAAGGGTGTCTAAATAACTGAAAAGCAAGGGATGATGGTGGTGTAATGCCGGTATTCAGATCGGTTTGCGGTATGTACTCTGTAGGCTACAATAGCTCTTACGTCGGCCATGGGATTGGAGCTCGCTGATGACGGTACGAGTAACAGCAAGCTCGATGGCCACAAGTGGGACCGTGGCGGGCCGATGGATTATCCGATGCTGACCAGTCCTGATGATTCTGGACCCTTCCCCTCCCTGCTGCCCCTCCAGGATCCCCTAAACCCTGCTACGCAGGGACCCCCTCAGGCGGTCCTCAGGCCTGGCTGGGTACTGCCCAACAGCGCTCTCAGCAGGCGCAAATTTCTGCTAATAAAAAAAATCTCAACCCCACCTAAAACCATTGACCAGACAACCGCCGCACCTTTTTTTCTTCCACTTCTTTCCCTCAACTCCACGACGCCAACTTCCTCCCCTTTCTAATCCTCGAACAACTCGTTCTTGCAAATCACATCAGTTCAAAATGGGCTTCGCCGACCTCCTCACCGATGCTGGAGCTACCAGTACGTGCTGCTCTTGATGCCGTCCGGGTGGCGGCGCCTGTCTTATCAAACAGACACTGACCCGTTGATTCAGTGCTCAACAGCTGGCTCACCACCCGCTCCTACATCGCCGGGTAAGTACCGCACCGTCCCTCTTTCCTCGAGAATTCTGCCCCGATGCCTTTGGCGATACCCTCTGCCTTTTATATGATGAGATAAATTGGTCCGTGTTTCAGAGGCGGACTCAAGACCCGCCGTTTGACGAAACAACCAGCACATTGTGCACCTCTGATTTTTTTACCCCCCTTTTGTCTCTTTTTGAGTTTTTTTGGGGCTTGGGCATTTCCCGTTGTTGGGCCATATCTGGCCACATCTTCAACCTTACCTATATGCAGACCTTGCTAACGACTGCATATCAGTACTTCTCCTTCCCAGGCCGATGTCACCGTCTTCAAGGCCCTGAGCGCGTCCCCTGACGCTGAGAAGTACCCTCACGCTGCCAGGTGGTACTCGCACATCGCCACCTTCGAGAGCGAGTTCGCCACTCTCCCTGGTGATGCCTCCAAGGGTTACGAGACCTACGGCCCTGACGCCTCTGAGGTCACCGTCAACCCCGCCAAGGCTCCTGAGAAGGAGGAGGACGACGACGATGTCGACCTGTTCGGCAGCGACGACGAGGAGGAGGACGCCGAGGCTGCCCGTGTCCGTGAGGAGCGCCTGGAGCAGTACCGCAAGAAGAAGGAGTCCAAGCCCAAGCCTGTCGCCAAGTCCGTTGTCACCATGGACATCAAGCCCTGGGGTAAGAATACATCCCCCGCTAATATTCCCCGTTCAATCTTTGGTATATAAGCTAACCTGTTAAACAGACGACGAGACCGACATGAAGGCCCTCGAGGAGAGCGTTCGCGCCATCGAGAAGGACGGCCTGGTCTGGGGTGCCGCCAAGCTGGTTCCCCTCGGCTTCGGTATCCGCAAGCTCCAGATCAACCTTGTCGTTGAGGACGACAAGATCTCTCTGGAGGAGCTTGAGGAGGAGATCCAGGAGCTCGAGGACTACGTCCAGTCCACCGACATTGCCGCCATGCAGAAGCTGTAAAGCAATGCAGGGAGGTATAACGCGGATGCAGATTTATGAGGCACGTTAGGCAAAGGTATTCATGATGAAACGAATTTTGGGTGACTCTTTGCACAAGTCGTGCGGAATGAACCTGGTTCAAATAAAAAGTAAAATTTACAAAATGAGTTGATGAAACTCCCATTCCATACATGTGATGTTCTACGGATGACACAAGTACTACAAAGTAATAATTGTAACGGCCATGGACACTCGATGTACTCTGCGTCTCGTGTGAAATCTTTGATCCCTTCCTCTCCTCTTCCCCTCTTCCCACCCTTCCGTCCTTTCGTCGAGGCTAGGGCAATATGCTGCTCAATTCTACGGGGAGAGATGCGTCGTTCTACTAGACAGTTATCCTCCAAAGGCGCAACAATACTGCATATGAGAAGTCAAATCAATCACTTGTCTAATGATATACATAATGAACACTGTAGTACGATCTAATTCGACACACAAAACGCCGTCCGCTCAGGGTTGGAAACCCAGATGAGCCCAAAGGGTGTGAAGGTGAGGGGTAGCTGTGGCGAGAGGCAACAAGGTGATTTTTTTTTGGCGGGGTAAAACCAGTTCTTGCGAAAGTAGTTTAGCGGGCGCGGCGGAACCGTGTCCCTTGCAAAGACGCGACGGGAAACAGCCCAACACGTCACGTCAGTCTGCCAGGGCGTCGTCTTTCAGAGCCAATCCATCTTTCCACATTGATCATCACGAGGACAAGGAGAAAAGAAAAGCGTCAGGATGTATGGAGATTTGGGTATCAAACTGGTAAGTCGCCCTTCTTACTTCTTCCTTTGTTTTGCAACCTACCCCCAATCGAAAGAAAGAGAGAGAGAGAGAGAGAGAGAGAGAGAGAGAGAGAGAGGGAAACTGACATGACGATGGTCTACGACAGGTGCAACACGCCAAGAGGACGCAGAACCTGGCGCACCTCCCACCGTACCAGACGGAGATTGTGCGCGCAGTGACGCGTGAGGTGCGAGACCTGGACAAGGACGTGTCGGAGCTGCTGGAGCCGTTCCAGGGGTCGTTTGACCCGTCGGCGGACCAGGCCGTGGCCTGCACACTACTGGTCAACCATCTGTCGATGCGACGAAACAAGAGATGCCTGCTGGCCTACCACCGAACGCGGACGGACAAGCTCGAGGAGCTCGTATGGAACGACAACGACGTCGTCGACCTGTCGGGACAGCAGGTGCGCGAGGGGGACAGCAGCACCGGCGGCGGCGGGCCGACGTCGAGTCTGAGCCCACAGGAGGAGGAGTACGTGCGCCAGTACAGCGACCTGCTCGCCGCGTACAAGGGTCAGTGGACCGATATAGATCTCACGGGGAGCCTCGAGCCGCCGCGTGATCTGTTCATCGACGTGCGCGTCCTCAAGGATGCGGGGGAGATTCAGACAGAGTACGGGTAAGTGTATACTGTTCCCCGGACTAACCTAGCCAACTGACGACACGTGTTCCGGAGACTGTACTGATGTGACCTTTCTCTTGTGTGTCTAGGGCCATCACCTTGACAAAGAATAGCCAGTTCTACGTTCGACAGGGAGACGTGGAGAGACTCATTGCGCAGGGTTACCTGCAGAAGCTCAGTGGCTGAGTGATTTGATCTACCGCCGTGGGGGCCAGCATCTGGCAAGCTATGAGGGCCTCGCTGCATATTCTTACACGCTATCCTGCACGATGTATGCATCTATCGACTGTTCCGACTATCAAGGCTCTCTCTCTCTCTCTCTCTACCTCCGCATGGATGCTGGCAATGTCCCTTGCTGGCTGATCTCACTCCCCGCTCCGACTTACTACCACCACAACCGACAAGGAAGCATCATTCGCGGGTCGGGATGGAGTGGGCGAAGAAGAGATAAAAACGGGCAAACATAACGTGTTTTACCTCTCAGAGAATCATGCATTTCGGTGGCTTCTTCAACGACATGAGCCGGCCGTTATTCCCGAAGCCAACTCTGGCTTCGTCCGACGACACTGGGCTTGCGTCGAGAACCAACGGACAAATGGGGCCGGGGCAGCGCCAAGAGTTTGTTGGTGTTGGTGTTGGTGGTTGTGGTGGTATTTTGTAGATGCAGAAATCTTGCTTGGGCGGGTCGGTTACCTGCCAGCCGTCTGCCAGTACTCGGATTGTCTGTCGTTGATAGATGTCATTTCTATTACTGTTTTATATGACCCGGAGGAGCCAGGCGTTTTGTGTACATATAGGCAGTAGATAGCACTGTCCACTGTCTTGGAGGGAAAGATGGGCAATTGGGGACGGGGACATATTGTCTCACACCCTCTGTACTTTTTTCTTTCTCGGTAGAATGCAAAAGCATACGACGTACGAGTACATAGAGACGGAGCATTGATCGATTTTGAGGGGTTAGCAGTAATGAGTACGAGTAGTAGTACTATTGGGTTGGCTGGTTACTACCCCACGACCCACGCAAGTTACGTGCCGCAGAGCCTGTAGGTCAGTTGGCTACTATTATTATTTATTTAACAGGCAGGCAGGCAGATGGAGGGGGGG
>FYEV01001755.1:532524-551794 GCA_900188565.1 Geosmithia flava
GGGGGGGGGAGAACAAAAGGAAAAAGGGCAGGGAGCAGCAGCCGCATGAGAGATCTGCAGCTCTGACGTGCAGTTCTTCATGGGAGAACAAGAACGAACGGACGAACGACAGCGGTTTGGCTGACAGATATATCCGAGTCAAATATTTTGGACGTTTTGACGTTGATTGATGCAATAGATAAGCTTCATGCCAAAGGATGTTTTGAGTGGCCAGAATTGTCAGACAGTTGTTGATAAGAAGCATTCATCTATTGAGACAGTCTTTTCCGAGGGACCTTTCCGAGGGATCTGTATCATATTTAGTGGTGAACAGTGAACACGTTCAAGGGGGTCATTTGCATGCCAGCTGTTTAGGCCAGCGAGCGGTACGGTACTTGAAGTGGGAGTGCACAATGTGGTGTGAGGTGGTTAACTCGAAGCATTTTGTACAGAGTAGGTAATCATCCTCGGCATGAATACACGATATTACTACTACGAGTACAGATACTACAGATACGGGAGTAGGCACCAATAATACTAGTATGATCGGGCCGTTGCCACTGGATTGGCCTGGAATCGGATCTATCAAGGATTCTTGATGCCTATTCGACAGACTACTGCAGAGTCCCCAAACCAACGCTCACTAGTTGGAGCACGCACTGCACTGCACTGCACGACTGGTAAGAAGAAGAAAAAGAAGCAACCAACCAACCTGCATGGCTTGGCTGGTGCTGCGGCCTTGTACCGTTGGATGCCGTGTTATGGTGTGTGGATGGACGGCAAATCGTACCGGGGTGGGATGACCGGGAGGTGGTGCAACGTGAGAGGAAAAAAAAAAAAAAGTTTTTTAAAAAAGGAAAAAAAGAAAATCTTGTTGGATCAGCAGTTGTTGCAACAAAAACATACCGACGACATTTCCCTTTTCTCTCTTTTCATTTTTTCTCTTCTTTCCTTTTTATGATATTATCACAATACTGGTGATAATGAATTATCCCAAATACTAATACCTTTTATTCTCCAATTATCCTGATACAAAGTCCATTATGCCCCATATACGGTCTTACGAGTAGTAATTCCCATATCTTTTAGCTTCTTCCCTTTATCATCCTTTATCCCCCCTTCTTCTTCTTCCCTTTTTTTTTTAACGGATACATGGGGAAAAAAGACAAAAAGACAAAAAGACGAAAAAATTGTTCACTACGAGTTAGTAGTATTACATTACCAAGCCTGAACGAGAAGGCGGGGGATCCACTATCGAAGACTGGTGCCTTTTTTTCCCTTTCTTTTCTGGTCGTTAGCTCGTCTGTTATCAAAAACGATGCCGATTACGTCGTACTCGTTGATTTTATTCTCCTCCCATTGATAAGTCGTTTCACTAACAGGGTTTCCCTTTGGGCTGGGGGTGATCTCTCTCCTCACATACCAAATCTTTTTTTGCTGGTTTCCAATTTCGTCATTTCTGCTTCTTTTTCTATTTTCCTTACTCTTCGCAACTACCCACCACCCAAATATATTCTCACACACACACATACACACATACACACATACTCTCTTTGTCAGCCTGCCTACCTGCCTACCTGCCCCGAAAGCCCACAATCATCATGGCAGACCCGGCGACGGGTTACGCCTCTACGTGGAGAAGACGTGCCTCGAGCATGTCCACAGCTCCCCACCTCCGTTACGACACTGCCGATCTGGCCAGCGCCGCTATTCCCTCCGACTCGGCCGCCCCAATTGCCCAGCTCGACCGGCTGTCTTCCTCGATAGGAGCTACGCCCAGCTCCATGAACCAGAGGGAACCTATCCGTTCATTTATACACACGCCTGCAAGGGACGACCTCGGTATGAATACTGTGCATGAAATATATGCATGACCGGGATAGACGCGAGCGGAAAGCTAACCAGGTTGATATTCCCAATAGCTCCCATCGACAGTGTCCAGAATGCCCGGACCGTCCGTGATGACACGGCCGAGCTGGCCAGCTACCTCCTCTCCGACAGGCCAGCACAGCACAGCCCATCCTTCCTAGCTCGCAAGCGGTGGTCATCAGAGTCTCCCGCCCCCGACGGCGGCAGCCCTTCAACACAAGGGCGTAAACGACAATCATCAGAATCTCCCTTCCCGGACGGACTACAGGGCGGCGCAGCGGTCGATGGCCCTATACGAGGCGACGGCACCATCCAGGAGGTCTCCGAACCTTCGTCCCCCGAGGGCGGACGCGACACAGCAGCAGCAGCAACGACAGAAGCATCAGACGACGAGGGCCCGTCCGTGCTGGCCAACCTACTCAGGAAATCCCCGCCAGAGGAACAGACGCCCGGCTCACCCTTGTCGCGACGAGGCCGGTCACAGCAGGGACCCGTTGACGATGACAGTGACAATGGCGACGACGACGACCAGCGTCCGACCGCGACATCACCGTCTCCCTCGTGGCTGCGCCGCGGCAAGAAACCTGATCCTCCTGCCCAGGGAGACGACCCGTCGGAGAACACTCCGCTGCTCATCAGGCAGTCTCCTACGGGCGAGTTCCCCGGCGTCGATCTGGAGGGGCAGAAGGTTGAGCCTCGTAAGAAGTGGTTCAGCGGCCTGGTAGACGGCGTGCATAGCGTCGAGCGCGGCACCACCGGCGCGTGGTCTCTGGCTGTCAGCCCGAAGAGGTGGGATTCCAAGGCCGTGTGGAACAATGTCGTTGTTGCACCGGCAGCGTGCATGCCCGCCGTGTGCGTGGGTCTGCTGCTGAATATTCTAGATGCGCTGTCATACGGTAAGCTGCAGTTTTCCTTCCATCTTGCATTTCATATACCGCATTTGACAATGGCTAACGTGACGTTTGACAGGCATGATCCTTTTCCCTCTTAGCAAACCCATCTTTGCCCACCTGGGCTCGGCGGGAATATCAATCTTCTATGTCAGCACAATCATCTCCCAGCTGACCTTTTCGTCGGGGAGCATTTTCAAGGGAGCTGTTGGCTCTGAACTCGTGAGTATTTCATATCCTGAGGTGTTGTTGGCAAGATGGTAAAGTGCTAACGATGGACATCGGCTTTCAGATTGAAGTTGTCCCCTTCTTTCACAACATGGCCCAGAAGATTACAGATATCGTGGGCAAGGAGAATGGCGACGCTGTCATTGCGACGACAGTTGTCTCTTACTCGTTAAGCGCCATGCTTACAGGCCTCGTCTTCTATCTCATGGGCAAGTTCAAGTTCGGCTTTATGGTCGGCTTCATCCCGCGTCACATCCTCATCGGCTGCATCGGAGGTGTCGGATGGTTCCTGGTGGCAACGGGTTTCGAGGTCTCTGCCCGCCTGGAGGGGAGCATCAAGTACGACCTGGACACGCTGCAGAAGCTCACCCGGCCCGAGGCTCTGCCCCAGTGGATCCTGCCCCTGGTCCTGGCCGTCGTGCTCTTCTACGGCCAGTCCAAGTTCACATCCAAGTACTTCCTGCCCATGTACATTCTGGCCATCCCGGCCATCTTCTACTTCTTCGTGCTGTCACTGGATGTCTTGGACCCCGACAGCCTGCGTGACAGTGGCTGGATCTTTGACGGCCCCCCGGCTGGCGAGCCCTGGTGGTACTTTTACACGCTGTTCAGTAAGCACTTCATTTGCATTGTGAATTGAATCAAGCTAGGTGACTAACAAGTATACGCAGAGTTTAATCTCGTTCGCTGGGACGCCATTGCCGCGTGCATCCCCGCCATGTTTGCACTCACCTTCTTCGGCATTCTTCATGTGCCCATCAACGTGCCCGCCCTCGCCCTGCAGTCTGGCGAGGACAACGCCGACCTCGACAGCGAGCTTCGTCTCCACGGATTTTCCAACTTCATGTCCGGATGTCTGGGAAGTATCCAGAACTACCTCGTCTACGCCAACACCGCCTTCTTCATGCGGTCTGGCGGAGACAGGAGGCTTGCTGGATACCTGCTTGCACTTCTCACGTTTGGCGTCATGGTGATTGGTCCATCCCTGATTGGATTCATACCCGTCATGATGGTGGGAACGCTCATCTTCGACCTCGGGTTCGAGCTGCTCCTGGAAGCCGTGTGGCTCCCGAGAAAGAAACTCAAGACGGCCGAGTACGTGACGGTCATCATCATCGTTCTGGTCATGGGCATCCACGATTTTGTCATTGGCATCGGCGTGGGAATCCTGCTGGCGTTCGTGTCCCTGATTGTGCAGACGTCGAGGGTCTCGGCCATCAGGGGCACCTTTACGGGCGAGACGGTCAGCTCGACTGTGCGCCGCAACCCCTCGCAGCACCACTACCTGCAGCAGGTGGGCAGCCAGATCTACATGCTGAAGCTGACGGGCTACCTCTTCTTCGGCACGATTGTGAGCGTCGAGGACAAGATCCGCTCTGTTCTCGAGCACGAAGCCTTCACCGCGAACCCCATCAAGTTCCTCATCCTGGACCTGTGGTACGTCAGCGGCCTCGACTACTCGGCCGGCGAGGTGTTCAACACCATCAGCCGGCTCCTGGACAAGAAGGGCATCGTGTTTGTGCTCAGCGGCGTGGACACGGAGAGCGAGGTGGGCCGCAACCTGCGAGCCGTGGGCCTCGGGAGCAGCGGCGTGGACGTGACCATGCTGCCGGACCTCAACTCGGCGCTGGAGAGCTGCGAGAACGAGCTCCTCAAGATCCTCTACATGCGGCAGCAGGAGATGTACGCGACGAAGCGCATGTCGGGCTCGACGGTGTCGGCGGGAGGCCTAGACGTGCCCGCGGCCAAGCGGTCGAGCTTCTCGTCCTTCGACCCGCCCTTCAACTCGCCGCGACGCACGCACCTGGTCGAGGCGGCCAGTGACGCTCTGCAGACGGACGAGGTGCAGCGGACGACCAAGTGGCAGAGCTTCAAGGAGCCCCTGCGGCTGATGCTCCAAATCTTCCAAGGGCTCAGCGACAAGAACGAGGACTTCTGGTTCCCGGCCACCAACTACTTCAGCAACGTCAACCTGGCGCCCGGGACGGTCCTGTTCCAGCGCGGCGACGAGGCGAACGGATTCTACCTCGTCGAGAGGGGCATCCTGAGGGTCGAGTACGACCTGCCGCAGGGGTGGTTGTGCGAGAGCATCATGGCTGGCACCACGTGCGGCGAGCTGCCCTTCTTCTCTGACACGGAGAGGACGGCCACGGCCTCGGCGGAGAGGGAGTGCGTCGTCTGGCGTATGGATCGTAATATGTGGGATAGGCTGCAGAGCGAGGAGCCTGCTATTGCGGGTGAGCTGCTCAGGGTGTCGCTCAAGTTGACAAGTGAGCGTATGGGTGCTATTACGTCGTATGTCATGACTATGGCTGGGTAGTAGATTACATGTATTCTGGAAATATAAAGTGAATATTGCATCGTCTCATTGTATGTATGTTTTGCCAGTTTTGAGGTGATGTTCCTGATGGATATACTGTTTGCGATTTGTGATAATCTTCTAGAGTGTAGTACAATATCCGTTGTACGAGTAAGTTGACGTGGTGTTAGTCATCAGCTCAGCCGTTAGTAGGCGCCGTTTGAAGGGCGTCATGAACATGTATGAAGTGCTCTTTTCTCGCCTCACATTGTTTCATTCAACTTATAACTGCCGATACCCTTTCAAAAGGAATACACATGACACATGGCATTAAAAAGACGATCAGGTCGGCGTTAACTGACGCCTCCTTCTACACTGTTACTTTTTCTCTTTTTCGCCACTCTACATGCACTCGAGAGCAACACTGCGATTGATACAAACAACATTCACAAAGACATAAAAAACCAAAATGCCTAAAAGTCTACAGTCCATCCTGGGGACGTCAAACCGGGTTCGCAAACCATCACAAGGGCGATCACGGCAAACGACGTCATCACCATCACCGCGCAAAGCTTCATCGATATCACGACTAGCAGGAGGTTCGCCATCGCCACGCAAGGCGCGCAGGCGGAACCCAAACGACGACGACGACAACGACTCTGCCTGGTTCGAGGATAAGCTAGACGACGAGGGCACCGCGCGGCTACTCGACGACGCGGAGGCTCTCACGCTGCGCGACGTGGTCCAGGCGATGCGGTACATCCGTCGACGGATGTTCACCCCCGTGCCGGACAGGGGGCTCGACTCCCGCCGGGCGGGGGAGCTGCGCACGTACCAGAGCACCATGGCGCCCATCGTGACGGCAGGCCACCTGCACGCCATACTCGACTCGCCGACGCAGGTGGAGCGCGAGACGGCCGAGCTGCTGAGCAGGGGAGTAGTGCGACGGGTGCGCGTCGCGACGCGGGGCGCCATGGGCGAGGGCCTGATTGAGCTGCCGGACCTGCTGGCCCTCGTGAGCAGCAGCGTGGAACCGGGGTCTGTGTCGCGCGCGGCGGGCGACGCCTTTACGGCGTTTCTGCGCGACAAGCCTACGGCGCAGACTGTCCCGTCGGGAATCCTGTCTGACGTGCAGACCGACGAGCTCATCCGCGCGGGGTTCCTGACTAGTTCTCTCCCTGGGGGGAGAAGTAGCACATCCTCCTTCTTGAGGATGCGACCCGAGGATCGCACGACGCTCACGTCTATCGAGCGCATATCGCGTCATGCATCGGGCAGTTTGTCTGCCGTGGGCGGGCGAGACGCGATCCACCTGGCGGGAGGGGGGTCGGGTCACGGCAGCAAAGGAGAAGGAGCAGAGGGGACGATGAGGGTGGCTATACCGGGACACGGACGGCATCTCAAGCTCTCCCAGGCTGGGGTGGACTGGGTGCGGGAGGCCCTGGGACGTACGCGCTTCGGCGAGTGTCCCGAGACTTGGCTGAGGGAGCGCTTCGACGGCGGTGGGAGCCTGTACGGTGCTAGGTGGAAGGACTTTTCCGGTGTGCGGTGGGAGTGGGTTCTTGGTGAGGCGGTAGGGCTGGGCGTCGTCGAGGTGTTTGAGACCAAGAGTGTTGGTAGGGGAGTGAGAGCTCTGGGATGATGGGGGGAGGGGGGGGACCAATACACACAATATTATTGCTTGTGTTACTGTGTATCATCATTAATGACAAGACATATTGAAAATCCTCCCTACTGCCAAGTTTCGTTTCGATCAGAGACTTTTTCTGATATGACCTTCACCATCGGGGGATCGTGTTGTGTTTTTTTTTACGTGTAGTACTCGTAACTCGTACATCTGGGAAAGCTCGGATCCTGTTTCACAGTCACTCAACTTTGACCCCCGCCCTTGGGACTTTGTTCTTTTGTCCCCTCCCCTTGGGCCTTGGCCCTTGGGTCGAGAGCTATCCGAGACATAACCAGGGGTATGATTGCTAGGACGGATGAGTTTACTTGTGAGCCCATTATTTGTCTTGTTGAGTATGTGTGTGTGTGTGTGTGTATTGCAGCTGCCTTGTAAGACCTTTGATAGTATCAGGAGTGTGTTATAGCAATACTCGTACAGAGACCCTTCTCAGTCAGGGGCAGCCAAAGAGGCATCACTTGCATAACACTTGCAACAAGACATGCGTGCCCTCTCTCCCTTACTTTCGGGACCTTTGGGTTCGTCGTCAACCCCTTGACGTCACATTGGTACTCGTACGGATATCCGACGAACAAAAACAAAATCAATGCATACCCCATAATACGAGGGCGCATACACCCCATTGATGCATGACATTGACACTTGGGACATGGAAAAGGATACCCATCATACTGTACTCCGTACATTAGTAGTACTATCGTCCGAATTGGTGGCGACATGGCAGCATTAGAGATGCATCACTACTACTAATCGTGGAGATGTCGATCCATAGTTGCGCATAGGTGGGTTGAAGGCTAGTTCCATAGTACAGGTATCACTAGTACTAGGTAATACCGCAGCATTGGAGCAGATACGCTTGTATTACAGCTCAATGGGATATCTTGTGTGCCTGTGCATGCTCGACCGGGATCCGAGCTTGTTAATATTACTCGTACCTGTACTCCGTATTGCATGTTCGAATATGACCATGTGCTTGGCCTTGTGGCGAATAATACACCTGTACTCCGTACATCGACTACTCGTAGATAAAAGGTCGCCTCGGAACTGCGCTCTCTTGTCTCTTGTTCAAGTGTCCCCGAGAGAGAAAAGTTGAACCCCTAGTAAAATTAGGGGGCTGGGGGGACCCAATCGGTAATAGTTCACTCCGTATGTAGGTTGGGTCCTGCAGGACCAAGGGACGCGGCTCCAATGCAAGCCCAGGGGAGGGGGAGGAGGGACATTGGACAGGGGTATTGTCTTGTTGGAGAGTCGTACGGTTGTCATTGCGCTGTGGTTGTGTATGTACGAGTAAATTGTATTCTCCTCCCATGAAGGCATGAGGCCATGAGACCACGAGGCTATACCCGTTGGATTATTACTCCGGACGACGTCGTTCTCGTATATACTCCGTGACGGAACCAGGGGTTAGGCCCGTTGGGAGACTCGAGAGGGGTGGGTGATGAAGACCCAAGTGGAGGGGGCGGAAAGCAGTCATTGGGGGATTCGAGGTCCCCCATGCGTGTGAATAGATGTGATATGGTCGGGTTCTCGGGCATGAGGTATCCAACCATTGAGAGAGAGTGCTCTTACTCCGTAGTAGCAACAGCTAGCAACAGCCTCGGGACGCTACCACGGGATGGCCTCCATTGTCTCCCCCTCGACTCGCTCGTGCGCTCTGTTTCTCGTAGAGGAGGGTGAGGAAACTGAGCAAAGCGACCGGGGTGGGTTGGTTGACAAGAACGGGGGCCCTGTCTGCCAAATTTGACAGGACTGCCCACCCCTTGCTCTTCCCTGTCCAACAGGTATCAGCAGTTCGGTAAGGACTCAATACATTTTTTTCTGCAACCTGTAGAGGGAAGAGGAAGCTGAGAAACATTGGCTTCCCACTCCCTTTTTGTGTGAACCTGCATGTGAACCGGGAGAGTGTTTTTCGTTCTGCAGGTGGGACAAGCAAATCTGTCGGCTGTTTCTTATGCATCATATTTTATCACTGGCGGGGGGGTCGAAAGGGACTCGATGCTAATCGGGCCTGACAACTCGAGTGGTTCTGGTTCTGTCATATCCAGGGGTCTGTTGCGCGGGCAGTACGACGACGCCAGAGACGCACGCCGTAAGTACTTGCACTAGCAGGGGGGAGAGTAAACGGGCGAGGGAAAAAAAGAGAGAGAAAGAAAAAGAGAGTACGACGTACGAGTAGGTACATGTACAGAGCGAATGTGGAAAAAAGAACACGGGCCATGAGGTGCATTGTGGATTCTTTACGGATACAGAATGAGAAAGAGGAGGGGGAAGAGGAGAGCTGGAGACTCTGCTTGGGCGTGTCTTTGGGTCTGCAGAGGAAGGAGCGACAGGGGGACCAAATGTGGAAATGGTCGGTGCAGGAGTTGTCCCGAGATGGTGTGAATGAATGGCAGGTAATAATATGTGTACGACATATAATAATGCAGGCTACTTAATGACTTGAATGACACTCCGTACCTGTACAGATAATGAGACTCGGTAATAGTACAGCTATGTTATTCTCTTTATTGGGATGGTAATATTCATGCTTTGAAACTGTGTAATGACTGCATGCTCGTACGTACGAGTACGCATACACATGACAAGAGTACCTGTAGCACCCGTATAATAGCAGTGAAAAGGACTGATGATACTAGAGTAACAATGCTGCTGCAGTTGAAAGGGGCAAACAGGAAAAGCAATGCTCCATAGCACAATCTCTCCATGTGCTGCTAAGAGCTTAGGAAGCGTGGGCGGGTGGCTCCGTTCGGTACTAGTAGCAGTAGAATAGCAGCTAGTAGTCACATGGGAGGTTTTGATACAGGTAATACTCCATACTTTGGACAAGTACGGAGTACTCGTACGGAGCAACTATTAAATATCACCACTGATTATCAATGAAGGCTTAACCTGACGAACCTGACCGGGAGCCACTGAAGCCCAGACTATCAGAGCCCTGTGAAAGTGGCTGCACAGTTCATACATGGTATTGACTTAGGCAGAGTGGACGCTTCTATCTATACTGATATCGCACTAAGAACATGGAAGTTACTGGGTATTAGGTTGCTCATACAGCGGGCAGTAATAGTACCTAGCACTCATAGCGCCTGCACCTGCACCTGTAGTGCGGCCCCACCCCGGCCATCCGCTAAACAACTCGCATATCGTAATTACGGTAATTACGCCAGCGATCTCTCCTTCTCCTCTCCTCTGCTACTATTCTCTGCTCTCCTTTTTGGTGGCTTTCAGTGTCTTCCATTTGTTGGTGTCTTTGCTTGTCCCTTGGTGTGTCCATTGGTGTGTCCCTTGGTGTCACTTCTGCACAGGCCTCGGGTAATCCGCACCAGTCACTTACAGGGTCCATCCTCTAGTCCATCACCACCTTGGCACCTTGTCGACGTTTCTCCTATTTCCCCATCTTTGCTCCTCCTCTCTTTGTCTTCTGCAACTGAGCCCCGACGTACGGAGAAATCTTGCCAATTTGTATCGTCTTTTGCGATCGCAATCGAGGCTTCAGGAAATCCTTTCTCTCTTCTCTTACTTCCCCTGCTTCTCGTGTGCCTCGCTGGTTTTGGCTCAGTCGAAAATCTTGTTTATTACGCCACTTCTCTCGCTTTCACGAGTACACTATTCTTTTCTATTTACCTGTACGCCAACTGGCAGCCGGAAACAGCAACTGCCACACGCCACGCGCATCACGCTCAACACGCTTTTTTTTCCTCACCTTCTTTGCTTTTTCTTCTTTTGTTATTTTCTCTCCCTTTTACGCCCGGGCCTTTGGATCCTGTCAACTTCCAAACCGCGTCGAGCAGTCTACCCCGTCGCAAAAACGCCACTGCTGCAGCAAGAAAAAGAAAGCAACATCCAATCAATCTGCTACTCGTCGGCCCCGAGCCCGCTCATCCTCCCCGCTCTCTACCACAACGTCCAACGGCTTTCCTTCTCTTTCCAAAACCCGCACGCGGATCCCGAGGCGACCTTCTCATCCAAGCGTTTCGATATACTCAAACTTTCTCCTGCCGCCCTTGAACTATCCTTCTCCGTTCTTCTATAATACCACCCAGCACAGGTACGTTTGACCCCTTCAGGCAAGTGGGTGAGAGACATTCATTCCAGTCTCTTCTAGTGTCCGTTGTCCTGTTTCTGCGCACCGGTCTGACTAGCAGGAAATAGGGCCTAGCTATACGCCGTCTCAGCTTTAATCCCTTCGATACGACGGCATTCGAATCCAACGAACGCCCTTAACGCCCTTGGATCCCCACACAGGGCAGATCTATTACGCATTAACTTGACCTGGTCTTGTGTGCTTTATTGTGCCTTATTGACCTTCTGGTACCCGAATCTCACCACTTCCCATCACCTTGAGACGAACAACGACAAACTACCGACGACAGCGACACTTCACACATCGCATGCCCCGTTACCAGTTCATGGACCCGACCGACCTGTGAAAGCCTACATCTGGCGTTGCCGCTCACCTGGCCGGGCACCGAAACGCATCGTCACCCGACGACACGACCCGCCATGGCAACTACTCTCCCAAAGCCTTCAAGGCCATCCAACGGGCCGCCCAACATGGCCCTCCCCGCCTTGCCCATGAGCAAGACGCGCAAGAGCACCGGGAACATTCCCTCCTCGGGCTCCATCAGATCCGCCCCCAGCACGCCTCGAGGCCTAACTGGCCTGAGAGCACCTTCCTCTTCACATCTCCCTCCCCCCAGCCCTTCACCTCTCTCGGGCCTCCCGGCACCCCCCAAGAGCAGTGCCGCCTCGAGTTCTGCTGCGGCATCCCACAAGACTGTCAGGAAGACCGTCAGCATCAACTCATTCCCGCAGCCCCCAAGGGGGGATACTAGAGGCACCGGCAGCGTGCCCGGTAGCCCCATGACTGCTGAGAGGCCCCGCACTGCTCGCAAATCCAAGTCCTCCAGGGACTCCATACACAGCAACTACAACAGTGGCACCCCCAGCTTTCTCAATGGAAGTGGCGAGGGCAAGTCCATCACCAGCGTCCGCATGTCGGATGGCCTGGTGAGCGTCGGCTCTGAGACACAGAGTCGTAGCTCCTCAGCCCAGGACTCGTACTCGACATCTGCCACAACCTTTGACGACCCCGCCGACGGCTCTACTCCGAAGCCCGACACCTCCATCGGCGACAAGCGCGCATCCAAGGCTGACGGAAAAGGTAACGTCCTGGTCAGCGTGCGTGTGCGCCCCACGGCAAATGGTGCCAACGGTAACCCCGAAGGCGAATGGATGGTGGACGGACGCAGGTCCCTCATCTCGTACAAGGGAAAGGAGGGCGGAAACCATATTTACGGTAAGCTTGAACCGAACCGAGCTTTTCGACAACTCTCGCGGGGATTTTTTCATAAATTGCCAATTTCTAACTTGAATACGCAGATAATGTCTTCACGACGCACGACAACAACTCGAGGGTGTACGACCACATCGCGAAGCGCCTTGTCCGCAGGGTCATGGAGGGCTACCACGGTACCGTCTTCGCCTACGGTATGACCGGTACGGGTAAGACATTCTCGATGCAGGGCACAGCGTCATCACCCGGTGTCATCCCGCTCGCCATTACCGACATCTTCTCGTACATCAGGGAGACGCCATCCCGCGAGTTCCTTCTCCGTGTCAGCTACCTGGAAATTTACAACGAGAAGATCCATGATCTCCTGAGCATGCCCACCGGCAACGGCGTGGGAGGGGGAACCCAGCAGGAGGAGATCAAGCTACGCGAGGACAGCAAGAGGGGCGTGTATGCCACGCCACTCAAGGAGGAGATTGTCCAGAGTCCAACACAGCTGCTGCGTGTGATTGCGCGTGGTGACCAAGCCCGAAGGACCGCTAGCACACAGTTCAACGCCCGAAGCTCCCGAAGTCACGCCGTCGTTCAGATCGTCGTCGAGAGTCGAGACCGTACACCCCCGGCTCCTGGCGGTGCCGAGGCCGGGGCTGGCGGCAACAAGCGTTCTGCCATCCTGCCAGGTGGCGTCCGCGTGTCGACACTGAGTTTGATTGATCTTGCTGGATCCGAGAAGGCTGCGGAATCCAAGGAGCGCAGACAGGAGGGTGCCCACATCAACAAGAGTCTGCTGACTCTGGGAACTGTCATCGCCAGGTTGTCGGAGAGCAAGGACAAGGAAGGGAAGGGCGCCGAGAAGGACACCAAGCATCTGCCCTACCGTGACAGCAAGCTTACTCGCCTTCTTCAGGGTGCCTTGGCCGGTAACTCACTTGTCAGTATCCTCTGTACTATTCAGGTCGGATCCCAGGGCACAACGGCCACGGTCAACAGTCATACGACGGAGACGCTCAGCACGCTCAAGTTTGCCTCTCGAGCCAAGAACAGCATCGTCAGTCATGCCAAGAAGGCCGAGGAATCTCTCGGTGCTGGTGGCGAAGGCGGTGCGCGTGTTCTGTTGGAGCGTTACCGTCTGGAGATTTCGGATCTCCGGAAGCAACTCGAGACGCAGGCTAAGAAGAAGAAGGACGAGAAGGAAGAGGAGGTGGAAGAGGAGAAGGAAGAGGAAAAGGAGGACGAGAAGCACGCTGAGCCCGATGCGTCTGAACGGCACGAAGAGCAGCTTCTTGAGATGCAGCTGGCCAGGACAGCCCTCAAGGAGCGCATCGACCACCTCAACCGACTCATCCTGAGCTCTAAATCGATAGGAGTCAACTCGAACGGCTCCCTGAGCTCACTGGGCCAGAACCCCCGGTTCTCACAGGTGTCCCTACCAGGCTCGGTCCGATCATCCATGGCCATGTCGACAACGAGCAAGCCGCTTCTGGAGAGGACGGCGTCGATGACGTCGGCGTCGTCCACCATTGGGCGGCGGTCGAGCGGCGGTGTCGGGCCACGGGCCAGCCTGCAGGGGACCGAGGCGGACAACATGCTGGAAACCGAGGACGACAGTGTGGGCGAGTTTGGAGATGGCATGGCGTCAATGGCGGCGCAGAACCGGGCTCTCCAGTCGGACCTGGCAGATAGGAACCGATATATCGCGACACTGGAGAAGCGACTTCTGCAGGCCAGGCGGGCTAGCTCCTCGCGGACGTCGGTGGGAGTGGGCGGCTCCGGCAAGGGCATCATGGTGGGCGAGGACCACAGCGTGTCGGCGGCTCTCCGAGAGAAGGACGCCGAGATTACGGACCTCCGGGCACGGCTGGACGACAAGGACCGGATGCTGACAGCACTCCGGACCGCTGCACGGTCCCGCGAGACGGCAGAGAGCCGGACAGAGATGCGATCGCCCATCTCGCCACAGTCGCCGAGGCCGATGATGCTCAGCTCAGCGCGAGCGACGCCGATCCCAGGATCCGGGCGACCAATGACGTCGCCGACCAGGAGCGAAGCCGGGGCCGGCAAGCATAGGAAGAGCACGGACTCGGTGAGCGTGATGCTGGACGAGATGATCCAGGACCGCGTCAGCGGCGGCTACATGGCCAGGGGTTCGCGAACAAGCATCCGGTTCCCCATCGCTGTGTCGGCCAACGGCAGCAACCACAGCAAGTCGGACAGCAACAGCAACAGCCCCCACAACAACAACAACAACAACAACAACAACAACAATCTTGCTGAACCTGTGCAGACCGTTGAGCCTCTGCGTAGCACACCGACACCGATGGATGATGGGAACAAGACTCCTGTTCCTCAGGAGACGGCGTAATGTGTTTCTGACACCTCGCCTCACTTCTTGATACCCGCATCTTGATTTCTGTTTCATGGTCTCATCTCATACCCTCTACTCCCCTTTTCCCTCGTGTGGCCCAGACACGCCTCTTTTATGATCAACTGGCTTGATTCGAGTTTATTCTGTTCTTTTTCTATTTCTATTTTATCCGATGAAAACTTGGCGTTTCGGGAGCTGCCATATTTGCTTGCTCTGCACCTTACTCTTTGTTTCCAATTCACTTCTTCTTTTTATTTCTACACCCTTTCGTTTTCTCTCTCTTTTCTTTCTTTCGGTTCTATTTCTCTTCGTTTCTTTCTTTGTTCAAAACACTTTATTTTTTGCGTTATACCCAGTGTATCATGTCCCTCACCCTTGGTATTTGGTCTTTTTTTTCTTCCCTCTCTCAGGTCGTTTCTGTACAATTTATATATATATCTTCTTCTTTTTTTCACTCTTTTGCTTTCTGTTTTCTTTATCACGGGGAAATTTCTGGTGAGGGAGGGTATGATGAATTTTATTTCAACTTTTTTTCTGCCTTGGCTATGCGTCCTTGTCTGATGTGATTTTGCTTCATTTTCATGTGATGACTTTTCTTGATTTATGCATGAATTGTTATGGACTCTTATACATATCTTCATACATGCCAAGATGTGCTACGTAAGTACTACTGTACTCAGTGATGCTTGCTCATGCTGTACTGCACTATTACTCCGTACAATACTCACTAGGTGCTTGCTCAAGTGTGAAAATAAGTAACGCCAAGATTTCCAACGGAAACAAGCGGATTGCGTACATGTACTCGTACTTGTTAGTGGGACAGTGGAAGTTGTACGATATAGGAAGCTGGTCAAATGGTCAAATGGGTCAATGTATTACTGCCAAGGTGAAAAAGGAGTATCCCGAGGATGAGAGAAGAATGATTGGTGCAGATGGTACGTATTTTAGGTCCTTCAGTCTTCAGGTCACTTCAGGGGATCTGATGTGAAACAATGGATTGGGTGGGTGGCGTCGTAGGAGTCCAGGGATGTTAGTGGTAGCAGTACTCCGTAGTAGTAGTAGTACTCCGTAGTACTACAAGTAGTACAGTACTTGATGGGATAGTACAGATGAAGTATTTGTGTATACCGATTTCAGTGAGAAGGTACTTGGTGTCTGGTGTTTTGAGTTGTATACTGTACATGCTCTCTCTGAGTCTTTTGACCTGCTACTACCAACGGTACCCAACGGTTGGAAGGAAGTTGTCGACGGTTGTTGGTTTCTACTTGTACTTGTTAGTAATTGATGAACTTGTATATAACGAGAAGGAGAAATAAATGAATCACTTAATGAGAAACCAAAGGATTCAACTGGTATTTTGCCAGTTGGTTACCCAGCAGTAGTAGTACTAGTACTACCAGTAGTACCACCAGGTTGCCAGGTAATACTCGTACAGCTGAAAGAAAGACTCGTTATAGGTAAACTACCCGAGTAGGTTTCAACCAAGACTCGGCTTCGTATCCCTTTGCCTCTTCCACTCACCCCCACTTTCCTTTTACACACGCTATACTCGTAGTCATCCTTTTTATCCTTTTTTTTTTCTTCTTTCCCTTTTCGCTTCTTTTCTTCTCTCTCTCGCTTCGTCTCTTCTCTTGGGGTTACATTTCTGCTTTGCTTGTTGGATTGCGTCTACGAGTAATCCTCTGACTGTCCTGACTGTCCAACTCTGAAACATTGTTTCCCGCCTGCTCCTCCCCCGCTTCCCACAGGTTCACACCGGGTCCCCCCCCCCCAAGGCCCACCAGGTACCAACAAAGATCCCTGCTCTCTCAGACCTGTCGTCAACTTCTTTGCATTGATTTGCTTGATTTGCTTGATTTGCTTTCAAGAGTCGAGACCTGCTTGGCCTATTATAGTTGTTGCTCGTACAGGTACTGAGCAGCACCGGGTTTGGGATTCACCCTCTCTGGGTCCCCCCGCTGACGGGATCGACGAAACGCGTTTGTGGCTAAAACCTTGGTCTCACCCATTCTTTTCATCATATATTTCCTTACCTACTCTTCTCTTCTCTTGTCTCTTCTTTTTGTCTCTTGTCTACGTCACTTTCATTCTTTCCATTCTCTTCAACCTTTTCTATTCTTTTTGTGGTGCCACTGGTTTGGTCATTTTTACTTCATTCTTCTCGAATCTCACTCATCCTTTTTTAAACGAGTCTCCCCTTTTGACCCTTTCTCCCATTCATTCTCATCCCCTCTCTCTTATGGATGCTTAAACAATATAGGGACTATACTGTCCTATAACGACTATATCCTTCCTCTTCAAACACATCTCTCTACTCTCCTTCATAACTGGCCTTGAGCTGCGTCTCGGCCTCTCGACCCCTCGACCAACACCAATATAACATCATCACCAACACAGCATCACCACCATCAATATAGCCAACATGTCCGACAATCACCTAAAAGTCCCCGGCACAAGTGCCAAGGTCATGGTCGCTCCTCCACGCATCAACCTCCGCCGAGCAAAGTCATACAATGCCGCCAACGAACAGGCACCGCCCCTCTCCGCCACCTCCGCCACCTTCAACTTCAACCACCTGCTCTTCTCGCCGCCGCCCTCCCCCGGTCTCCCCTCGCTCGTGCCGCGCCGGAAGAGGGCGGCCAGCGACCTTCTACGGAAGCCGACACCTACCCGTCTGATCCGCCTCGGCGTCTGGACCACCATGCTCTTCACGGCCCTGTACGTCCTGGGCCTCACCCTGCTGAACCAGGACACCATGGCCACTGTGCGCTCGTACTTTGGCTCCGACAAGTTCGACATGATCGCCCTGGACGCCGTGCCCGACTTCCCCACGCCCATCGTCACCACCGACGCCAAGGGCCAGGCGCGCTGGACCTTCTTCGTCCCCCCCACCTACAGCTTTCCCCTGGCGACAGAGCAGTACGCCGCCATGGGGGGCCACTGCCGCGAGGCGTCCGCCCAGGTCCAGGACATGCACCACAAGTCGCCGCTCTCGGAGAAGACGCTGCTCAAGCACGACGCCCCCGAGGCTTACTTTATGGACGTGGCCGAGGCCGAGGAGTCGGGTCTGCTGCCCGAGCCGTCGCGCAAGGCGAGGTGGACGCGCCACGGTCTCGGCCACTTTGTCGGGCTGGATGACGCCACCACCGGCACCACTACTGACGACGCATCCGCCGCCTACCAGCGCCATCAGCTCCTACCCATATGCAAGAGCTCCATGACATATGTGCTCGACAACACGGGCGCGGGAATGGGCAACGAGCTCATGATGCTCTGGGTCTTCTACGGCATCGCCAAGAGCGAGGGCCGGGCCTTCTTCATCGACGACTCCCGCTGGGCCTACGGCGCCTACTCCGACATCTTCCAGCCTCCCCCGCCGGCCATGTGCCGCCCCCCTCCGCGCCACCACATGGTCCCCTGCCCCTTCCAGGCGCGCCACCTGGTCGTCTCGGGCGCCACAGCCGACGACGTCGCACCGCCCCTGATGGCCAAGTACCGTCGGCACAACGGCACGGGCGACCGGGCGCGGGACGTGTGGAACCTCGCCCACGCGGGCTACGAGGCCCTCTTCAGCATCAACAAGGACGACAAGTCATACGTGGAGTCGCGCATCAGCGAGCTCCGGAGCCGTTCAAAGAGGGGCCTGACCGCCCCGGACGCCCCCGTCATAGGCCTTCACGTCCGTCGCGGCGATCAGCACCCCATCGAGTACCAGTACCGCGACACGTACATCCCCGCCGAGGTATTCCACTCCAAGGCCAACCTCCTAGCAGCCACACACCTGAACCCCTCCTCCTCAGGCTCATCCTCCTCTCACGGACACGCCCACGCCCACACCCACGCCCACGCACACAACGAACCCATCATGGTCCTCGCCTCGGACGATCCGACAATGCAGGACCAGCCCGACTTCGCCTCGGCCGTCCCCGCCCAGCAGAGGATCCGCCTCGCGTCCAACGACCAGGGCAAGCCGCAGCACCTCAAGGCCATGATCCACAACTTCGTAGAGGAGGCCTCCGGCTGGGAGGGCGGCTTCTTCGCCCCCATCTTCTGGAACCTGGGCAAGGAGCGCAGGAACAATGCTGACAATGCGCCCGACGGCGTCGACGTCGACAGACCTTCCTCCTCCTCCGGGGGCGCGGGGAGCAACGAGCCCGTACCGGAGATGACGCTCAAGTTGCGCAGTCTCCTAGGCAGGGCGTACATGATGGATCTGGCTGTTCTGGCCAGGGCTAGCGATGGTGTCGTCTGTGCTGTTAGTGCTATGGGGTGTCGGCTCCTCGGAGCCATGATGGACTGGGAGAAGGGTGTCGGGGGTCATGGTTGGGTCAATGTTGATGGTGATTTTGGTTGGACAGCCCTAGATGGATGGTGAATTTTTTTTATCATTCTCCCTTCTTTTCACTTTGTCTTCTTCCTCTTTTTTTTCATGTGTGTGTTTTTATACGGCCTTTTCTTCTTCTTCTTGTTCCATGATTCTTATTTTTAACCGTCTCTTCTTTCCTATATCTAGCGTTGTTTTTCTTTATTTATATATATCAGAATCATTTGGATGGCGTCGAATTATACATGTTTCATCACATTACACTCATATCATACGAGTACTCTACGTAAAGCCCAAACTTGGATATATGGTATTGCCTCGGGAAAGGAGGGGGGGGGG
>FYEV01001755.1:551848-595590 GCA_900188565.1 Geosmithia flava
GGGGGGGCGCATGCCATGTAAAGCACCTCTTGACTTATATGAGCTAGCGTTCCTATTGGAGATGCCCCCCACTTGCCCGGGGAGCCAGCCACACGGAGTCCTCCGACTTACAAGTGACAACTCCACACGGATCTACATCTAGCCACAAGAGCGTATGCCAAACACATTGCATTGCTTGCTTATATACTCGTACATCACTCACCAAAAACATCAGTATTCGTCCAGAGCATATCAGGCTCGGCCCACTGATCGACGTCAAACGCCATACCGAGAATTCTCTGCAGAGAAGTCGTAGTCACCTCGTCGACGCCAAACATGGAATCTCCGAACCCGCCCGGCACAGCACCCAACTGGACATCATCTACCCCCATGTTCAAGACCTGCTGTCCACCATCATTGGGGGGTCTCGTCGAGTTGAGAATCCTGTCAATCTCCTTCCGGAGCTGACGCATGACATCGGCACCCCTAGCGGCAGCAGGGATACTCCTTGCGTACAGGTCCAGCACAGCGAGAGACAGATCGATGCTCTGGCTGCTGGCAGATGCCCTGGCTGAAGCCTGCGGGTAGGCCAGGATGCACCCTGCCAGGGTCATGGATGCGTTCCACTGCCACTGGAAGCCCTCCTGCCACCCGTCTAAGATGGACGTCGACGAGAGAACCTGGTGCAGGATCCTCGTGAGGGCCACAGAGTGGGCGGCGCACTGAGTAGCTATGGCCTCTGTTCCCGCTGACGGCGGATCCGTTGAGCAGAAGGCCACGAAGGGTCGGTACAGGCTCGTGCATAGGTTGTGGTACATGACCTCTAGGAGGATGCGCTGGCGCTGGAGCCACAGAGGCGAATAGGCGTGTCTCGCGAGGTCAAGTGGGAAGGAGGGATCTGTTGAGAAGGGAGGTGCTGCGTCGTCGACTCGGCGCATGCGCAGAACCTCGGGGACTGAGCGAGCCCACTCATTTACACCCTCCATGTTGGCTTTGAAGGACTCCATGCGGTCTTCCAATGGGTCTGAGCTGCTCTCGTGCTCATCCTCGGAGAAGAAGGCATCGTATACGCGTCTGACGGCGAGAAATAGCGCCGCGTGCTGAGAGTGGAAGGTGAGCCAGCTAAGATTATCGCCGAGAGGGCCAAAGCTCGCCGGGCCGGCCTCTGTGATGCCACCAAACGTGTCGTCTATGGCGTTGGGCTGGAACCCGGCAGACTGCCGCAGAAGGAATGGCCGCCCATACTTCATGCCTACTTTGCTGTCCATGACGTACACGGCCCACCAGATACGTCTCCTCAGCTCACGGTGCTTCAGAGGCATGGTGTCCGGCGGGTCCAGGTGCACGCCCAGCATGTACGCGGTGCGAACGGCCGCGCCGCAAGCGCTGTCTGAGATGTTCTGGAAGTTGGCCCAACACAGGTATACTCCGCACAGGATCTGGCTCTGCAGCGTCGAGATGGACGGGTTCTCGACCTCGTATGCCAGGAGCTTCTGGCAGCGGAGGTAGTGGTGTCGCCCGACTACCATGGCGCTGCTGCTGCTCCGGTCTTGGGGGGAGCCCTGCAGCGTCGCCGCCGAGACGCCCAGTTGCATTGAGAGGGCGATGACAATGTCCACCAGGGCCGACGTCTTCCTCTGGTTGCCGTCGGACGACCACAGGGACCGGTAGTGCTCCCTGAAACTGGCCTCGTCGAGGATGGGCACCGCGGCAGCATGGTACGACTGCCAGTATAGCTCGATGAAGTATTCCTCCTGAACGGCACTCAGGCACTCCTCATCCACGACTGGGCACGGACGGCCGGGCTGCTGTGTGACCTGACCATGCTGCGCGGATAGAGAGGTTGTGCTTGGCGATTCGTCGAGGAGTGAGCTCGGCAGGCCGGAGCCAGGAAGCCTGGGTAGTAGACGATGCGACGGCTCCAACATGGCCGAGACACGACTGATGAAGCACGGGAGCGACGAAGGCCCGTACCATGTCTCGTTGGCTGACTGGCCGGCGCACACGTAGACGCCTTCACGGAGCCATCTTGACTTCTCGTCGTTTCTCGGGTGGACAGGCACGGGGTGCTGCCTCTGGGCATGGTGGTGGCCTCTTTTATCTCCTTGCTGATCAATCTGGTGCTCGAGCTCTTGTACTTTCTGCCTCAGACGCTCAATCTCGCGATAGGCATGGGGTAGAGTGGTCGACTTTATGGCCGCGTTGCTGCATCGCTCGGCCTTGGTCTGGCAGTTGATGCAGGGGATGTGGTTGTCGCATTTGATGCGGTGCTGACGGCAGGAGTCACAGGCCCTGATAACTTGTGCCCGCCTTTTTCGTGTTGACGGTGGAGTCGACATTGTGACATATGTCGTACTTTTCCCCTGTTGTGGAGGGGAAGAGCAGAGCCAGAGCCGTCTTGTCAAATCTAATAACGAAGACGTCAGGTCCAGCAACGAAGGTATTGGATCTGACACAAGTGAGACCACGAGGTACAAATCGAATAGCGTGCAAGGAGATGGAAGGCAAGGAAGGTGTACTCCGTAGAGGATACAGGTCACGGGGTGATCAGGCAGATAGATAGACGGCAACAAAGGTAGGCTATATTATGATGCAAGATTGAATCTTTACCCCCCTTCATAGTATCACAACCTCGGTGGGTTATTAATCGGGTTGGAGATTCCTAGGTGATAGTTATAGCGCTCTGGGGTGGCGAGGTTAGACGTTATTAACGCGCGCCTTCCTTATGGGTGAATTCTTCCAGAGAGGTAGGGCCTTGGGCCTACGCCCTATTGGCCCATAACACTTAGTCAGTCATCTCTGACCTCTTTTTATTGATTTCAAGCATCTACTCGTATTTGTGTGTACGGACCGATCTAGCAGTGCCACTTTTCATGCATTTGTGCCGTGATCGCTCTGACTACATCTATCTATCAGGGCCCCTCCTGGTCGCATACATAAATACCATCAATTCTCCCAACTTTCCAAGATGGAGTCAACCCAGCATTAACCAGAGAACCTATCCCTCAGTGCCTTGAATTCGTGCGCGATTCCTCTCAACCCTCTGAAACTCCAACTTCACTAAGCCCTCCTTCTCACTGACATTACCCAGACCAGTAACCATCCTGAACCAGTGATCCGTTATGCGGGTCGGCCTTCTCCTCGGGGCCGCCGCGCCCGCTGTTCTAGCGCAAACCACCACTGTTTATGGCCCGGACGACTTGCACGCGAGCGTCGCCGCCACCTTCCTGGACTGTCTGAGCAGCCTCAGCACTGGCTATCAGTTATACGTCGATGAGGGATTGACTGTCGTGTTGCCAGCCGGCAGCAACCGGGCCATCGACCTCGAAGACACCGACGTGGGCCTGTACAACTGCATGACCATTCCCGAAGTTATCACGGGTATGCAGATCACCGCCGAGGACACGATTGAGGACGACGAGAACCAGAGCGGTGCCGTCCATGTGAACGCCACTACCTACCGCTGGCTTGTCGACCAAGGCGCTCTGGGCCAAAAGGCCATCGGCACTTTATAACTCGCTCGTGCTAATGCCACCTTGGGCGCACGGGACTTCGAGAGTTGTCGCACTTTTTCCATGTTACAGAGGGAAAAGCAGAGCCGTCTTGTCAAATATGATGTCAGGTGGTTCAGCAACGAAGTTGTTGAGTCTGAAACAAGCGAGACCACGAGGTGTAAATCAAATAGCGTCCAAGGAAACAAAAGACGAGGAAGGAAATCGTGGTTATAACAACAAAACGGGAAGATCAACCGCAAACATTGCTAATTCACTCATAAGGTGGGTTGTATGTTATTCAGTGTAAAGTTATTGTTAGATTGAAATTGTCATACTAGACGTTCCTGTAGTCGAGTCCGGTTTACTAAAGCTAGAGTATCTATGACACCATGGCCCTGGCCGCTATATGGGACGATGCTAGGGGAGCCTGAAGACTGGTGCCTTGGGCGCTCACGTTTGTGCTCTAGGGCTGCGACACACACACTTACTCTGTATGTACGGGGAGTTGCTTTCGAAGGTTCGGTTGTGAGGTTATGAGTATGCGACTTACAAATCTAGACGTGGTCATGCTAGCGTATACTACGGAGTGCTCCGACCGAGCATGACGCCGGTATCCAGATATGGTCCAAGCCTCGGAGTACTCCTTATTGGCCTAACTCTATACCTGACATTGGGTGGGGGTATATTCACCAACGGCGTCGTACGTGCACGTACATGTAGTCCATCTCAGTGCATGTTCAACCTTTCCACTCCGTGTTCACAGCAAATTTTGTATCTCGCGGGGAGCGAATGTGGAACTTGTTTTCCATCCATCCCGCCATGACAAGCCACTCCGCGTCTCCGGCATTGAAATAATGGGCAACGTGGAGGGTGAAAGGCATGCAGCCAAGCCATCGAAGGGTAAAGCCGTGATACAGTCCCGAGCTCACGTAGGATTTCTTGATTTCAAACTGTGGGCAGTAAGTGGGTTGCCACATGTCTCTGCCACAATCGTCGAGTGAAACCCAACCTCGTAACTGATATAATGGAGGCACCGGAGGACTCCGAGAACCTTCCGTTATACCCGTCCTGTCCTCTTCCCCTTTACTCAGCGCACCATTGACACGGCATTTCATGGCATGACTGCCTATTTCCCACGGCGACTGGCAAGGGTACAAAAAGGGCAAACAAGGGTCCCCATGTTCTTGCCATGGCATCCATAGCTTTTCATCAATCAAGATCTCTCCCTTGCCATCATTCTCTATAACACTCCACGCACAAAATGTCTTCCAAAGATACCTTCGAAGGCTGGCTCGGTCATGATCCCGAGGCGGCCAAGGGCAACATGGTCTGGGGGTCATTCGAGCCGAAGAAATGGGAGGAGGATGATGTGGACGTTCAAATAACACACTGTGGTGTATGCGGGTCTGATGTCCACTCACTCGGCAACGAATGGGGCAACATGCCATACCGTGAGTTCAAGCCAGTCCTCCCATCCCCCCCTAGTGCTGTTCTACTTTGACTGACCCCCGAGATGCAGCGTGCTGTGTCGGTCACGAAATTGTCGGGAAAGCGGTTCGCGTCGGAGACAATGTCAAGCACATCAATGTCGGCGATCGTGTCGGCGTCGGAGCTCAATCAGCAAGTTGCATGAAGCCTGACTGCCCCGAATGTTCCTCCGGCCAGCTCAACTATTGCAGCCGCGGAGCGGGGTTTACCTACGGCTACACCTACCCAGACGACAAGGGCATATCGTATGGAGGATACGCAGACCATAATCGGACGAATGCAAACTTTGTCATCAAGATCCCTGACGGTGTGTCGTCCGAAGCAGCCGCGCCGATGCTCTGCGCGGGTGTATCCATGTTCGCACCCCTGAAGAGGTACGGCTGCGGGCCAGGTAAATCCGTGGGAATCGTTGGCGTCGGCGGTCTGGGCCACTTCGGTATCCTGTTCGCCAAAGCTCTTGATGCCGAAAAGGTAGTCGGCATATCCCGGAGGTCGGATAAGCGCCAGGATGCTCTCGCTCTTGGGGCGGACCAGTACATCGCCACGGGCGAGGAGGCTGACTGGGTCAAAGCCAACGCTCGGTCCCTGGACATCATCCTTTGCACCGTTTCCAGCGCCAATATGCCGCTGGTAGACTACCTGTCTCTCCTCAAAGTTGGCGGTGTATTGGTTCAACTTGGGGCTCCAGAGGGTGGTGCCTTGCCTCCTGTTCCCGTGTGGACTCTCCTCAACCAAGTGAGCATGACTGGCAGCTTTATCGGATCCCCGAATGACATCAAGGACATGTTTGCGCTCGCGGCCGAGAAGAAAATCAAGCCGTGGATTGAGACGCGTCCCATGGCGGAAGCCAACCAGGCCATCGTCGATTTTGAGGAGGGAAAGCCAAGATATCGTTATGTCCTTGTCAACGAGAAGTTCCTTTAAAGATTGGATCTGCCACTGAGCAGTGCGTGGGCTTCAGATTGGTGAGGGGCCGAGCCATATACATGTATAGCTAGCACATAGTAAGGATAGTTGAATGAAGACGGGAACATGTATTCGTGGTAGTTAATGAGTGAATCATATGCACCTTTCTAAGCTCAAGGACACGGTTAATGGTGAAGAGTGAGGTTGGAGCTTCGAAAGTGATATTAGCATTGGTTGATATGAAAAGAAAAGAAAAGAAAGACCGCAGATGAAAATAGAAGACCAGGAGCTTTATGATGCGTGAAGGTAACAAAAGTGGGGCGCAGAGAAAGCACGCTGCACGGCAAACACCTGTACGCCTCCTTCCCCGGATCTAAATTCTAGAACAAGGAACAAGTCAAACCAACCTCACCACACAAATAACCCACATCACACACATACAACACACCACATTCATTACATGATTCTCTTGCAATAGGCAACAAGAAAAAATCATGTCCGGAGCAGATGGCGCCCCGGCGCCGCCGAAACCACGCCTAAAAATCAACATTAGCCGATCGAATACAACCAACGCCGGAGAATCCAGCGCGACGCCATCCGCGACAAAGGCGACGGGAGCCACACCGACGACAGCCAAGGCGACATCAACGACAGTCACACCGGGCGGCGGCGATGTCCAACGCAAAGTGAAGCTCAAGATCAGCTCCTCGCAGCCGCCGACACCAGCAGGAGCAGCAGCCGCCGCCGCCGCGGCGCCCGCGGACGCACCGCCCAGCAAGACCAAGGCCGGCCGACAGCCCAAACCGACGCAGAAGCTTGTGGACAACAAGAAGCGCGGCGGCGACGATGACGATGAGGAAGACAGCAGGCCACTGGCGAAGGCGAGGGCGCACGTCCACGCACACCCGGCGACCAAGATCAAGATCCGGCACGCGCCCAAGCTAGGCGGCGGGGTGCTCAAGGGCTCGCACACGCAGCTGGTGGTGAAGCCGCGCGGGCGGCCTCCCGTGCACCCCCCGGGAGATGGGTATGACTCGGAGGCTAGCGACCGGGAGACAGACCCGGCGATCGAGGAGCAGATTGTGCTGCGGATGCTGCCAGGCGAGCACTGCGACTACGTGCGGCACTGCATGGAGACGGGCAAGATGGGGATATCGCGGGCGCAGGGCGGCGCGGACGTGCAGCTCAAGTTCTTTGAGGAGGACTCGCGGCGGGCCGTGCTGACGGTCAAGGGCCAGGCGTTCGCGGCTGTCCTGGTAGACCTGCCCACCATCACCGAGGCCATGAAGACGTGGGACAAGAAGTCGCTGCTCAAGTCGGCCGACATCTGCCAGATGCTCCTCGTGCACTCGCGCGTCAAGAACGAGGACGAGGCCAAGAAGGCCGCCCTCCCGCCCATGCTCGACTCCAACTTCCGCTGGCCCCACGGCCTGACCCCGCCTATGCACGACGCCGTCAACCGCCGCTTCGCAAAGACCATTTCCCGCAAGGAGATTGAAGATAAAGAGGCCGAGGTCGAGCGCCTGCTGGCCGAGGATGCCAAGGCTGAGTCCACGCGGTGGGAATGGGTCGAGGAGCGCAAGGACGAAGAGGACGACGAAGACGACGAGAGCGACGACGGGGACGTCGACATGGATGCCGAGGGCGAAGACGACGACAGCATGGCCTACTTTGGCGGTGCCGGCGCCGGTGCCGGTGCTGACAATAACGAGGCTGACCTCGAGGCCGATCTCGAGGCCGCTTTCGCCGACAGCTTCATGGAGGCTGCTGAGACACCAGCCACAGGAGTCGAGGCCGCCACCCCTCTCACCGTGACCCAGATCGCCACTCCGGGAGGAGGCGTAGTCCAGGAGAGTATCGAGGAGGACGGTCTCTTTGGTGACGATGACGACGACGATGATGATGACGATGACGACGATGACGATGACGACCTCGACGACGACGAGCGTGCTCAGCGTGACGAGGAGCAGGGCGTCAAGGACATCATTGCCGACATGAAGAAGTCACTCAGCAACAAGCAGGCCGACCTGGCCAGGACGAACAATGCCATTCTGCGTTCGCGTATCGAGAACCAGATCAGGGAGATCAAGTCCGAGATTGAACTCAAGATGTCGTCTATTGGTATGGAGATGGACGATTAGGGAGAATGTTGTACGTCTCTGAGAGCGAGATGTCCATTTCATGGCGTTATTTATTACGATGGGAGAACATCCGGATATGCTATTTACCAACAAGGAGTTTTGGGTGCCAGTTTTTAATTTATTATCATCACTTTTTTGTCTTCTTCTCCACCAAAGACAACAAAAAATCTCAAAGAAAGGGGCAGAGGTAAAAATAAAACAAAAAAAAGCCTTGCTCGCCACATGATCAAAATACATCTTGTCCGTCTAGATGCGCCATCGTCTCCTGTCTATCCCGCATGAGTACATGTCGAGCCGTGTCAAGGACGTCCTGCCATGAGATGAGCTGGCAGAACTCGTCGAGGGTGCTAGGCCGCGGGCGTGATGCCGCAGCAGGCCGTTGCCGGACGCGTCTCGCCATGCTTCTCTGCATGAAGGCGGCCAGTGGAGCGTCCCGCTTGGATTGCTGCTTGAGGTAGCTGGCGCAGAAGGCAGCTTCAGACAAGGCAGTGGTCTTGTGATCGCGGTTCCAGCGCTTGGTAGACCTGATGGCCTCGTCGAGGCGTCTTCCTGCTGCCGCCGAGTAATGTGCACCAGTGTGGCCAGGTATCTCAGAGTCATTCTCTCGAGGGGTGCTGCTGCTATTATCGCTGGACTGCTGAGTATTGGGCACTGCCGTTGAGGGTCCTGCTATCATTGGTGGCGATGTCGCTGTCTCTGCCGAAGATGACGCCAGACCGTCTATTTGTTTCGAGATACCATCCACCAGGCCCCTGAGCTCTGCCATCTCGCCCCGCAGCCCATCGACCAGATCCCTCGTCTCGACCTGACAAGTCTCCAGATCGGGCTGTGTCTGCGTCTGCGTCTCCTCTACCCTAGCCACTTGCTGTCTCACAGCCAGCATCTCCCCCCACAGCTTGGACAGCCTCGTTTCGTTCTGGCTGCGGAACTCCTTATCCTCTGCCGTGGCGCGGACTACCTCGCTCACGTCGCGCTGCAGATCATTGACTTGGGCTTCTAGACGGCGCATGTTGAGTTCAAACGTCATTTTGGCGAGGGCCTCAGCGCGTGTCACCAGCCTGCCCAGGTGGGGGGAGGTGGCAGTATCATGTGCTGGAGTGGCAGATAATAGGGTTTCTGTATCTGTCGTTGCCGCCGCAGTTGCTGTGCTGCTGCTGCCGCTGGTCGTCGTGCCTTTGATGATGGCAGTGGTCACTTGTGAAGGAGGCACAGACTGGTGTCTTGTGAGGGCCATGGCAGGCAAAATGTTGGACAGGACAGGAAGCCAAAGAATAGAATTACCAGCCACTGCTCTAGTGTTCATGAGAAGAAGGAATACCCAATGTTAAAGCAGTTCTTCAACGAAATCTCTCACCCTCGAGGCGGCCATGATATAGGGAAGGAGCGATCTAGGGTGCCACGACCACAGACACTCTATTCATACAGAACAGGAAAGAGCCAAACCACTTCTCTCTTTCCATTGTGCGCAGCATATCATAATCACAATCATAGACGTAAGAGACACGAAAACCCAAAATTCACTATTGTACTGAGGTATCATATCACGCCGCCTCCTTTCGCTGCCCCTGGACCCAAGAAAGAAACATGTCGACATCCTTAGCCACAATCCCAGGGATAGACATCTTCTGCACCCAAGCAGGCAATACACCCCTCGCATCCGACGCCGTCCCCATAGTCCACTCGACACCACTCCCGGGCACATCTCTGAACCGCTCAATGCTAGTATACGACCCGACGAGGTTTCCCTCAGTGCCAACGACCGTGTTCGCCTGATCCGTAACAGCAATTTGCACCACGATGAATTCTCTGCCCCTCGAAGAAGAAGAAGTCTCTCCCTCTCCCTCTCCCTCTCCCCCCTCCTGCTTCTGCTCGGTAGAATCCCCTCCAACCACAGCCGCCGTGACCTGCAGCACGGGAAACACGCGATTCTTCAGCGGCGCAGGCATCTTGTGCACCGACTCCTCCAACCGCAGGGAACACCTACCCCAGGTCCTCCCATCCGGGGCGGCAGCGACAATTTCCACTCCCTGGCAGTCCCACTCCCGTTCGACCCGGGTGCTCATCACCGTGGGCGTAAAGTCCCTCTCCGCCTCGGCATGCGCGTCCTTGAAGTACCGCGTCCACTCGTCCCACGAGGCAGACCCAGGAGCAGCCTTGTCCTCGTGCACGCTGCGTCGGAGGATCCACGCCTCGTCTGTGCCGGGGGGTGAGGTGGCTTTGCGCTGCTGAGAGACTTCTGACAGGGCGGATGCCGGGACGATCCGCTCGTACATGTCCACCTGGGCCGGGGAGTGGCGAACACTCTTCTTGCCCTTACTATGCCATGGCGACGACTTGTTGCTGTCCGATGATGGCGGGGGAACGCTGGCGATGAAGGGAATGGCCTCGTTGAGGATAGATGTGAGGAGCTGTTTGAGCTCGGGGCTCGTTGCTGTGGATTCTGGGAGCTGCGATCTTGATACGCCCCAGAGGCGTACGAGCGGTCCGTAGTGTTCTGACATTTTTGTTTTCTCTTTCTCGTTTTGCTGTTGTGATTGGGGCATGAAGATAAAATGCTATGATGAACAATTGCTTGTAGAATGGAACAATTCATTATTACAAGGAAAAAAGAAAGAAGATAGACATGGCGCTGTTCATCGGCACATAGAAGCCGAGTTGGTGTGGAGAGGTGTATCTGACACCCATTATGTCTCGACTACGGGAACGACTACTCCGTACCTACATGCAAGTACATCAGCCTTGCCCAAGGTCTACTATCAACGTCATTTGATATACAAACATAGAGACTGGTTGAATTTTTTTTTTTTTAAAAGGACCCATTAAGCATTAATGATATTCTATCTTTTTTATATATTTGTTTAATCCTGGGACCTACCCATCCCGAAATGTGTCCAGACAAGAAAAAATCGCCTTTCTCTTTTTAAAAAATAGTAATAAATAAGTTATAGCAAAGCAAACAGCCAAGAAATAATATATATGCAATCGAAAAAAGAAAAGAAAATCAACTTTAAAAAAACACCGTTCTTTTTTTCCCCCTAATCCCTGCGCTCCCAGCGGATGTTGGCAGGCTCAAGAGGACGAGAGAAGAGAGAAGTGTAATCGGTGCCGATAATGTCCCTGCTGCCATCGGGGTTGGAGAACTTGAAGAGGCGGACAATCTCGGCGACGATGGTCTGGAGCTGGACGTTGGCAAAGTGCTCGCCGATGCAGCGGTGACGACCGGCACCAAAGGGGAGGTAGGGGGAGGCGGAACCCTTGCTGACGAGACCGTAACCGTAGTCGATCTGCTCCTCCTCCTCGTCGGTGTTGCGGCTGAGGGTGGGGGCGTTGGGGGAGCCGGGCAGCCACCTGGCGGGGTCCCACTTGTCCGGGTTGGGGAAGAAGGACGGGTCGGAGGCGCTGACGCCGGGGGCGGACAAGACGTTGTGCGTGGTGGGGATGACGTATTTGGTTCCGGGGACGGCCATGGGCTGCTTGACGGCGCGGAGGATGGAGTGGATGGGGGCGTGGAGGCGGAGGGTCTCCTTGATGATGGCCTGGTTGAGGGGCAGGAGGGACAGCATCTCGTAGGTGAGCTCGGGGAGGTCCGCTCCCAGGTTCTTGACCTGCTCCTCGTACAGGGCCTCCATGACCTCGGGGTTCTGGGCGAGGCGGAGCATGATCCAGGAGCTGGTGGACGAGGACGAGTGCTGGCCGGCCATGAGCAGGGCGATGAGCATGTTGGCGATCTCGTGGTCGGGGACGGCCTTGCCGGTCTTGTACTTGGAGTTCATCAGGTGCTTCATCATGTCGTGCTTGCCGTTGTCGCCCTTCTCGGCGCGGCGCTCCTGGATGATGTCCATGTAGATCTTGGCGACGGTGCGCTGGGCGTGGTCGCGCTTGCGGTTCGAGGGCAGGGGGAACCACCACAGCTGGAAGTTGATGGGCGTGAAGCCCATGTCGAGGTCGTGGTACAGGCTGGCGAGCTTCTCGTCGAAGCGGCTGCGCACCTCGTCACCCTGCAGGGCGTGCGAGGCAGTGAAGATGGTGATCTCGGCCATATTCTGGGGCATGTTGACGACGCCGCTCTTGCCCTTGAAGGTCTGGCAGCGCTTGAAGTACGAGGTGACCTCGTTGGAGATGATGGGGACGTAGGATCGGAACGCGTCGGTCGTGAGGGCAATCTTCATGAACTAGAACAAGAGAAGAGAAGAGGTCAGCATCTTTGCGCGCAACAACAACAAGCACGATCAATCGTCTTCCTAGGTGTTTTCTTACCTTCTTCTGCTCCATGAGCTTGGCATTGGGGCAGTCGTAGACGACATCCCTTCCAAAGACGGGGGTAGTAAGACGAGTGTAGATCTCCTCGGCATTGACATCCTTGAGCTTTCCATTGAGGATGAAGTCGTTGCCAGCGGGGCCGAGAGCGACGGTAGTCTTCTTTCCGAGAAGGATAAAGGTGAAGACGTCACCATACTGTGTACACACAACAAGTTAGCACCACTGTTTTTTCTTCTCTCGTCTTTCAACCTCGTCTCCTCTTCTTTTTTTCACATCTTCCAAAGCTGTATACATGCTCCAGCTCTAGCTGAGAGGAGGGGGAGGGGAGAAGGTGTCGTACCTTGGCGCGGTTCGTGGAAAAGAAAGTCGGGGGGTCCATTCCGTAGGTGACGGTGCTTCCGAACCAGGGGAAGAAGGAGAACACCTCGGGGGGCTCATTGCGGCTCTTGAAGAGGAACTGACGCGCAATGTGGTAGACAATGGACACGACAATGAAGCTGCCCAGGGCGATTCCAACCTGCGGCGCAAGGCCCAGCTGAAGGTATTGCTGGGCGACGGGATGCGCCGCAATCTCTTCGAGAACACCCATGATGTTGCTGTTGTTGTTCTTCGCTTTTCTGCCCAAGTTCTTGTTCTGGTAGTAAGAAGAGGAAACGGTGGTTTTTTGTTTGCTTTGCTCAATCCCAAACCCCTATGTCTGACAAATAGATAGAAAAGGAAAGGAGGGGACGGTCGATGGGCGGGTGTGGGGGGGATGGGAGGTAGAAGGAGAAAAAAACAAAAGGGAAATTCAAAAGTTATTATATTAGAATTCCACCACCAGGGGAAAAAAAGGTGTAGAGGGGGGTGGTGGTGCTTGGGGGGGCTTAAGCTTGGGATGGGCTTTAATGGCCTGATGATCCCTGAATTTGGCCATTGAGAATCATTGGTGGGGCCCCTGGGACCTTTCCATGGAACCAGGGAAAAAATACCGATTTCTGCCCCCAGGGGAGTGAATCGGCCAATCATATAATTCCTTGATCTAATGTCTTTTCTTCGTATTCGTGTTCGTGTTCTTTTCTTCTCTGCCTCACTCTCCTTTCTATTCCTCCGTACGGAGTACACACGCGCAGAGTCAACTACGTATTACACTTGCTTCCACTTTCCAACTTCCAAAGGTCAATACGAGTACGAACGAGCCAGTGACACAACACGTTATTACCATTGTCATTCATCGCCAATTTCCCAGTTCCCAATTCCCCAACTCCCCCGTTTTCTCATCGACACTTTCCCAAATGGTTCGATACAATGAGTACACGCGATATCGTGGCATCATACTTGTAGTTGTACGAGTACTACTAATCCAGACTCTTGGACACCGCCACTATTACGGAGTACATTAATAATAATACTCTTTCAACGAAGGAGCCTCCAAATTCACGTTGACGCGTCCTGCTTTTGCTTTTTGTTTTCACATGTCCATCTACTCCGTACAGCATGGCTAGTTCCGTACATAAATGATCCCATTGATTCATTTTTGTTCCCTACTACCTAGTAAAGCCCATGTTATCTCCAGCAGAAATAAATGAACAAAAAATATGACTCTACCAAAATATGGCATGATTCTCGTTACCGCTTAAGAAAACAAACAAACAAAAAACGCCTGACCGATTTCCTCCATCCATGGTTTTTGTGTGTGTAAGTAACAAAGGAGAAAACAAAATAAAAGCAAACGAGTGTGATCATGTCCCCCTCCCTTCCAAGGTATCGTGCAACCCAAAACTCGAAAACAAATTGCAAGAAAACGCCCCCAAAAAAAAACATCAGAGGGCATGCGTTGCTCCAAAAAAGATTTGCCTCTCCCATATCCCATTCATATTGCTCCTGTCATCTCGTCATTGTCGTCATTGTGAATCGACCGTTAATACTTTGTGTGTGTTTTCGTGCGTCGTGTGTATGTGCCGCTTTCGCTCGTACTCGTACTCGTAAATGTGTGTTGTTTTGCTCGTACAGGTACGACTGTCAAGGTATTTAATCAAGCAGTGATGCTCTTTCCCACAACGGCACCCCACTTGAACCTCCGCAGTGTACCAGATGATCCACGGATAGCCTCACGGCCACACGACGACGTCGTCTCGTTCACGGCGCCACCACCTAGACCAGCGGCAATGGCCTCCTGGTGCCCGACCTCGCGGCCAATAACGTAGCCCGCGCCGAATCCCACGACGGAGACGAGCACCACGACGCCCGCGCTGACCACCCAGGTGAGCAGGGTGGGGGAGATGAGCGCCTCTTCCATGGCTGCGTTGGCCGGCGACGACGACGACGACGTCTTCTTCTTGGTGGCACGCGAACCCCGACCAGCCGACACGCTGCGCTTAGACTTCTTGGAGCCGTCTGCCTCTCGAGAGGGCGACCGCGTCGTCGGCGAGGTACGCTTGCGAGCGGCGTCGGGTCCAGAAGCAGTGGCAGATGTGTTGGCGGTAGCAGTGGCGGTAGCATTTTGCTGCTGATGCTGCTGCTGCTTATCAGACTTGTTCTCTTGGCCCCCCATCATCTCGGACTCTGGCATCAGACGCAGGTCGACGGGCTGGTTGCTGGGGCCGACGCCGCTCCTGGCCCTCCGCTGAGCTTCAGCCTCCTCCTTAGACTTGGGGAGGCCCCTCGCGGCAGCAGCGCACGACAGGAGCGTCGTCAGCGATGCGCGCAGGGCCTCGTCGTTGTCCTCGCGGGTCGAGGGCGTCATGAAGTTGGGGGCGGCGCCGCCAGACCGCACGCGCGTCTGGGAGCGCCGCGAGAAGGACGGTCTGGTGAAGCCGCTGTGCGGGTGGGGCTCCATGGTCGTCGTGTTGGTAGAGTAGCTCCTCTGAGCGTGGGGGTGGTGAGGGTGGGTGAAGGCGTTGGGCTGGGGACGGAAGACGGGTCGCTCGTCGACACGGCCACCGAGCGCAGTGGCGTCGTCACCGTCGTCGTCGGACTCGCCGTCCTCGGCGGGGACATTCTCGACGGAGCTGCCCAGGTGTCCGTCGTCTTCGTCGCTGTCGCTGTCATCGTAGTCCTCCTCCTGGCTGCTCGCGGCGTACCTGGCCGGGTTCTGGTGGGGCAGCGACCTCCGAGAGAGAGGCAGGCGACGACGGTGACCGTACTGTCCGCCTACCTGCAGGCCCGTGGTGACGATTTCATCGCCGATACTCGAGAGCGACGACGATGATGGCTGGGATGATACCTCGACCCAAGATTCTGTCACGGTTACGGTTAGCGCGCACGCGATGCGTTGTAGCGTAAAAAGGTGGGTGGGTGTGTGGGTGACAAACCATCGAAGCGCCTGTGAGGCGGGAGAGGGCTAGATCGAGTCTGCCTGTGATGAGACATGTTGATGCTGTTGCTGGTATTATTGTTGTTGATACCGTTATCGGTGTCGGTGTTGTCGGGTCGATGCGCCATGGCTGTGTGAGGTGAGGATGGGGAGGGGGAGATGGGGGATCAAAGGAAGATCTGATAAGGAAACGGCGGCGCGCGCGCGTGGACCCTTGTCGAGGGCGACCCCGCCTCTGGTCGTGGGGTCGAGTCAAGTCTAGGCAGCACTATCGGCCGCTCGTAGCCTGGGTTTGTGAAGAATGAAAGAGGAAAACTAGATGGTACTGAAGATGAAGATGAAGAAAGGAAAGGTTGAGAAGAGAAAATAGGGAAAGAAAAAGAGGATGAAAGGGAGATGAAAAGGTACAACTAAAGGGAACTAGAGATGGCTCATGGGTGAAGAAGACAAGAGAGCGGGAGGGGTGGCTAGTCTGCTGATGGGCAGATAACTGGGCTGATTGGGCTGCACGAGAGCAGGAAATACAGTGGGCTGACAGGGCAGGTGAGGGAAGGTTTCTGTATCTGTAGAGAGACCTGAAGACCAATATCGGAGGGGAGGAGGGGAAGGGGACACGGCATAGAATGCTCCGTTGTTTTTTTGCTGCTTGAGTATATTACTCGTTTATGTCTCTCTCAAGGGGAGCAAGAAGATGGAACGATGAGCATTAAGGATATACAGGTAAAGAGAGAGAAGGGCGGGGCGGGGGAGATCAGAAAGTGGAGAGGCGGAGCTACGCAATGGCGATAACGGCCTGGTTCAAGTTGTATATCCGTCTGTAGCTATGTATTCTGCATGCAGCAATAACGTAGCAGAATGGTGCCACACCCAGCCCAGGGAGCATCTACTCGTACAGGTCCTCGTACAGGTCCTCGTACAGGAAACCCGCAGCAGGTTTAAAATGGACCTGGGACCTTTTTTAACACTAGGACATACGTACGTTTGGCACATCATTCTCTTTAGAGAACAAGGAAAGGCAGACACTTTGACTTTTCTTCTTCTTTTTGACTGCCCAAAAGAACAATAGCCCGGGCGGCGGGCACACACTCACTCACACTCCTCACTCCTCACTCTCCCCCAACAACTTCTTTCTTTTAGCCCAGTTAAGATGGAAGAGGGAGGGGAAAAGGGCAAAAAAAAAAAAAAAAAACAAGCGCATGACCCACNGGGAGGGGAAAAGGGAAAAAAAAAAAAAAAAAAACAAGCGCATGACCCACGTTAGAACAAGACGAGACGTCTAGCACGCTTGCACGCTTGCACGCGCCCAGGATTGATCGTCATAGTATTAGCCCAACAACATTCTCACTTGTCATTTTTCGGCACAAACGATAGGGTCGGTCAAGTCATGTTTCATAGGATTCTATTTGACTCGCAGTCAGTCATTTAGGAAGACAGCTGTTCTTTCTCTCTCGTTGCAATGTATTCATCGTCAAGACCAAACCAGGAAGTCTGGCATGAAACGGCTACGTGTACATCCCCAAGATATCATCACCCTCCAGGAACAACTCGTAACTATGACGCCCCCCCTCCCCAATCCATGAATGATGGGACCCCCGCCCCAAAGTCCCCTAATACTGCGCGCACGCACGCATACGAGCAGAGCATATTACTCGTAATACTCAACTTTCCACAGTGAGATCGTCACGCTAACGCACCTCACAAAAGCCCGGCTAACGCGCGCTCCTCCATCCATCCCACAGGACGACGGAGTAGGTGTCCCCCTCCCCCCCCTCCCCACCAACCCATCCTGGAGCACCTTTTCCAGGCGGTGAGAGGTTGAAAGAGAACCACGCCATTCATGCAAGAAGACGTACACAACTGGACCCCTCCTTCCTGTTTCTAGGTGATGGAGTAAGGTCCAGAATAATAATAGAATATTCATTTATAAATAACGAAATAAAAATAAAATAAAATAAAGGATAGTTATAGATTAAAAAGATAAACAAGTTGATCCAACGACTTCAAAGACGTAATCGTGCTTTGGGGAGCTGAAAGTTTCGTTTGCGATGTCGGATCTCTCTCTCTCTTCTTCTTCTTCACCTCTCTTGTCTTGTCTGTCTCTCTTTGATGCCTTCCCCCAAGACAAAAAAGACCTTGCTCACGTTCATTGTCAGCCCCCCTCTCAGACGTCAGCTGTAAAAGTGGCTTGAACTGCTTTTTACGGGGGGTTTTTATTACTACTCTCTATCTAGGACTCATATGTTGCATCATCATCACCCATGACATACATGTGCTCACGACATGTGACTCCTTCACCCCCACAACCCAGCTCAGCCATGAACCCAGCCTCCTGCCGTCAAGAACGGTTGTCACACTGACAAGGAACCTGTCTTATATATATTCACACGAGAACCGTCATATGAATGATTTATTTTTTAACATCACGGAAAGAAACAGAAAAGGTAAAAAATATCGGAAATTTTTTGAATTAATCCTAGGAAACCTATAAGGAAGAAAGAAACGAAATACGTAGCAGACAAAGAAACTTTTCTTCGTCCCAATGAAACGCCAGTGGATGATAACAAGAAAAAAAAAAGAACTTTTGGGATGGTCGTGTCCTGGCCCGTGTCGAAAGTCATAAACGTGGACGATACGTTTGGCAATGATATACTCACCAAGATCTATAACAAATACAAAGAACAGAAAAAGCAGAGGGGGGAGGGAGGGGAGGGAGAGTGGGAGAGAAGAATGGAAACACCAGTGGATTGGTGAGTTCAGATGGGTCTGTTGTTGTTGTTGTTGTGTTGTTTTCCCATAGGCAAACAAATGGTCTTTCAAATCGATCGAAACAAAGGCATCCAGAGACGCACATTGCAATAAGCCCCCAGGGTAACCCTCATCAGTCTTTGCTGTACGTAGCCAACTTGGTCAGCGGCCCAGGAATAGATACTCGTGATGTATATAAGATAACATGTACCCATCGCACCACTAGTACCATTGCCCAGAGCCAGCCTCTTCCCAATGGTGTCGCCGTCAAATCCCTCAGAATGGAAGCCAACTGGAACAAGAAATATTTCGGGGGGAGTGGGAGAAAGTCCTCTTGATAAGAAAGACTCCCAACCTCAAACCACCAAAAATAAGGCCCACATGGATCATCAAAAAGCCCCAGGAGAGAAAACCATCAGGACCCAAAGTCATTGGATCCCTTCCGGCCACAAGCCCACGCGATTCGGAACGTTCAAAAAGCCCACAAAGCCCTCAAGGTCTACCGCGTCCTGTTCGGACAAACGGTATTCTCCAAAGCCCACAACTCAAAAGCCACATTGTTTTTGGATCAAATGATCCCCCATCCGCGCTCGAAAGAAAAAGTCCTCATGCCCACGGTATAACAAAACGAAATCCCACTGGAAAGCCCTCGGTACGGTTCCCCACGCTTAGTCAAACGAGATCTTGGTGCCCGAGAAGCCCGAGCCACCACCACGGCCACCGCCGAAGCCACCACGGCCACCGCCACGGCCACCTCCACGGCCACCGAAGCCACCACCACCGCCGCGGCCACCGAAACCACCACCGCCACCACGGCCGCCGAAGCCACCGCGGCCACCGCCACGGCCACCACCGCGACCGCCGCCGAAGCCACCACCACCGTTCTGGGGGGGACGCTGACCGGCAAAGTCTAGGCGGACGTTGCGGCTGAAGCGGCCGTTGCCAATGGGAGCACCGCTCTTGGCGTCGAAGGCAGACTTGGCGTCGTCAATGGAGCCGAAGCTGACGTAGCCGAAGCCCTTGAGGTTACCGGAGTCACTGAGATGGGTTGTTAGTTTGATGTTTTGCTAAGGATAGGGGAGGGGACATAGAGGTAACATACGGGTCGGTAGGCAGGCGAACGCTGACAACCTCAGCGACATCGCTGAAGAACTGGCTGACAGTCTCCTGGTCAACGTCGAAGGGAAGGTTGCCGACGAAGAGGGTGTCGGACTCGGGGCTGACAGTGTCGCCGTGCTTCTGGGCGCGGTCCTGAGCCCTAGCCTGGGGGTTGGCGTCGGTGGGGCGGGGAGCAGCGTAGTCCAGGTTGAGGGCACGGTTGTCGAGGAGCTCGCCGTTCATGGCCTCGAAGGCCTTGGTAGCGGCCTCGGGGGTGGCAAAGTCAACGTAGCCGAAGCCCTTGCTGCGACCGCTGTTGCGGTCGCTGACGACGCGGGCGCTGGTCAGACCCTCGAAGGACTTGAAGGCCTCGTACAGAGAGTCGTCGTCAATGTTCCAGCTCAGGCTGCCGGCGAACAGGGTAGAGGCGACGGGCTTCTCAGAGTCGGTCTTGGTCTTCTTAGAGCTGTCGTCAATCTCCTCCTCAGCCTTGCGCTTCTTGGAGGGAGCCTCGGCCTCGGCCTTGGTCTCGGTCTCCTCAGAGTCAGAGTCATCAGAGTCGCTGTCGGAGTCGCTGCCCGACTTGGAGTCGTCAGAGTCAGAGTCAGACGAGTCGTCCTGCGGATAAATGTTAGTTTGAGTTTGAGCTTGATGTGGACGGGCGAGGTGAGTGTGATGACGAACCTTGGTCTCCTCCTTGGCAGCAGCCTTGGCCTTGGGCTTCTCCTCCTCCTCGCTGCTCTCCTCGTCGGAGTCAGAGTCGGAGTCAGAGTCGGAAGACTCAGCCTTGGCGGCCTTAGCGGCCTTGCCGTTGGCCTTGGGCTTGGCAGCCTCCTTCTTCTCCTCCTCCTCATCGGAGTCAGAGTCGGAGTCGGAGTCGTCAGAAGCCTCGGACTCGGAGTCAGAGTCAGAGGACTCAGCCTTGGCGGCCTTGGCGGACTTGCCGTTGGTGGCAGCCTTCTTGTCGGTCTTCTTGACCTCGACCTCAGACTCGGAGTCGGAGCTGTCAGAGCCGCTCTCCTCCTCGGAGTCAGAGTCGGACTCGGACGAAGACTCAGGCTCGGGAGCCTTCTTCTTGGAGGACTTCTTGTCGTCCTTCTTGGAGACCTTCTTGGAAACCTCCTTGGCGAGGTCCTTGGACTTGGACTTGACAGTCTGCGAAGGCTTGGTCACGCCACCATCCTTGACGGTGGTGAGAGCGTCAGCCTTCTTGCTGTCCTTGGTGGTCTTGGTCTTGCCCATTGTGTGTGAGAGTATTAGGGTATAATAGAAAGAAGAGAATGGATAATGATTCTGAAAATTTCTGTGCAAATTTCAGAATATGATGGTGTAGATGAAGAGGAGAGAGAAGTTTTCGCACTCGGGAGGTGGGTAGGTTTTATGGTGGGTGGTTGGGGGACCCTTGAAATCTCTTTTTTTTTTTTTTTTCTGCCTTCCAACTTTTTTTTTCTCATGTGGGTCTTTCCAAGGCGGTGTGGTGTGTCATCAGTCTTGGAGTAAAAGGTACGTACCTCGATTGCGAATCCGTGCCTCATCTATCAGGACGCAACACTTTTGGGATAACCCGCTTCTATTCGGCCCCCGATCATTCATACCTACAGAACTTTACTGGACCTTTCTGTACTACGAAAATTGTTGGAAGATTCATGACTCTTTTGTTGTTTTTGGTGCAATTCTGAAAACCCATACTACGAGTTCGCCCTATTATTTAAGTCATCATTCTTATACATGATAGTGAAGTGAGCTACCACACAAACTTGGCCTATCGATGTTATTGTCGATAATTGCATGTAGCCTCTTCCAAAGAAACCGCAACGTCCATACTGTCGGTAGTAAAACTCGTATGATAGACACAGAGCCCCCTTTCCCCCTTCGATACATTCAATCTACCCTTCTAGATGTTCGTGCATCCCAGTATATGGGGTGCACGCCATCAGCGTGGTCTTCCTTATAGGGGGGTTGTGCCTCCCAGCCGTGATTATCGTGGAGTCCCCGGAGAGTATTGCCGACCAGCCCGATCGGTTGTGGTGGGTAGGACTTGATCCGGTCTTTTCGAGATATACGGACCACAGTAATAGGCAGTTCGTTCTTCCCTTCGAGGTGGGCTTCGAGGTGGTTGTAGTCGACGTTGAATAGATCAAATGTCAAAAAGATGATAGAGTCCCAACGCGAAACCGCCATCAAACGACAATCGGGGATATTGTACTCGTCGTCGGGCGAGACGAGATGATCATATTTGAGCTTTTTGAGGGCTCGTGTGACAATCTTGCCTGGTTCGTCCCAAGCTTCTCGCCATGTAGCTTCAGGAACGCGCCGCTTCACGGTGACGAGAACACGGAATGGCTCCGGCATTTTGATGACGGGTTTGACCCCAGACTTTAAAGGACTCGCTAGACGTATAAAATTTCGAGCAACAATGACCTTTGGGGGGAGAAGTCGTTTGTGGATGAGGAGAACTTCTGTCTAGATGGACATGTCGATGGAATTGTCAAGTTTGTTAGTTGCCTCGCACAACATTGAAGTATTTATATACAGATACATGCAGTATCAATTATCGACCGTGAATCTCGGATCTCAGCCTGTGAAACTTGATACTGCGGGGTGGATCATTCACAAGCCCGAACCAACGAATACTTGCACTTTACCGCCATAACAGACCACTATTAACAGCGATAGTAGTAGCGAGATGGGGGAAATAAACACATAGTTGTTCATATGATATGTGGTGATAGCAATCGTTGCGGTATAGTAGGAGGACAGGCTAAGAAGTGCTACTGATCTTTACTTTAAGATCGTTATTACCATTACATCGTTGCATGGCCGTAGTACACATACATGTAGGTATGAGAATTTTACAGGTACTAGTATCTTGAGTCTTGACAGAAAGAAGTTGGAGTACATGGTCTTGGCCGGCCGGGGTAGCGCACGTGATCTGAAACCGGGGGAATCAGAGAGCGGGATCCCCAACTTGCTACTCGTGTACTCTCGTACTGTACAGAAGCCACCACATAATAAACACTCTTCTTTCTTCCATTGTCTACGATATTCCTCTAGAAATACCCGTCGAATACACTTACTACTACATATCTGGGGAGTTAGCTCTCGAGAGAAACCAATTCCACACTCACCATGCCTACCGCCGAGTCCGAGAGCTTCAAGAGCATGAAGCCCACTGTGGCCCCGACTTTCAATGGGGTAGCCTACGACGACATGAAGGCCTTCAAGGCCGCCGAGGACTCCATCATCCGCGAGCAATGGGTCGGCGCCATGATGACCCGTCTCGTCGGCGAGGAGCTGGGCAAGTGCTACAACCGTGAAGGTGTCAATCACCTTGAGAACTGCGGACATCTTCGAGGTAAGAAGAGACTCGGACAGGACAATTACACCTCCCTCCCCCCACAATGGTACGATAAATGACGGGGGAAACTGTTTCTTTATTTGGCTGACCGAGAGGCAAACAACAACCATCAATCGAAAACAGAGCGATACCTTCAACTTCTCGAGTCCAACAAGATCAAGGGAACCAAGTTCCAGCAGCAAAACTACATCACCAAGCGCGACGAGGAGATTGACCTCGAGGCCAAGGTCCACCCCAGCCACAAGATTGCCCTTCTCAAGCAGGATCCCCGAGCCGCCCGACCCCAGTGAGGAAAACGATAGAAAAGGAGGACAGAAGAAAGGAGACTACTACATGATTTGAATTCGCCATCTTTTTTTCTTTTTTCTTGCCTTGAAGTGTCTGCGTGTGTTTTGTCCCATGTTTGGGGATGGAAATGTATATATTGAATAGATCCTATGGGCAAGTTTCCCATTTTGAGGCAGAAATGGCCGCTCTCCTACAAGTTGACGAACATGTAACATCATCAAGAAGAAAACAAGCAAAGATACTGTAGAATGCGGGAATTGATACCCTCACAAAAACTACCTAGGATACCCGAATCCCTTGTTGTTTCTATCCCCGCCAATTGCCCATTAAAATTCCCCCACACTTTCTGGGGGAGAGAGAGGGAGAGAGAGGAGCCCAGAGCCCGCAGTCCGGAACCGAACTGGCAAATTGGCGCGAAGGCTGACGGTGTCCCATCGCCAACTCCCTGATTGGCCCGAGCGGGTCAGAACCCGCAGAGCTCCAAAATTTCAAAATCAAAGTCACGTACCTTGCGAATCTCCCTCTCTCTCTCCTGATCAGGGTTCAAACAAGCAAAAACCACCACCACCAACACACGCGACAGCAACCCACCACAACCCATCACAATGTTCTGCACACGGTGCGTTCGCGCCGCCCTACCGAGGGTTCAGGTCCCGCTCGTACGAAACCTGTCGACATCCATGCCCCTGCGATCCGCCGCCGCCGCCGCGTCCAACCTCTCGACTCCCACGACAGCACCGGGCGAGGAGCCTACCACAGCAACATCGAGGGCAGCCCCCATCTCCTCTTGTCCCGAGGGTACCGTGATGAACGGTCTCAACTACCTCAAGGATGGCCAGGACCCCGTCGCCATGAAGGACGAGGAGTACCCCGAGTGGTTGTGGGATTGTCTTTCCGTCATGAAGAGGTCCGATGCCGCAGATGATGAAGCCGGAGATGAATTCTGTATGTTTGTCCCTATTCTCTTCCTATCCCCCTCTACCTGTCCCGGGATTATCTTCTCCCTAGAAGGCAGAGCAAGGAGGGAGGATCAATGCTTGTGACAAAAAACAAAAGCTAATACACCTCTAGCCAAATCCAAGAAGCAGCGTAAACTTGCAGCCAAGCGCAAGAGGGCTCACGACGCCCAGCTCCTAGCCGAGGGCAACCTCGACGCCCTGGCCCCCAAGATTCCCCTGCAGGAGCAGTCTGTCAACCTCCCCGGCGATGAGAACGGTTCCGTTCAGGAGAACATTGACGCCGCCCAGGCGAGGCAGGCCCTCACCAGGGCCATGCGCATCGAGAGGAAGGCCAGGATCAAGGAGGCCAACTACCTCAAGTCCATGTAAGGAGGGAGAGAGCTGGCTACTGGTTACTGGCTACATGTACTAGCATTGGGGAGGCTTGGAGAAGAAAACTCCTCTTGTATCATACTACGTATAACAAACATATTGTGGGCGGACTGTTTTTTTGTATCAAATAGACTTAAGGGGGGTAAAAGGGAAAATACCAAGTGTACTACTACTACTGCCATCGTACATGTTTTCTCTTTGGGTAATGATCCTGTATACATATACTCTCACGTGTCAAGACATGCATGTTTTTTTAACTCTTTTTTTTTCAAACACCTATAATACTATCTATCAATGATTTCGCTCCACGGACAAAGTCTCGTGCGCTACACACCTCCATGGTTCCCTCGTACAAAGAAATACACAAAAGATATCTAGAGCGCCTTCAGGTCAAGGGGCACACTGCTCCCACGTCCGGCACGGTACTGCTTAGGGCGGTTAGTCAGGTCACGAGGCTTAGGGAACAGGTTCTCGTCCTTGAAATGCCATCGCGAGTCCGAGACTATGATGCGTTCACCGCCACCGCTGCCACTGGACATGGTCCCTCCGAGGCCAGGTGACGGCGAACGGTTGCCCAGCGACATGGTCGAGTGTCTGGATCCTCCGTTGGAGTTGAGGGTGAAGGAGCTGGGATCCAGCATGGCCTGTCGGAGAGAACCAGCGCGTGTCCTTGTCGGTGTGCCGTCGGGGGGAGGCGGTGAGCTGGCCTTGGGGGGAGGAGGTGCGGGCGCAGAAGATGGGGGAGGAGGAGGCGGTGCCGGTGGTGTGGAAGCTGCAGGAGACGGCGCTTGGCTTGCGGCTCGGACGGCCGCCTGGGCTGCCAGGGAGGGCGCGGAGCTTGAAGGCGGCGGCGGCGGAGGGGGCGGCGCAGCCGGAGCAGAGGATGGAGGAGGCGGAGGAGGAGCCATGGGCGTAGGGGCTGACGAGATCGGCGGAGGAGGAGGCGGCGCGGGGGGTGCTGGTGCCGCCGAGGGGGGAGGTGGCGACGTTGCCGGCGGTGCCGGGGACGACGATGTCGAGAGGCCAGAGGGCTTGCGAGGCGTGGGTACGGGAGGCTTCTTGGCGATGGGCGGCGGCGGCGGCTTCTTGCTGATCGTCGGGGGCCTCGGGGGGGTGCTTGCTGGGCCCGGGGGCGCAGGCGGAGGAGCAGGTGGCCTGCCGGGGATGGCGGGTGCGGCGGCGGCAGGGGGCCTTGGAGCCGATCCGATCGGGGGCCGAGGAGCTGAAGGAACAGGGGCGCTGCTGTTCTCCGACTTGTACGACGAGTCGGCGCCGGCGCCCGTGTCGACGCCTCCCCTGCTCTTCTTGAGCTTGGGCATGCCGCCGGCGAACAGGCCGCCCAGCTGGGGCGCCGGCTCCACGGGGGCTGCCGGGGTGTCACTAGTCGCCTTGGGGATGGACGGTGCCGAGCCACCGGGAGGCTTAGGGGCGCCTCCCAGGACGGGCACGGGGGGTGCGCCGCCGACAGGAGGGCCGGCCGAGGACGACGACGACGAGGCAATCTGGGGAGCGGATCGGTCGTTGGTGACAGCCTTCTTGAGGGACTTGCCCTTGTTGATGTCGGATAGGAGAGCATTCTAGAAGTAACATGGTCAGCGGTCTTATTGCCATCTAGAGGCAGAATATATACGAGGTGACAGTACCCTGTTGCCGGCGGGAGGTGGGCGAGCAGGCAGGCCTCCCGGCGGAGGCGGCGGCGGAGGAGGAGGGCCACCAGCAGCCCCTGGAGGGGGTGGAGGAGGAGGCGGAGGAGGAGGCATGGTGTTCAGGCTTTCCCTTGGGCTAGTATCGGGCGTCTATAAGGCGCGTTTTGTTTGCGGTATAGATGTGTAGAGAGACTTTAGGGTGCCATAGGGTTGAGGCCGCGCTTGCTGACGCTGTTGCAGTCCAAGTAGGGAGAGAGAAGGCAGCGGTCGTCAGCGGAGACGACGCAGGAGAGATGCTGTGTGCGTCTGTCTCGGGGTTGTGACTGGAAATGGCGTAGGCAGCCAGTTGCGAATAAAATACGTAGTGCTGGAGAATGTGTGTGAGTGGGAGAGAAAAGAAGGTAGGAATCTATGCGCAAAAAGGCTGGTGCTTTGAGAGGTTTAGAGGTTTCGTCATCTAGCAGAACACGATGGCAGGCTTCCAGTTTCCAAGCGCTGGCGCCCCGCTCTTTTTATCGCTGATAAGTCAGACTCGTAGTAGGGATGAGGCTCAGAGAGGCTGTGGCAGAACAAAATACGAAAAATACGAGGAGCTAGAAGAAGAAAAAGAGGGAAAAAAGACAAAAGCTTTTTATTACTATTCAGGTACTAGAATGAATTATTTTATCTAGTATTATTAGTAGTAGAATACTACATGTTTATTTGTCACCACTCTCTACCGGCCCCTACCAAGGTGCGGATACAACGGGCCACAGCCATCTGGCCATTTCACGCCATTTACCCCGGGTAGTCTTCCCCAGCGTTCCCCAGCGTGGGCCGCACAGTAATTGTGTCACTCCTACAGGCTCTAGGCCCACAGCATCCAACGCTGACCCCAATTGCTTCCTCTTCCCCATCCTCAACCCCGGGCACTTCGTCGGAGCAGCAGCGTCAATTAACGCAAGAGCCCGCAAGTCAGTCTCCATACTACCCGGTCTGGGGATTCTTAGTTTCAAGAGAGCATTACATCCTAGACAGCACGCACAATGCGACGAGCCACTCCCCGGCAGCTCGGCTCGGTCTGCCAGCTCTGTTCAACGACACCAGCAACAACACTCGGAGCTCGAGCCAGTCGCGCCTCGCTCCGGCAAGATACCCCTCGTCAAGCTGCTTCCGTCAAACTATTTGGGGCAAGATGGATGGCATCGGCTGCTGCCACCAATAACAGCGCGGCTGCCTCAGCTGTGCCTGCCCGACCAGCGGCACCGGTAGCGCCTGCCACCAAGGGAAACCGACCGATCGCGAACCCCGCCCAGCTGGCAAGCAAGGCCGAGCAAGGGCTCAAGGCATTTGCCAGCGCCATACAGGACGGACCGAACAAGCAAGCGGCCAAGGCAGCTCTGGAGTCGTGCCTGCAGTACGCGAGCACACTACACCCGCAGCTTCGGCGAGCCAACAGCGCGGCCAAGGCATCTGCATCGCGGCTGGCCATGCTGGGGGGCGAACGCAAAGGGGCCACATTTGACGTGGATACGGACCTGGGTGTGGCCAGCAGCAAGATTGCGCAAGCGGCATACGGCGTCATCTCCCACCCCAATGTTGAGATGACCCCCGAGATGCTGGAGCTGTACGTGCACACGCAGGCGCAGCTGGGGCGGGCCGAGACGCTTCCCGCCGTGCTGGAAATGTACGCGAACAAGGCCAAGCCCATCGTCAAAGACGGCGTGGTGCAGTATGTGGCGCAGAACCCCGACGCCGCCGTCAAGGCTATCGAGAAGGACGTGGCCGATCTGGCCCTACAGACGGCCATTGACGTGAAGAATCTTGACGCCGCACTGGGCATCACCGAGGCGGCCTTTTGCGCCAAGGCATTCAAGCGCCAGAAGCTCATTAAAAGGGGCACCGCGCCTGCCATGACCCTCGCCGCCGTCCCCTTTGGCGTCCTCGGCCTGGGAACCATCTATGCTACCCACTGGCAAAACACCATGGATCTCACTACGGCCACGGCCATTGGCGTCGCGGGCATCTCGGGCTACGTCTTCGTCACGGGATCCCTGGGTATCATCGCTAAGCTCAGCCACAAGTCTCAGATGAAGCGTGTCACCTGGCTCCCCGGAACGCCCCTGCGTTACCGGTGGATGCGCGAGGAGGAGCGAGAGGCTCTCGACAAGATTGCCTGCGCCTGGGGGTTCAAGGAGTCCTGGCGTCATGGGGAGGAGACTGGACCTGAGTGGGAAGGTCTCAGGGAGTACATGGGCTACCGCCAGATGCTGTTGGATCGCGTCGAGTTCATGGAAGGCATGAACTAGCAGTGCCTTCTCTTTCTTTATCTCTTTCTTTCTTTTGATTGCCAGTACTACTTTCCTCTTCTTATATGTGTAAAATACCACAATGTACAGTACTGCTACTAAACATCTGGGCATCATTCTCTGCTATGCTCTCGTCATCTCTCCCCGCTTCATTGACAACAACGAGCTTTTTTTTGGTCATCCATTCATCTCTTGTCTACTGCTACTGTATCACAATCTGTATTGCCCGCCCATACTACCAACAAACAGGTCATATAGTTCACCTATCTTTCATAGAGGTGGCAATATACTTGCAACAATCTCATTATGACACCCGACCAAGACCAATCGGCCGGGGCAACCGAGGACGCCGCGAAAGAGGGTCGGACCACCTCACAACAGACGCCGGATCCCTCCCATGTTGACGGAAACGCCATTGCATTTCTGTCACAGGACGAAAAAGACTTTTACGACGCATTCTCCGAGGACCGTCGTCAAAGGCTCCTCCGCAAGACGGACATTCGTCTCCTGCCCATCCTGTGTATCCTTTACCTATGTGCCCAACTCGACCGTGGTAACATTGGCAATGCCAGGATTGAGGGTCTCAAGGAAGACACGAACATGACCGAATCACAGTATCAAGTGGCTCTCTGCATATTTTTCTGTCCCTATTGTCTTCTAGGTCAGTCCCTATCTGAAATATGTAACCTATGGTGTTTGCTTCACCGGGACTGATACTTGTTGTGGTCAAAGAGGTTCCAAGCAACATGTTTCTGAAGAGGCTCTCGAGGCCATCTAAGTACATTTCTATCCTCGTAATATCTTGGGGAGTGGTCATGCTTTGTCATGCATTTGTCAGAAACTTTGCACATCTGGTGGTTATGCGTCTTCTTCTCGGATCGTTAGAGTATGTCTTTCTCATTGCCCCCTCTTGTCTTACCTGTCCTAGCTGACGTCGTCATCACCATGACCAAAAGATCTGGCTTTTTTCCCGCTGCCGTGTACATGTGCACTCAGTGGTACCCAAGTCAACATCTCGCCTTCCGCATGTCCCTCTTCATGGTTTTTGCGGCAGCCTCGGGCTCCTTTTCCGGTCTGTTGGCTGCTGCCATCGCCCAGCTGGGTGGCAAAAGCGGACTGGCGTCATGGAGCTGGATATTCTTCATCGAAGGCTCCGTGACAATCGGACTGGGCTTGATCAGTTTGTTCTTTCTCATCGACTTACCCAGCGGGTCCGCCCAGTGGCTCGACCAAGAAGAGATACGTTACCTCGAGATTCAGAATCGGAAAAATGACGGCGGCCAGGATGCGGGCAATGGCTGGGACGTCCAATGGAAGGAATTCAGGTCTATTTTGACAGACTAGAAGTACTGGGCTTTTGGGGCGATACTTCACAATGTTGCTCTCTGCGGCTTAGGTATGTGTATCCATCTATTACGGCCAAAAAAAGAGGTGTTTTGTTGTTCTTGGCTGACATTAGCAGGTCTCAGGCTGGCTTTGCCATCCATCATCAAAGGTCTAGGCTTTGACAGGTCAAGGGCCCAATTGATCGGTTCCATCCCGTATATCTTTGGCGTCGTCTCGTCACTCCTAGTCTCGTTATTATCCGGCCGTGTCGTCAGGAAGTGGCCCATTGTCACCAGCTGCTTGGCGTTCATTATCGCCGGCTTCAGCATCATTCTCATTGTGGTCAATGTTACCGAGAGCAGAGCGCCTGGTGTTGTTATCGGCATGTCTCTCGTCACCAGTGGTGTCTTCCCCATGGCCCCCATCATTGGGAGCTGGGTCTCAGTGAATCTAGGAAGCTCGACTCGTCGTGCCATTGGCATCGGCTTTATAATGGGCATTGGAAGCCTTGGGGGTATCACTGGGTCGTTTATATACAGGGACAACGACTCTCCGTATTTCAGCCTTGGCTATGGTCTCTCCTTGGGCCTTGCCATTGCTAGTCTGGTTCTTGTAGCATTGCTTGTGCGAAGTTACTCTTCTATGAACAAGGAGAAGGACGGATTTCCGTCTGAAATACGAGAATATACTGAGCAACAAGTTACTCATACGGGGGCGGGATCGCCACCATTCCCATACACGGTTTAGGGCGAGGATTAGGACGACTACAGCGACAATACTGCCCGTCTACGATATTGTCTGTTTGATTGCGCAATACCAGGGCATATATTCATGGCTGCTCGTTTCTATTCTCATACATGACATGATATTGCGTCGTCTTGACAACGGTCCCTTTGTTTCTGTTTGCTTCTGCATTGAGAGGCATCTCTTCCAGCATGAGGTCTTCGCTATTTCCCGTGTTGGGTCGGGTGGCAGCAACGTGACTAACCGTCTTGCAGTGGCTTGGTCCCTGGTAGGGATGCCAAATGCTATCCGGGTCTCTGACAATGCTTGGCTGTCCTTGGTGTCCTCGGTGTGACGCACTATTGAAAGTGGATGAGGTATTTGTGGTTGAGGAGGCTGATTTCAAGCTGCGCAAGGCAGAGAAGGACAGCCAGGAGAGTGGCAAGCGACACATGGGGAGACAGGCACACACTATAGCAACACTCTCCTCTATCATAGTCCACATGGACGACGCGATGTCATCTATTTATTATCGTCGGTCAGTTGGAATATTGTAATGGAGAAGGCAGCAGGATGGGCGGACGAACATGTGGTATCAACAGTTTTTGTCGAAAAGTCGAGGGTTGTGGCCCGGAGAATAGAGGTGACAGTGACGCTTTGGGCCACGGAAGTCAGCAACTATGTTACAATATAATAAAAGATTAAGATTTCACACAACTCACAAGCCTCCGAGAGCAAAAACAAACATCAAGGCCCTCTTCTTCTCAACGGGCAGGTTACTGCTCCAGATGGGCTGCATGGGCAGCAAGAGGATGAGGACATCGGTAGTGATGGAGAACCCGGCATTGGCGTACCAGTTCTGGGTGAGGCTGATGCATGTTGGATTCATGGACTTGTCCCAGGCACCGCGGATAGGGCTGCACTGCCAGATGGACGAGGCGGTGGTGGCGACCATGTAGGACAGGATGACGGCGAGGAGAACGTAGCAGCAGATGCGGAACCATCGCTGGAGGAATATGCGCAGGTACAGGGCAAGGATGGACGACTTGGTCAGGTTGATGGTGAGCTTGTAGAAGATCTGTGCGACGTAGAAGAGCTGGAGGGTCTTGGAGCGGTTGTAGGGTGTGAGGTTGTAGATGTGTTGGCCGAAACCGTAGTGGCATGATGCTAGCATTAGGGATGAGACTGCGGTAGTGCAGGACTGTATGGTGTGAGCTTCTTCTTCTTTTCGTTTTCCTTTGTCGACCTTTATCTCTCTCGTACTCTCTGGGCGATGTCTTTGTTTCCTCTCCCTTTGGTTTCCATTTTCTCAAAGGGATGGAAAGAGATAGGGTGAGGTCGTTGGTGATAAAGGGGAGGATAAGGGGAGAAGGGCAGATCAAGGGGGGGAATGGTAGAAAAACAAGTAAAGGAGAAACATACAAAAGACAACAAAATAGTATAATCATCCCATCCTAGACCTGAACGAGTCGATATACGACCCCATATCCTGGCGGTGATGAATATGGGTGTTATGGCGAGGAACACTATACATGGGATGCGAACTATGTGGGCGTTTGAGTCGCCTGGGATGTTGCCCATGATGGAGGGTGTTTAATCCATAGGATTTTTGTTTCTCGATCAAACACAGATTCTAATTCCGTTTGGGATTTTCACTTTGGGACAGTTGGATGTATATATATATTTGTGTAGACTGGTGACAGCAAATACACGCATGATGGGGGGTCAACGCTTGGCTTGAGTGCTGGCTTGCGTGTTGGCTTTGAGGAAAGGTCCCTTGGTAGATCTAGGGCTGCATGTACAATAAGGATTAGGAAGGACAACATGATTTACGGGATTACACTGCGTTGGAGCTATTACTAGTATACCGCGTGGGTAACATTCGCAAAGGGGGGACTCGGTCCGTTCACAGCGTTTAGTACTAGTGAGCAGTGAAGTTGGTGATGGCGTTGGTTGCAAGAGAGATAGAAGGGAAATCGTGGAAAATAAATACGACCATGAACGGAGTACATGGCATTGAAACGCACACGGCAGACGAGAGTCGTATTGCATGCCATGGCTGCTCAAGGCTCAGGACCCAGGGTGATCTCCGAGGGTGCATTTGCCAAGCCAACGTAGGGTGTGTGGCATTGGCAGTACGAGAGATGGTGCACTCGTACAGATGGTGCAGCTCGTGTTTGCTTCGGTTAGAGGGTCTCTGGGTTATTTTTATTCCCGATTTGAGTTGAAACTTGACGGGAGATGTTCTCATGCGACGTAGAGTTGAAGGGCCGATATTCAGCTCATGGGAAATGGGTTTTCGGGGTAGACGACCAACAAGAATGGGTTTTGTTTTTCCTTGTTCTGATATTGACTTGTGGCCATATATGATGATGATGAGTATACGATAAAAAGGCCTCGAGGACTAAAAGTGAGGCACATATTCGTGTTGATAGTGAAGATGAGGTTGGCATGTCGGATGGCACTTGCACTTTTGTATTATAGATGGATGGCCAGCCTCTTCCGGACCCTGCATGGTACATTTGTGGTTAGCTATGTACACGTGTTTATGAGAGGAGGGGAAGGAGAGCCGACAGGTTCTCATGGAAGAGTTTTCACATATGCATGAAGAACGCATACGGCTAGAGGGTAGAGTAGCAGTAGAAGATGCAGATGTAGGAACATGAAGCCAACAAAGGGACAAAGGGACAAAGGGAAAAGGTGTAAACAAATTGGGGAAGGTGCATCGAAACCGCGCCTTCCTTGTTGGGCTTGTTTCCCCCGCCGAGCATTGTGGGTCCTTCCGTACTTTCCTCCTCCCCCGCTTGATCCTCAGCGTCTCATACTCGCCAGATTCGTCTTCTGCTGTATATCTAAGAGCTCAGTCTCTAGATCATATATCTGACAGTATGGGCTCGAGCCATTGGTAACAGAATCCAAGTGAATCGGGTTCAATTGGGTCCAAGATGCTCATATTAGAGCCCGTGATCCATGGAAGATATCCACAACGGCCAACGGCCCGTCTGTCTCCACGACCCTGGCCCGCGCCCCTGCATCCACCACCGTCAACCAACACCATGAACGGCTGCGGACGGGCTCGTACCTTTTTGAGAGAGAAGGAGAGAAAGGACGAATGGGTGCAAAAAAGACCATGTTAGCGTTGATTAATACCCATGCGCCATGATACCAGCTGATTATTTAGATGCACGTACGAGCTCTGAGCAGGAGAACTTCTTCCTGCATCTGCATCTCCATCTGTAGATCCTTCTTTCCTCACTACGACGCTCCCCTCTGCGACGTGCCCCCTACGACGTGAAATAAGAGACATTCTTCTTTTTTTCCTAGTCCGCCATTACCATGAGACTACTACCTCTACCTCGCGTCTTCTTGGCAGCAGCAGCCGTGCTCTCGAGCGTTGCACTGGTCGATGCCGCCGACAGAATCGACAATGGACCCTTCCCGGAGGAACTCAATGGGTCCAATTTCACATACCAATGGCCCGTGAAGCTCTTCAAGTTCTCCAGCCAGCTGCAGGATCTGGAAATGGCTTTTATGGACATTCCACCCAGCAGCAATGCCACGACGACGAAGACACAGAGCTCCTCCTCGTCGCCCAAGACGGCTATACTCCTCCATGGAAAAAACTTTTGCGGTCCAACGTGGAACGAGACCATTGTGACGCTGACGGAGGCGGGCTACCGCGTCATTGCGCCTGACCAGATTGGCTTCTGCAAGAGCACCAAGCCTTCTACGTACCAGTTCAGTCTGTCTCAGCTGGCGTCCAACACGCACCGGCTCCTGGAGACGCTGGGCGTGGGCAATGTGACGGTCATCGGGCACTCGATGGGCGGAATGCTGGCGGCGCGATTCGGTCTGCAGTACCCCGGCTCGGTGGACAGGCTGGTGACGGTCAACTCGGTGGGCTACGAGGACTACGTGGCCAAGGGCGTCCCGTGGCTCGAGGTGGAGGCCTCGGTCCGACAGGAGGAGCAGTCGACGTACGAGTCAATCCGGGCCTACGAGCAGGCGATATACTACGTCGGGGAGTGGGAGGACTCGTACGACACCTGGGTGAACATGCTGGTCAACATCTACGAGGGGGACCAGAGGGACAACTTCACCGAGTGCCAGGGACGCATCGTCGACATGGTGCTCACGCAGCCGGTGGCCGGACACTTCGCGGGGCTGGGCATGCCCACCCTCCTCATGATTGGGGAGAAGGACAGGACGGCCATTGGCTCGACGTGGGCCCCTCCCGATGTGGCAGACAAGCTGGGTCACTTTGACGTCCTGGGTCCAGAGGTGGTCAGCCAGCTGCCCGATGGACACCTGATTCGGTTCCCGGAGCTGGGACATGCGCCTCAAATCTCGGAACCAGTCGAGTTTCACCGTGAATTGATGAGTTGGTTGTCTGGAAGTGCTGACTCTACTGCGTGACGGAGAGAGAGAGAGAGAGAGAGAGAGAATGGTTAATTTCACATACCTGCAATCGGCAGAAGGGCATGACCATGGAGGAGAAGAGGGAGTGGGGACATTTTGGGGGGTGTCCGGGGAATCGGAATACAATCAGGGGATCGAGGGGGGAAGGGAGCATGAAGAGGACAGAAGGAAAGAAAGAAGAAAAGTCCCGAAGTGTTGGATCCCTTTGTCTCGTTACTAGTACGAGTAGTACAGAGTACAAAGATACATGTTTGATGGTTTACAAGTATTCTTGCTACTGATGCTGGTGCACAAAATACATGTGCTCGTCGTACTAGTAGTACTAGTACGGAGTACGGAGTAGTCTGGTATTATTTCTTTGTACTACTGGGACAGTGAATTATGTCATAGACGTTGGAATGGCTTGCAACGAGAACAAATAAAGGATAACCTACGTAACGGCATGACGACATTTGTGTCACCGCCTTCTTGTGAGTGTTTTTTTTTTTTCTTTCTTTTCCTTCTTCTTTTTTGCTAGTAGTAGTAGTGATAATGCAATCTCTCTTACCAAAAGTCACTGGTTGGAGGAGCAATGGTTGTAGTATGACTGCCCGTCTTTGTTGTTACTGCATAAAGTGGTGATGCACATGTGTCGCGCATATGATGATGCCTGACGGTTGGGTTTCACAGTATTTGGTATATGTGTGGATTACAGCCGGTGTGGGTTCAAATGGCCCAGCCAGCAGTTAATACAGGTAAGAAAAGGGAGTACTACTACTACTAGTAGCAGTAAAAGTAACCCGTAGTAGATTGCCAAGTATTGAACGCTGTAAAATCAAAGAGAGAGAGAGAGAAATTACCCGGCAATTGAAGCACACACCCACCCCTGAGAGAGGAGCTTGACCGTCACGAGATGGGGGGTTTTATTTTATCTGGGAATTAAAAGAAAAACAATGATTAAATAAAATACTATTACGGAGCACCTGTAGCGTAGACTGCGTAGCTCCCTTGCAAAATTACTTGTTATATGTCTTCCTTGTCCAGTCCCCTGATCAAGAGGGTCCAGATGTGTTAATATTACCTGTTGCAGTTTCCTTTTTACCTGTACGCCTATTACTCCGTACATACTCGTACCCTTCTCTCTTATAACTCCCTTCCCCCCCCCCTCCCCCTCCCACTCTTTGATGAGGGTGGACATTATTACCATACTATATTCATCAAGCGACTTCTTTTTTTCTTCTTCTCTTTCTTCTATTACCTCTTTTATAATACCCATATTCTACTTTTCCCATCTTTCTTTTGCATCTTTGCATCTTCGAAATATCCAATTCTTTTTAATTCGACTCTTTTTTCTATTCTGCTTTCTACAATATATATACCCACAAAGCTCAAAAAACAAAAAGCAAAAGCATACTACACATCTCTTACATCTCTGCCCACCTACCGTCATGGCTCAACAAAGAATGTCACGAAGCTCTAAACGCTCCTCGGCACCACCACCACTCCGTCGAGGATCATCAACACAGACGCAACATCACCACAACCAAGCCCAATCCTCACCGAGCTCCTCCTCCCTCGTCATGCCGGATCCAGACACAGGTCTCGACATGTTCCCCCGACTACCTGAGCTACTAGACGACAGCACCGACGTCACATCCGCCACCACCACAACCCTCCCCACCCCTTCACCGGGTCTATCACACCGCGTGGCAATGGGTGTGAGAAGTCTGCTCGGCTCATCACCTAGCAACAGCAGCAATCTGTCCGCCACCTCTGCGACATCACAAGGTCACGATCGGGATCACCAGCGTGCTAGTATCAGCAGTGGTGACGGGAGTAGCAGTCCGGGACATGTGTATTGTCGACATACCTGGGATCAGAGGTGTAGGTGCCCTGTCGTCATGGCATTGGGGAATGGGGATTACTGCGAGGATTGCTGGTCTGGGAGGTGTTGTGGGGAGACTGTCAGATAGGACGACATTTGGTCACACAAAATGTATTCATCAAACAATGTACAAAGAAAAAAAAGGTATCTTGTGACAATACAAAAAAGAAAGGTGGCAAATACAAAAAAAAACTAAGATGTAATCCTTCTAACCCATAGAGTTCCAGACTCGTATGCATCATCTCTATCTTGTCTCTTGTATGCCCTGTGCAACTTGAGTCCAAGCTGGTACTCCTGCTGCTGAATCTCGGCCAGCTCCTCCCGCAACCTCTCGACCTTGGCCTTCTCCTCGCCCCGCTTGCGGAGGACCTCGTTGCTCTCAAGAAGACGGTCCGCGGGCATGAGCTCCGTCATCTGCTTGATGCTCATGCTGATGTTGTTGCGACGGTGGGCCAGGGCGTCGAGCTTGACGTTGAGCACGGCCACGCGGTCCGTCGTGTCGACCATCTCCGGTGGGGCGGGGGGGAGGGCCTTGCTGAGCGACATTATGGACGGGGGACGACCGGCTGCCGTACGGGGCGTGATCATCATCACGTTATCGTGGTGGTCTGATGGCGCCTCGCCTTCGTGGTGGCCTGATGATGCCCCTCCTCCTGACGACAACGACCCGTCTGGCCGCGATGTGGACACGGTGGATAGGCTGAAGCGTGACTGGGATGCCGGTAGTCCCGCTGCAGAAGGTGGTGGTTTCCGCTTGATTGATTTCATCGAGTTGGTTCGAGGCTGCTCGGCTGCTGCAGAGGACATTGCGTATGGTGCACGGGGTGGTGAGGGAGTGGCAGCAGCAGCAGAAGGCTCGGATGGGAATGGCGACGTCCTTGTTGTCGGTGGTGGCGCAGGTACCTGAGGGTGGTAAACCTTCTTGTTGACGGGTAGACTCAACGGCGCCGCACTGGGATCGTCATGGACGGGTGGCGGAGGGGCCTCCCGGCCGCTGGCACCGTTCCAGGCCGGTCGGCTGTGCACAGGTTCGGGCTTGCCCCTACCGCCGAGCTGACGCATACGCTGGCCCAGGGAGGCCATAGTCGGCGACAGTGGCTTGGATGTAGGTGATTTGGATCGGGTGACTGGTGCTGGCGCTGCTGTGACTGTCGATGCGTTGCCGTATACTTGCTGGTGCTGGTGGGGTTGCTGGTAGGGATCGGGGCTGGGAGTCGAAGAAGAAGGAGGAGCAATGGCAGGGGCGATGTGCTGGTTCTGCTTTTTGAATTTCTGTCGACGCATCATGGGGATTCCGCTCTTGGCTTGCGGCTTCGGCGACGGCGATTGCGACTGGGCCGGCGGTAGCTGGTGTGGAGTTGGGCTTGGGCTGGCTGGGATTGGGCTGGCGCGTGAGGCTGTGCCCATGAGGATCTGCTGGCGTTGACGGTAGGTTTCGGCATCTTCCTCGACGGGTGATATGTCGTTGTTGGAGGGGCTGTGAATGTCGAGCAAGTCAGTATTATGGCCCACGTACACAGTACTACTAGTACTACTAGTAGAGAAAGGAAGGTGAAGCTTGTGAGAGAGAAGAGAGAGGAGAGAGTAGACGTACCGGCCTGGTGTGGTAACGACGGGACCCATCTCTGGTGAACTTGGTGGTGAGACGCCATTGTCATCGGTCTGGCGTCGACGGTGGGTAAACATGGTTTTTGCTGTGTTTCCCCAGGAAGGGTTGTGTGAGAGTCTAGATGCTGTTGTAGATGCAATGTAATGGATGGAGCGACGTGTCGTGTCGTGTGCGCCCGGTAATGTTACTCGATGGTGGGAGAGTGATGTAATGTGTCGGGTTTCTCTCTCGGGTTTTGTGTGTGCGTGTGTATGCTGGAGAGATGTATTTATGAGAAGAAAGATGAGAGAGAAAGAGAAGAAGAAATCAAGGGGGTGATGTAATGTGATAGGAAAGGACAAAGAGAAGGAGCAGGAGATAAAGAGGGGCACAGTCGTTACCTCGCGCTTATATTTAGTAGCAGCTACTAATAGTACTACTAGGAGTGCTAGGAGCAAAGGCAGCTCTCAACGCAAGCGACAAGGCAGACAAGGGGAAATAGTAGACCCAATGCGTCGGGAATGGTATAGTACCCCTAAGACAACCCAGTTACGAATCCCTAGTAGTAGTAGTAGTAGTAGTAGTACACGTATCTCCTTCCTTTTTCTCTATTCTTTGAGAATATCCTCATTTTAAATGAAAATGCAAAAGAGAGGGAAGAGAGACTGCAAGGTGAAGAAAATACTGAAAACGGAAAAAATGTCTTTGGTACTGTAACAATGCAGCGTTCCAGGGACAGGCCGAAATGATGCGGAATGGGTAGACTTGTCCGTGTTTCATCGTTTCACATCCCCCTTGACTTCTTATGTCTCCCCTTGACGGTCCCCGCAATAATTCAAGTTACAGCCATGAGGGTCCAGGGATCGGAATCAAGGATCTTGTTCAGGGATTATACTCGTACACAGGTAGAGATTTTGGGACTCCAAGGTGCATGGAGTACGGAGAAGACAATGAAATGATAGCCTGTCCTTTTCTCGGAACGATAGTATCGTAAATGCACTGCCTCGGCGCACTAATTTGTGTTGGTTGGACTCACTTTGGCCTTGACTTTCAGCCCGTCGTTTCATCTCGATTCTTTGGATATCATTGCTTGTGTCGACGTTACTCAATGTTGTACGCGTACGGGATACAATGAAGTCAACGGGCGCATTCGTCTATATACGAATATGCGTGTACTCGTTATTAATACCAATGCCCGATACTCGAAATAATAGGCTCACAAAACATTACCTTATAGCATTGCTGTCTAAAGCTGTGTTGTACTTGTACGAGTATGAATCACGGACCGAGTGTCACCAATGTATGGGCTTCTCATCCACCCCCTGTCTGTCGCATACATACAACGCATAAGAGTGATTTAAGTCTTGTAAGGCAAGCGGGATAAACATTCGGTCACTTCTATCACCCATCACTTATTTACGGAGTCACTCTCTTGTCCATACCTGTACTCATCTACAGAGCACTTCCACAGGTAACTGCCCATTATCACCAGCGTCAGTATAGGGTAACATCATCTCACTCTTTCACCTTAATCATCACCAACGTCGTAAACATCCTGAGAAACCATTCTATTCATTTATCATTATATCCATGTACCCAATGCAAGTAGAACCATCTATGCTTTCCCCCTCATCACAGTCCCAGAACAACACCAACAAACACAGCCATATACACTCCCGTCATACCCATTGCCACCCTGCCCCCTCCACTAGTCCCATTGCCATCATTGTCATTGTCGTCGTCGTCATCATCATCGTTGTCATCCTTGTTCTCAGTCGAGATGTCGTCCACCATGCCCTGAGGCGTACACTTGGTCCCCTTGGCCGTGTTGACCACGATGCTCCACTGTCCGGCCGCGCACCTCTGCCACGAGTCGCCCATGCAGTTCCACTCTCCCTCGTCCGAGCACGACGACCCGGGCTCTTGCTGATCGGCGCGGCGGTGCACGGGGGTGGGGATGGGGACCCAGGTCTCTGCCGGTATACCCAGGTTCGTCGTTGACCTCGATGGTTTTTGTGCTGCTGCTGCTGCTGTGGCTGCTAGCATGGTCACCATTGCCATGAGGAGTATGAGGGAGGAGGAGATTCCCGTCTTCATTGTAGACGGTCGGGAGGTGCTTCTGATTTTTATCTTCTTTCGCTTCCGGGGTTTTCAATATCCCACCCTGATCGTATCAAAGGGGATCGTCGGAGGTTTTATCTGAACAAGGCAGGGCTGATGCTTTTCGAAATAGTAAATGTCTTTTCACTTTCCTCTCAGAGGAAAGATGAACAAAGGGATGGTATATGGACAATTGGACATGTTATATCCCCTCCTTTCTCTTCTCACCTCCATCTGCTCACCTTCTTTCCCCGCCTCCAACATTTTGTTCTTCTTTTTGATTCTTTCCATGCTTTTTTTCCCTTGACTGACTGACTGACCGCTTTGATGCCCAGTGGTGGAGTCGACTGTACGTGCGTGGGTGTCTCTAATTGGGGGCGGGCTGTCTTGGCTTGGGCTTTGGGTGCCACTTGGTATGAATACGAGAGATGTACAGAGGATTAGTATACCTGTATATACTTGTATAGTATTAATGAAAGAAGGATCAGGTAAGATGGGAAATCAGGTGAGTCAATTGATACCCTGACGCGGCGTTTTCTCTTTGCTTTTTTCTTCTTCTTTGCATATATTATACAGGGACATGTAATACGCCGTATTCTTTTTTTGCCCTGAACCTTGCATATATCCATCGATACCGGAACCAACAAAAAACTGTCTCAACCCGCCTCCACCTTTTTCGAGTACCTATACCTGTACGCAGTACTCTGTAATCATGCCATGATGAAAGAAAAGAGAATAGAAGAAAGAAAATAACAGGGAATATAAGGCTTAAGAAAATAATAGAAAAAAAAAGGAATCAAACAGCCCATGTAGCCATCCGTGCCCTCATCTCAGCCTGCCTCCTCTTCTTCAACTTTTTCCCCACCAACACGACCGCCGCCCCGGCCAGACCCGCCACCACAAGAGTCAGGAGCAGAGCCGATATTATTAGTACCGTCTGGCCGTGGGGGTCGTCGCCCCCGCTGCCGGAGTGGCCCTTCAGCTCGACGAATTGGCCGGCCTCGGCGCCGGCCACCTTGAAGCTCGTGTCCATTAGGATTTATCTTTGTAGGAGAGAGCTGTGATGGAGCCGTTGTGTTTGTATTACGGGTATTCGACGTTCGTAGCTGCGGGATGTCTTTGCTCTCGGCTTGTGTGTCTTGGAAGTGAACGTTGCCTTTGGTGATTCAATTCAACTGGAATGTGCCAGCTGTGTTAGTCGCGTTTGCATATACATGTTCCCCAGCCACCAGTGAGCTCATACTTAAGTGGCTTGATATACCGTTTTCTCGTATTGCGATCTTGGCTATGAGGGTGTGAATACATCAAGATGTTGAACTCAAGAAGGATAATAAGAGGGAGAAAGAAAGAGGATATTTGCATCTTGCTACCGAAGAATCTTATGCATGGCGACAATGCTATATCAATCTTCACTTGCTAAGAATATATCATATTGTCCTCTCTCATGAAACCCCTGTCACGATACTATTGTCTCCAGCACTTTGCACCGCGGGCTGCCATTCACGTCGGTAAAATCCGAGATGAGAGGCGTCACAACGAACAATGTGTTTCATCAACGATGGAAGCATTGTCTCTGTGATATAGAAGAAAGAAGAAGAAAACCCGTCTTGTTTTGTGTGGTGACACACACGTTTCTATATAAAACCCGTGATTTCTCTATGTAAATAAAATCAAAATAAAAAAACGCCAAAAAAGCTAAAAATGCCATACTGATACATGTAATTCGTAATATAATCCTTTCTCTTTCTCTTTCTTGTTCTTTTGTAAAATCACTCGCTCGTTTTCAAATTCATCGAATCTTGTTGTAGTTGTAAGAAACTACCCATCTTACAGCCTGTAGGACACCGTGCCGTTATGCCACTGACCATCAGACCTGGTCAGAGTAGGTGTAGGGGTAGCCCATGACGTGGGTGTGACGAGGCTAGCCAACACGGTAGTGCTGGTTCTGCTGATCGAAGAAGAAGTATAGGCAGAAGAGGTCGAGTTTGTCGACGGGCCGTTGACAATGGTCGTAGCCACCGGGGCAGCAACACCACCCGCCAGAGTCTGCGTAAGAGTCTGGATCTGAACCTGCGTCTCCGTGGCGAAGATGGTGATCGTCTTGGCGCCTCCCTCGTCAGGAACAGAGGAGAAGATGGTGGTAGGGACGGACACCGTCTCGGTGATAGTCGCAGTCGCAGGTTCCTCCTCTGCTGCCGTGGGAGTGACAGTCTCTGTCTTGGTTTCGGTGATGCTGATGGTTATGGCGTCGGCGGTCTGGGTGCGGTAGACGGTCTCGGTGACGCGTTCCGTCGCCTTTTCTGCCTCGGCGGACACGGTGCTCGTGACTGTCACGGTTGATGCTGTGCAGTCGTCGCTGCTGCCTGCCGCGCTAGGCTCGAGGGGCACGACAGAGTAGTTTGGTGCACTGTCGCCGCGGGGTGCCAGTTGGGGTCTGGCGGCGGATAGGACGGCGAGTTGGAGAATGGCGAGGAGAGTCTTTGTGGAGTGCATTTTCGTTGTGTGTGTGTGAGTAACTAGTACTCTGACTGATTGTTTGTTTTGTTGTGGTTGTGTTGCTCTGGTCGTTGTCGTAGTAGTAGAATGATTGTATGCTGGGGTTGTGAGGATCAATCAATGTAAGAGGAGGTTTTTGTTGATTGATGTTGGTGAAGATGACAAAAGAAACAAAAAGTTGGGGCTCAATTCGTTATTAAAAGAGGAAAAGCAACACTGTCCCTGAATGCGAAAAGTAAAGGCTGGGAATTAATGCTATTATTACTAGTACAAAAACACACACAACGAATGCCTTGAACGGTCAACGTGGTGAATGGAGTCAATAGACCCTGGACATCTAAGTTCTAGACATTGAAGCTGTCAAAAGTTGTGGCTGGGACCGGGGATGGAGGTGGCTGGTGGGTCTCCAGCCACTCCTATTAACCACCCCTCTGACCAATCACATGTCGTTCAGTTGGCACTTTAAGAAACATTTCTGCTGAATTGTGGGGGGCCGGGCAATCGCCAGTAGTATTACCACGCCCAAGTATGAAACATTTTCCACGTTCTGGGCCGACAGGACCAAAAGGGAGGACGAATAGGGTAAAGGAGAGAGAGAGAGGGATAAACGGTGTCCCGAAAACGTTGTAGTACTATTCTTCCTCTTTTCCGTCATTTTCTCTTTGTTTCGTCCAACCCGTTGACGGTGAGCTGATGACGGCACCAGCAAAACAGCTTACGTGGGCGAACAACCTGTCACAGCCACAAGCTCACAGCCACAAGCACACAGCCACAGACCACAAGATCTCTGCTGCGCCATCTCCATCTCGCCCCTCTCTCTTTCTCCACATGTGACCAATAAGGTTGCTTCCATGGTCCTTTTTTAGTTTCTTAAAGTTGACAAGACCTGACCATGTTTTTTACATGGGG
>FYEV01001755.1:595885-606091 GCA_900188565.1 Geosmithia flava
GGGACCTTGTGCAAATCGATCGTACAGGTGCCACCAGCGAAATAATACTTGAAGAGATTTTGAAAGCGGGGGGGCAATTTTTGATTGTTCTCGTAGAACAAGTATCGATGATTGTTGTGAAAGAGGAGTGAGTACTTTATGTCATCTTTGTTGTCATGTGTTCATGTGCAGTGTAGTGCAGTTCTGCGTGCGGTGCATCTTGGTGAGATCTTCCCTTGTTGGTTGGTCCCATCCTGTTTCCACGTCTTTCCCTTGTGTCTCAACAAGGCTGAGCCGCGGGTCAAGAAAGAAAAGATGACGCCAGCAACCAGACGCCAGCAATTCCCCGACGGGGGAACACACCAGGGCTTTGCAGGTACTATTGAACTGTTGACCAGTAGTATTACTGTATGGAGTAGCATTGTAGTATCCCCCCCCTCCCCTCCGTATGACTGCTTCTCGATTTCTTGCGCGCCGATTCCTTCCTCGCCTCAGTGGAACCCCCGCTTGCTTACCTTTTTTTTTGCCTTATAAAGTAGGAGGAAGGAGCACTGCTATTTTAGCAGTATTAGAGTAGCAGTAATAAAAAACCCACCCCGGGACCCTTTTCCACACTCGATAATAATATCGTCATCCTCGTCTATTTTCCGTTGTCCGGTGTGCCCCGCCCCAACGCCATCTAGCTCTTCCTTTCTTCCACACCACCTAAAGGACACATCAGCGCGCATTTCTTGTTTCCTTCTACTCTTTCCTTTTTTTACTCGCATTTGTTCCTGCTCCTTTGCTTCCCGAAAAGAAAGAATCGTATACGATATAAGAAGATTCATCTACCAGAAATGTCCTATCACGGATACGGCCAGCCGCCACCCGGCCGTAAGCAACCACCCGCTCCCCCCTCACTCACTCCAATTCGCATTCATTGTAGCCGAGCTCCAACTGACTTGTCATTGGTTTCACAGAAGGACCGCCTCAAGGTTACGGCCAATATCCTCCACAGGGCTACGGCCAATACCCCCCCGGGCCCCCGCAGGGCCAGTACCCCCCGCAGGGTCAATACCCGCCCCAGGGCCAGTATCCTCCTCAGGGACAAGGGCACTACCCTCCCCAGCAGCAAGGCGGATACTACCCTCCCGGCGGCCCTCCCCCCGGCCCTCCGGGCGGTCCCCCGGGCGGCCAGTACCCTCCTCAGCAGTACGGCGGCCACCAGCAAGCGTACGGCCAACCTCCTCCCCAGCAATATGGCGCGCCTCCTCCTCAGCAGTACGGATCGCCCCAGCCGCCGCCCCAGGGCTACGGTGGCCACGCCCCTCCTCCCGGCGGCGCTCAGTATGGCGGCGCCCCTCCTCCCCATGGTGGTGCCCCCGGTGGCTACGGCCAGGGCGGCCCGCCCACCCCTCCGACCATGGGCTACGGTGCCCCCCAGATGATCAACTGGGATGGTACGCCGGACGCTAAGGCTCTCCGTTCCGCCATGAAGGGCATCGGCACGGACGAGAAGGGTCTGATCCGCGTCCTGTGCGACAAGGATGCTCTGCAGATCGAGACGATCCGCGGCGCCTTCAAGCGCAGCCACAACCGCGATCTGGTCGAGGACATCCGCAAGGAGACGAGCGGGTACCTCGAGCGCGGACTGGTGCAGCTGGCCCGCGGGCCCCTGCAGTCCGACGTGCACAACCTCTTCGACGCCATGGACGGCCCCGGCACAAAGGAGGCCTTCCTCAACGACATCTTGCTGGGCAGGTCCAACGCTGACATCAAGGCCATCAAGTCGGCCTACCAGCAGACCACCAAGCGCAGCCTCGAGACCGCCGTCAAGGGCGATCTGAGCATGAAGACGGAGCGCCACTTTATGCTGGTCCTGGCCGCCAACCGCGCCGAGGACTCGGAACCCGTCGACCTCCGCAGGACCGAGGACGACGTCATGAACTTGTACAAGGCCACCGAGGGTCGCGCCGGCACCGACGAGGTCCTCGTCTGCCAGATCCTCACGTCTCGCAACAACGATCAGATCCGTGCCATTGCCCACATGTACAAGAACAAGTTCAGCCGTGACCTCGAAGAGGTCATCAAGAGTGTGGGTGTAATCCAACCCCTCCCCCCTTTGCTATTAGCTATGTTTGTGTGTTGTGTATATGTGTTTGCTGACATCTTCCCAGGAATTCTCCGGCCACATGAAGGAAGCTCTGCTGTTCCAGCTCCGCGAAGGTGTAGACAAGTACATGCACGCCGCCACCCTGCTGGAGGACTCCATGGCCGGAATGGGCACAAAGGACCAGCTCCTCGTCGCCAGGGTCATCCGCTTCCACTGGGACCGAAACTACCTCGCCAACGTCAAGGCTGCCTACCAGCAGCGTTACGGGAAGCCTCTGGGCAAGCGTGTGGCTGGGGAGACGTCGGGAGATTACAAGAGGCTCATGCTTGCTTGTCTTGGGGAGCAGTGGTGAGGTAAAATGGATGACTGACTGTATGAGGACCGGAAGGCAGGGGAAGGAAATGGAGTACCGGTGTGATTTTTTGTTTTGTTATATACTTTAGTACCCATACATGTTATATTATTACGTTTTACAACGGACATTTACGCTTCTCTGAGATTCCACTTTTGCTTTCAGCCGTGCCATCACCGGAGCTATGTCTGAGCAAAGGCACTTAAAGCCGACTATCAGAGTCACAATAACCATATTCAATCTCTTGTTAACTTTTTTTTATTCATTTCGTCCACATTGCCTTTTTTTGGTTCCTAACTATCTAAAAAGAAATCATAGTAGACACCTTAGTGGTGGAACAGACGGACATTCTGCTCGACAAAGGTGATGCCAAGCTTCTCGGCAGTGTCGAAGACGGCGCCGTCGTTTTGGCTACCGCTGGGGGCGGCAATGTACTTGACACCGGAGCGGGCGGCGCGGAAGACGTTGTCGATGAAGGGGAACTAGTAGTTTGTTCATGTTAGTATGTGTTTGAAAAGAAAGGAAAACGGAGGAGAGGAAGAAGGAGGGGGGGGTGACATACAAAGGCGTCAGAAGAGACGACAACATTGTCGAGCTTCTTCATCCAGTCGTCACGCTCCTCAGAGGTGAAGGCAGGGGGAACCTCCTCAAAGACAGCCTCGAAGCCGTCGCGCTCAGCACCGTCCTTGGGGAGCTGGCCGCTGACGAGGAGGTCGATGGCGTTGCTCTTGTCGGGCCTCTTGGTGCCCTTCTTCCACTTGATGCCGAGGACGCGGGGGTGGAAGCGCATCCACCAGTTGTCGGCCTTGTCGCCGGCGAGGCGGGTGCAGTGGATGCGGGACTGCTGGCCGGCACCGAGGCCGACGACCTGGCCGTTGACGGCGTAGCAGACCGAGTTGCTCTGGGTGTACTTGAGGGTGATGGTGGCGACGGTGAGGTCGCGGGCGGCGGTCTCGGGCAGGGCGGCGGAGTCCTTGGGGGTGACGATGGTCTTGAAAGACTTGGGGGTGAAGAGGAAGTCGTTGCGGTGCTGCTGGAGGGTGACGCCGAAGACGGTGCGGGTCTCGGTGGGGTCGGGGATGAAGTCGGGGTCCATCTGGAGGACAAGGTAGCGGCCGCCCTTCTTCTTGCGGAGGATCTCGAGGGCGGCGTCCTCGTATCCGGGGGCGATGACGCCGTCCGACACCTCCTTGGAGATGATGCTGGCCGTGGGCACGTCGACCACCTCGCTGAGGGCGATGACGTCGCCGAAGCTGCTCATGCGGTCGGCGCCGCGGGCGCGGGCGTAGGCCTGGGCCAGGCCGGAGGTCTCGATGCCCTCGATGTCGTTGACAAAGTAGACCTTGCGCTCGTCCTCGGTCAGGGGGTTGGCGACGGCGGCGCCCGTGGGGGACACGTGCTTGAAGCTGGTGGCGGCGGGCAGGCCCAGGGCCTGGCTGAGCTCGCGGACCAGGGCCCAGGCGTTGAGGGCGTCGAGCAGGTTGATGTAGCCGGGGGAGCCGGACAGGGCCTTGAAGGGCAGGTGGGCCGAGGGCACGTAGGCGGCGGCGGGCTTCTGGTGGGGGTTGGCGCCGTAGCGGAGGGCCGTGTGCTGCTGCTCGCCGTCGGCGGCCGACGACGAGGCGTACTCCTTGCGGAAGAAGTCGGAGATGGCCGAGTCGTAGTCGGCCGTGTGCTCAAAGGCCTTGAGGGCGTAGCGGTTGCGGGACTCCTCGCTGATGTCGCCCTGCTCCAGGGCCTTGAGGAAGCCGGCGTAGTCGCTCGGGTCGCTGAGGATGGTGACGCGCTTGTGGTTCTTGGCCGCCGCGCGGATCAGCGTCACGCCGCCAATGTCAATCTCCTCCACGGCCTCGGGCACGCTGACGTTGGGCTTGGCGACCGTGTCCTTGAAGGGGTACAGGTTGCAGATGACAAAGTCCACCTTGTCAATGTTCTGCTCCGCCAGGTCCTTCTCGTCCGACGCCAGGTTGCGCGCCAGGATACCGGCGTGCACGGCCGGGTGGAGCGTCTTGACGCGGCCCGCCAGCATCTCGGGGGCCTTGGTGATGGCCGAGACATCCCTGTAAGTTTGAGAGGACTCTCTGTTAGTCCCACCACCAAAATGTGTTATACAGACACGAACAGTGTTGTTGTTTGTGTAGAAGAAGAAGAAGAAGAAGAAAAGTAGGAGAGCTTATTCGTACTCGACAGGGAAACCCGACTCGCGAATCATGCGCGAGGTGCCTCCCGAAGCAAGGATGCGGACATTCTGCTGAACGAGACCCTTGGCCAGGTCGAGAAGGCCAGTCTTGTCAAAGACGGAGACAATGGCCGTCTTCTGCGGGGACGACATGATTGATGGTTTTTGGGGTGTGGTTGAATCGAACCGACTTTTCCAAGTAAAGACAAGAAAGACGTGGTTCCGGGCAAAAAAGGGAAAAGGAAAGGAAAGGAAAAAAAAAAAGAGGTTCCCGGTGATGGAGGGGGAGGGGTCAAAGCGAAAAAAGTTTGGCGGGGTAGTTTGTGTATGACGGTCCCTCTCGGCTGGGCGACTTGGCGCCTAGACGGCTCGTTAATTGGGGCATCTCAGTACGGAGTACAATAGTCGGAATCGATAGGGAGAGAGAAAGTAAAAGGCCAAATGAGGTGGAAAATTTAGCGAAGCTAATAAATGGTCCACCTCCACACGAATATGCTGCGCACCAACGACAACGCATCAATATGTTAGTACTCTACGAAGTGATATTACAACATTATACTGCTAACTGCGACGCGGAAATACGCATGTGAGCAATGAAGAAGCCCGGTCGAAGCGTAGGTTTAAATGCATCGTCATTGTTAGGTGATTTGCTAAGTCGACATTTACTAACGTGCGCCCGCATAAATAGCTAAATCACGACAATATAGCTATAATAAACGAAGGCTTAATTCCTCTAATAGCTTACCGTTTGTGAAGGGCTGACCTCATAGAACGTTATTGGTGGCCTTAATAGAGTCTATTATTCGATAGAGAAGAAAGGAGGAAAAGGGAAGGAAAAAGGAAGTAAAGCAGAGCCTCCTAGCTATGTATAAAGTGGGTCACTGTAGAGTCGTAGCGGCTATGCGGAGACTTCACTAACCTCGTGGCATGGCCACGTGACCACTATCGGTAGAACCGTAATACCGTTTATGTATAAAGATGGGGCATGATAGCAAGTAAAGCTGCTCATTGGCCGATGACTAACCATTAAGTAGCTGCCTTAGGCACTAAGACAGACAAAAAGGATAACTCGTACGAGTTTAGTGGCTAATTTACCGCTCTAGGTTCGCTTTAATCTGTCTAACGGGGCACTAACGCCTAAGTTGGGCATGATTGGGTGACTGCATGAAGAAAAAGTGGGTAACAATGGGGGAAAATTAGATGCACGGATACAACGAAGGCGCTGAAATCCTTTAAATAGGGCCTAACGCGCCACTACGCGTTCTAAGGGGGGCTGGACGTTGCAGCTTTCCCTCTGGATAAAAAAGAAAGCGACCCAAACGCGGTTGCACACCCAAACGTGCTCGTACATATCGCGTTGTACGTAATTGGCGTATTGCATATAGACGTATCTTCATCATATACGCTCTCTTTCATCACAGGAAAGGACATTAATATCTGCAAAGTCAACAAAAGGTGCACAACGGCTGTGGTCACAACGTCGTTTTGTTTGTTGGCCGTTTAGTTTTCACATCTAGCCGGCAGGACCTGCCTTCACCAATATCTCCTTCCTTAGCTTGAACTTCAGTTGCTTCAAACTGATATTCTTTCCCTCACACACAACTCACTTCTTCTTCACCACCATCCCGGATGGCTGTCGTCCTCTCACACGCCCGCAACTAAGCTTGTAGACAAAACTACAAAAGAGGGAAGGAAAGGGAAACGTTAAACGTGGGATAGTGAGCCATAGCTCATCTCATCCCTTTCTTCCATCATGAGCACGCCTGGGTCCGATGCTCGCAGCGCCAGCCATTCGCTGCCTCCTTCTCGCGGGACACCGGTCAACTCAGCACCCCAGAGCCCCCAGATATCACATCCCGGTGCACCATCTCAGTTTCATCCGACGCCCTCATCGCTCTCGGGGCCTTCCCACAACACGCCAACGCCAACAGCATACCAGCACCAGCAGCCGCAACAGATGCAACAGATGCACGCATCACAGCCAGCGCCCACGCAGCAGCATGCGGCGTATTCTCCCCAGGGACTGAGTGGTCAGGGACTGGGTGGTATGAAGTCCCCAGAGGCCCTGCAGGCTGATGCCATTCGGAATTCGCATCATTACAAGACGTTTGCGGTTGCCATTCAGCAGACGCCTGCGCCTGTAGTCCAGCAGGCCATCCGCGACCACTGGACACATTGCTTCATAGGCTCTGACCAGTATACTGCCTTTATTGTATGTCATATTTCCCGTCGTTGCCATCCAATTACACGCTGAGCTGGATATGTTGGAGTGTGAATGACGAGTATGATGCTAATCAGACTTCCACAGCTCAACGGAATGATTCGGCAGGCAAACCCGGCCACTCTGCAGAAGTGCATCTTGGAGAGCGGCCCAAAAATGTCCCATATTTCCAATCATCTGCTCAGATTCTTTAGCACCGAAGGTCTCGATCAAATCAGCAATCTCATACTGTCCAAGGCTAGCAACCAATTTCTAGACAAGGCTGTGGAGGCGCGCCTACAGTCGATTGATGCCCGCAGCTTAGTCAACGCACTAGCCAAGGCCGAACGTCTTGGCTACGATGAAAACGACGTCGTCAAGGAGCGTGCAGGTGGCCAGCCCGAGAATGTCGTCCCCGCCGAGCACAACTTTTCCGCGCCGCTAAGCTTGTTGCAGGGAGCAAACTCGCAATCAAGTGCCCCGCCGAATGCCCCAGCTCAGAACTCGATCCCGCCGCGACAGAGCGGTCCTGCCGCATCTACGGGACCGAAGGGCATTCGCTACTGCTTCCGATGCCAGAGGCCCTGCAGTTCGGAATCGGCCCTTCAATACGTGAGCACCTTCCCTTCCCCTTGCCTCTTGATGGGCGTGCGTTTCGTATTTGCTAACGGAATGTTTCTATATAGCACCTGAAGAGAAACGCCTGCGATGGCTACTTTCCTCCTAACCACATGTATCCGGTGAAGAAGCTCACATGTGTACACTGCGGATGCACCTTTACGACGGACAATGGTATAAACTACCACAACAAGTATGAGGTCTGCGGCAGATTCATTGTAGACATGGTGCCGGTGATTATGAGGGAGCTCAAGACGCGCGACAAAAGCAGCAGCCGCAACGGTACGGGAGGAGACGTTGAGATGGGAGGGCACCAACAGCACCAACAGCCTCAGCAGCACCAGCACCAGCACCAGCAGCACCGGCATCAACCAAGAACTTCAACACCAGCCTCAGCTCGGCCAGCAGAGGAGGAACGGGCGCCGACTGAAGACGAGGCGCACAAGCACATGAACCTGCAGATGTGGCAGCAATACAAAGATGAGCAGAACCGCGTCGAGGTCAAATATGGAAGACTTATGCAGGAGGCACTCAAGCTGCCCGAGAGGCAGCGGGTGGACCAGTTTGTCAGGCTCAGGAATCGGTACAATACTAAGCAGAGCACGACTCGCAAGAAGTTTGGGATCCGGCTGCGCGAGCGACGCACCAGGGAAGATATCGATGCGGAACGGAGGAGGCTGTTTGGCAGGAAGGACGGACCGCAGATCTGGATCGACCTGGAGGCACTGATCCGAAAGGTCCAGGCCGGGGACCCGACGGTGGGAACTGGTGCAGAGGCACTGACGGGACCGACGTCGGGTCTGAGCGGCGGTGGGCGGCCGCCTGGTGGTGGCCAGACGCCGAGACAAAGACAGAGCCAGGGCCAAAGCCAGGGTTTTGGCAGCTCGACGCCCCCCAATGGCCTCATCCGAAGCGACCTTGTGGGTGGGCTTTCGGCGGCAGGGTCGGCCGAGACGATGGACCCGACGGCGGTGACTCGGCAAGGTTTCACAGCACGTGTGCTCGCTCAGGTGCATGAAAACTTCCGGGCGAACGCGAACACGCATACGCAGCAGAGAGGGTCGCAGCAGGCGAGGCCAGCTGACCAGGATGCCATGGTGGTCGATAGTGACGACGATGACGACGATGGCAGCAGCAGCTCAAGCGACGACGACAGCAGCGACGATGATGAAGATATCCCATCGCGTCGATGATTTTCTCTCTGCTCACATCTACTGGGCCTTCTCTTTTCCTCTCTTTTCTTTCTTTTCTTTTCTTTTCTTTTCTTCTTTTTTTTTTTTTCATCTGGGCGTTTAGCATTCTATTTGGCATTTTGGCGGGGCGTCTATAGAAAGGATAGCTCATTTCTTTTCTCTTTAGGAACAGGCGTTTTTTTTTTTTTTTTTTTTAGCTTGGTTCTTACACCATTTGGCGTTTATTACCGGAATTTAGTTCACTATGGTGGGAATGGGGTGGTAAATAAAAAACAAGGACGGGGGATATTAAGAGGATTGATGTTAATATAGCGGTGTTGAAGTGAAGGGGTTATTCATGGTGAATACGACTACATGCAGTTGGTGATGGTGCATATGACCAACGTACTTGTAAGTGAGGCAATATGAGGTGATTGATGTATCCGTACAGAGTGCAAGTAGAGCTTATAAGTCTCAAGGTGGTGGTGCGTAGAATGGCAAGATGGGAAAGAGGAAACGCAGGAGATGGGCGTTTTGGCAGAAGTCGGTAATTTACCTGATGCAGAAGCAGTCACAGTGGCAATGAGTGTTGGGGGGTGTGTGGGTGAGTGTGAGTGGGCATGCAAGCCAAGTTTTGGAATTGGTACTTATGGGGTATTACTCCGTAGACTCTGAATGGAACAGAGAGAAGAGGTCTAGTAGAGTGTGCTTTGGTGATTTAGTGCCTGTAATGGTCTTATGGTTGTACGCGTAGATTGTCTTGATTATTGTCTCGACATTTGTTCATATTTCCAGGAGGCGGGGGAGTAGGTATTCGGTCGTACGAGTAGAGAGAGTGGTGAGCGCGTGTTCGCGTTGGGTCTCTCGAGCGCGTGGAGATGACAGGGAAGTGATGGATGATGTTGATATCATGCAATGGGGAACACACGTAATGAATGTTTCTATTTATGATACTCTCTGTATTTTATACGGAGTAGGATTGATTACGTTGATACGGAGAAATAAAAAATAAAAAACCTGCTCTTGAGCTTGGAGAAGGAGAGTACGACTAAGAGAGAGAGAGAACCCAGTCCTCTACGGAGTAAACAGAAACAGGGGCTTGAAACACCAGCAGCGTTGGAAATGTTGGGTGGCGGAACATGTTCTGACGAATCAGGGGGTGAGTAGGTTCATAGCTGCAGCTCCAGTACTGCCAGAGGGTGCCCGCTGCAAGGTACCGACTGTACAGGGCAGTTTCTTTAGTTGCCGGGGCCTAGAGACCAAGGTTGGAGTCCCCCATGGTTGAAGTGATCCGGGCGCTTAAAAGTGACGTTAGGTGACCTCCAACTTGCCGCTTTCAGGGCCCCCCCCCCCTAGACGAAAAAGCAACCGAGAACCACTAACAAGGGCTTCTTCTACCATTGGATAGAGGGTCTTTAGCCAGGGGGGGGCCAGCCACGAGGAGGATCCAGGAAGCAACCTGTGCAGCATGTCGGCCCAGCCAGTGTTGGTACAGAAGCTAATCTGTACCTTACGAGTAGCTTGTTCATCTGTACTGTATACATTGACTTGATACTCATACTTGCTGTGAGTTTTAAGTACCATCTACTTTCATCCTTTCTACTCCCCCCCCCC
>FYEV01001755.1:615023-628270 GCA_900188565.1 Geosmithia flava
CCCCCCCCCTCACCCATGGCTGCCACGCACAGACACACACACACACACACACACATAAAGGACGGGATAAAAGTCGGTTCGAGACATACTAAACGCTGTATCATCAACCAGCTTCAGCTCTCAAGTGGGGCAAGGAATAGAAGAAGAGACTACGATTACGAACTACTACGTACGAGTAGACACAAGAAAGGAAGAAAGAAAATACGAGTAGTAGTAATCAGCTGTTACTTACAAGTACGAGTCCACAGCAGTAGTACTAGTAAACGGGCGTAGTTCCAACAAAAAAAGATGGGACTTTCAATCGATCGCGACCCCTCATCCGACTCCGCTACGGCGCCTGCTAGACCTCGATGTTCCAACTACTCGTAGTATTACCCATACCCCCGAGACAATGACCAGTTTTCTAACACGGATAGTCTCGTTTCATGACAGACGCCGCCGTAGCCAAAAAGGCAAAGAAGACTAGAGAAGTAGTAGGCCCAGCCCAGCTCTCTGCATCGTAGCAATGGCAGTTCTCATCGAAAAAGTCCATGATAACCAAGCAAAGCAAACCCCCCCAAACATGGCTGCATTGGCAAGCAACAAGTATCCACCAATCCCCCACGGAGGAGGAGAGAAACGCCATCTCTACGCACGCGATCCGTCGTTTTTTCTTCTCTACCTGTACTACTCCGTACTAACGTCGTATTTAATCCTCCGTAGCGAGACGCACGACCTTGAGAACTCAGAAGCCACATCAGAAGAGACCTGTAGTATTTCAGAGGCCAGTTTGCTTTCACTAGGACCAGTCAACAGCTGCATCTAAACATATCCACTGCCACACACTCCTACGCTCCTACTCATACGAGCACACTCCTAATACTACTACTACTACGAGTACTCCCGCTGCAGGCGCATGTACAAGGTAGTGAGAGGAGCCGCCCGCTGGCACTAAAAAAACGTGCAACCTTTTATGCTCTCCGGTCGTCTCACAGGACGCTGTCATGCCCAAAGTTGGGTCCCAACCTCCTCCTCCTCATGGATCCTTCCTCCCACTCCACGACCTACGGGACATACGGGTACGCAGAGCCAGCAGGATGCAGCGGCAACTACTGCACACCTGCAATGCTTCATGCGACACCCTTTCTCTCTCTCTCTCTCTCTCTCTCACTGAGTCTTTCCTGTCTCCTCCCCCAGACAAAGTAATGAGAAAAGTAATAAAAGAGAGTTGCAGGCAGCAGACAGGAGACAGGGACAAGGTCTCTTCGTCCTCCTCCTTCTTCTACATGTGTATGTGCCTCTGAGCGTCGTAGTATTGATTACATGGCACCAACCACTTCCCGTGTTTTTTGGGGATACACAAGACATGATGGTGCGAGTTGGGCATTCCCACGTTTGTGCCCGTCCCGATCCTATGTGGTTTCCAGCTGACTTGCCCAGCTGGCTGGATGATGATGATGGTGATGCAAAAGAGAAGGGTGTGCGCTTTACCGTAATAAACCTGTAACTGCTACTATTCCATCCTCTTGCATCAAGGACCAGCTCAGACGTACATCTACTTGCAACATGATCGATTAACACCGGTCACTTGTACGGAGTACGGAGTATACGTAGTGACGGGTCAATACTGAGCTAACAACATGCCTCACCCGCATCAACCAAGTGGGCCAAACCCAAGCCTTGGTGTCGTTTTGCTTTCAGCACCTAGTCTATCGGCTGGCAAAGGGGCGTGTGTTTTTTTTTTTCGCCCCTTCGTTTGTTTGTTTGTTTGATATCATTCTTTTTTGTAAATAGCAACCGTATATAAACAAAAGGTATCGATGGTGTATCTTGTCGGTTTCACTCAAGTCCATTGTTTCGTACAACAACGGTGTACGTGGACGACGTCATCGCCAGCAATAGACATCGATCATCCCACGGTACTCACTCCTCCCTCGATCTTTGGATGATGTTTCTCGCACACACACGAGGACGGAAGAGAGAAATAATATGGTATCATGACGGTTTGATATCCATACTTGCAGTCATAGTAAATAAATGCAATCATAGAGAAAATAATAATAATAGAAAAGACGTAGATAAAAAAAAAGAAAAAAGAGAAACGGGGAATGATGCAGCAACCCGATGACCCAAAGGCACGGGTTGAGGGTAAGAGCGACCTGCCTTCCCGCCCAAGGCCCCACCTTCCCTGCATCCCATCCACACACATTCGCTCCTTCCCTTTTCTCTGGCTCCTGCCTTTTGGTTGTTTGCTTGCTACAGGTAGGACTGCTAGAACTAGCACCAGTAATATTGAACACTTTGCTTTGCAGCCTCATCTGATCCGATACTGGGCCTTTTTTTGACTCAACGTCACCTCATCATTTGCTTTGCAGCCTCACTCACACACACCATCTCACTCACGCACCCTCACCCTCACGCACACCCTCATACTCACCACACTCACACACACTCGCATATATCTGCATGAGCTCGATAGAATAATATTACCTTGTGCGGAACTCTACCACGAGTTATTGCATCGCGTTGGCTCTTGCTGCTCGACGACACACACACACCCCCCCGGGCGAATCGTGCCTCCGCCCCCTCCCCCACCTCATCTCATCTCACACACTCTGTTTTCTCTCCGAGGTCCGAAGCCGGGAGATCTTCGTCATGGAGCCCAACGGTGTCATCACTCTCGATAACCTCGCCGACAACCTGCGTCCATGGTCCCCGGATGATGAGAGTCACGTCTATGCCGTCGTTGATATGGGAAGGTATGTTTTATACAACAGCAAACAAGAATCATAAGAATACACATGAAAGAAAAAAGAAAGAAAGACGGAGCATGTATATATGTACATATATATATATATGTGAACCAATCATTCATAACATACATCGTACCATAATGCTAATCAGAGGCGTGTGCATAAAACAAATCGCAATGAGCAAACAAACAGCAATGGAATCCGCTTCTCTATCACGTCCCTGGCCCCGCCGCGGACCCGTCTACTCACGCCCATCTACTCGACCCGAGCAGCCATCTCGCTGTTTGATGCCCTGACACCCTCAGGGTCAGGGTCAGGATCAGGATCAGGGTCAGGCGATCTCGTATTCCCTCCCGAGACTGTGGAATCCGTCTCTACCACCTTGGCGCATTACACCCACATCGCACAGCTGCACAATGTCCCCGCGTCCAACACGCTCATCTTCGCCACCGAGGCCATGCGACGTGCCTCCAACGCATCCGACATGCTGGACGCCATCGCCAGGGCCACGGGCGGGCTGCGCGTCCACGTCCTCGCGCCACCTGTCGAGACGCTATTCGGCGCCGTCATGGGCTCCCGGAGCGGCCTGGCCGACGTCCGCCGAGGAGCCCTCTTCCTCGACCTCGGCGGCGGCAGCGTGCAGATGACGTGGGTCGACACCTCTCTCGACCAGTACGAGACGTCAGCCGCCAATGCCGGCGTCAGCATGCCCTACGGAGCTGCCAGGCTCACGCGCATATTAGAACAACAGCAGAAGAGTGCCCAGCCCAACAAGGGCCCATCCTCTTCCTCTCTCTCTTCCCCTTCTTCTTCTTCTGCTGCCCCTGATTTTGTCACTGCCGAAATCTCCAACCTACATGACCTCATCCGTTCAGCATACGACAAGCTCTGCCAGACGTTCCCCAAGCTCAAGCAGATCCGCGATGCCTACGAGTCCGGCGGCCAGACAAACGAAGATGCCACCTGCGTCGACGTCTACATGTGCGGCGGGGGATTCCGCGGCTACGGCAGCATGCTCATGCACACCGACGCCGCCCAGCCGTACCCCATGTCCTCGGTGGGAACGTACACGGTGCCAGGCGCCTCGTTCAAGCACGTCGATGACCTGAAGCGCCTCAACGCCTCGTACCAGGGCAAAATCTACGGCATGTCGCGCCGCCGCCGCTCACAGTTCGATGCCATCGCCACCGTCGTCTCGGCCTTTGTCTCCGCCGTTCCCAACATCCGCCGCGTGACATTCTGCAAGGGATCCAACCGCGACGGCGCCCTGATGATGATGCTGCCCCCTCACATCCGGGAGTCCGACCCGCTAGACGTGCTTGCCTCCATCCCGCCTCCCGACAAGCCCCTCATCGACGTCGTTCTCTCCAAGTTGTCCGCCGCCGCCCTGCCATCCGCCGAGTTCCCCCTCGCAGGCGGACTGGGATCCCTCTTCGCTCGCGACCTGTGGGGTCCCCTGTCTGGATCGGGATACGAGTCGGCCGTCAACATCTCCCACGCCCTGCACTCGTGCGTGGCCCGCGACCCAGACACCCCCGGGCTCACGCACATCGCCCGTGCTACGCTTGGCATATCCTCTGCTGCGCGGTGGGGTTTCACAGTCGCTCCTGCCGACCAGTCCCTCGCCGAGGGTTTGGAGAATGTCCTGTCTCGTCAGAGTTCCCAGGCCGTCTTTTGGGCAAAGTATGTGGGTGCTGTGGCTGGTATACTCACCCAGATTGTTCCTGTGAAACCTGTCGATGTTGCGAAATTTGATGAATCCATACGGTATGTTTCTACTTACTCTCCTTTTACTCCCTCGTATATTCTTTTACCCTCGTTTTTCTACGCTCTTCTATTCTTTTACTTCCTTTTCTGGTCCTTTCTTTGCTTGCACTCTGGATACATAACTAAGTAAATGGACAGCATGGAAGCAACTACTTCCCCCAAACAAGGCAAGAAGGACCGTCTACACCTATCAATCTATGCATCCCCCGATATCCTATCCCTCCATGATCAATCTACCCTGGATGAGATTGCCGATTCGCTCAAGGCGACGGTAAAGACGGGCAAGGGGAAACCTCCATTCAAAGTATCCGTTCAGATAGACCGGTTGGGATCTTGAAATACTCAAGTCTGACATATCAAGTTTGGCATCCTCAAGTTTGTTGAATTCATTTTCGTATTATATTTCATTTCAGTCATTATGTCATCTTCATTACATCATTTCCCTTTTCTCGTTTTTTTGCCCTTCCATCCATCCCCCTTTGTCATGATATCCAAACAAGCACTTTTTGCCGCACAAAACAAGAAACCAAACAAACAAACAAACAAACAGAGTACGAGGCCGTTATAAAAAAGAAAGACAAAAAGAAAAAAAACAGACAAGAAATCAATCATCACAGTCATCATCTTCATCACGAGTCGATGATTTAGACTTGGACGACGGTTTGGTAGTACGCTTTCTGGCATTGAGCTTTTTGAGCTCGTGGTTGACCACAAAGACGCACAGCAGACGATCAACCTCGTTATCGGAAGATTGAATGGTTTGCACTACCGCCAAGAGTCAGCCACTTGTCATACGCAGACACGACATCCCGAAGAGGGGGCCACAAAAAAAGGTAAAGCGAGGAGGAGGAGAGGGGAGAGAGAGAGAGAGAGAGAGAGAGAGAGAGGAGAAATACTTACGAAACTTCTTGCGGCAGTCAATTAGTGCCTTGCCAGTGTGCTCAATAGCCTTACCACCACCGCGAAGACGACTGGCGTACTTGGGCGCTTTGAGCCAATCCAGTGACACCTCGAGACTCTTCTTGTTGCGGAACTGGTAGTGGTAGAAGATGGTCACCTGAGGGAAGAAGCAGTCGAGGAAGAACCTGCATCGAGACTGCAGTGCGACTGTTTCACCAATGTCAGCAACAATACTCTTGGAAGCGCTGGGGAACAAGCAACATACGATTTTGGTGGTCGTTGGGACCCTTCTCCGACAGGCTGAGGCAGTTCCTCGCGGCGGCAGTCATCTCGCGATAGATGAGCATGAGCTGCCACATGCTTGCCCACACGGCCAGCTTGTCGTCAGGCCCCGGCTGTCGCGAGGGAGTCGTCAGACCGTCCAGCTCCTTGAGCATGTCGTGCTCGATGGAGCGGATCCCACGCTGGACAATGGCCCTCAGCTGAGTCTGCACCGAGATGGGAAGGCTGGCCATCTTGCCCGTTGGGTCGCGGCACCAAAAGGATGGCGTCTTCCAAATACGAAAGAAGCACGACATCTGATGAACCTTCTGGACCAAGCCGTGCTAAACAAGGGGGAGAAGTGCCACGTCAGCATCGAGAAACCATGTGTTACCAATGGAAGAGGGTCGTCGGTCATGTATTTACCTTGGGTAGACCACTGCCTTCCCGCGAGTATGCCATGAGGAACCTCTGCAGGGCTTGGGGGAACTCGGATCCACGCTCGTGTTGAATCTGGTTCTCCACCCACTGCTGGAGCACATCATGCCTGGGAGGGTAGTCACGGCAAAAGGCAGCCTTCTCGAGCTGGCTGTCCTCGTCCTCGTCCTGCCATCGGTACGGCTGAACATAGGCACTCAGTGCTGGTGACTCGGGCTCCCTGGAGAAGAAGACGGAGATGGGCTTTGGCTTTCCAGTGAAGACACGCGGTGTCTGGGAGAGAAATGGTGCTTCCTTGGCCCGGCTCCTTGCCCAAAAGTCTGTTTTACGGAATGCGCGTCAGCAATGTGTAACCATTGTTGTGGGGAGGAAGACCATGAACCCATGAGCGGGTTGATGTGGTACAGTCGACAACACTTACCGGCACCGCTGCTGATGACAGGCCACAGTTCGAGAAGACTCTTCCGACCGCAGACCATGTGCGAATGATCCGGGAATGCCTTCCTGCATGCAGGACAGACACCATTTTCGTGGCACTACAAGAAAGGGAAAACGTCTCAGACTCTTGATTTCTCTTCGCTCTATTAAAGGTGGGGGGATGTTGGGGTTGGGGGCCGGGGTCGCGTAGTGTCACGCTATGGGTATGTCTTACCCGTGTCTTGGAGATCCGGCAGGGCAAGCATGCCCCACTCTTGCGAACATCGGCCGTCTGGTCCGGGTTCTCTAGCTGCCTCGGACGTTTACTACCAGCTGCCTGAGAGCTGGTGACTGCATGGTCCCTAGCTTCGGGACCACGGTGGGCGGCATGCCTGGGGAGAAGAGCGCCGGCAGCAACAGCATCGTGGTGGGTGATGCGGTGCTGGGTTGGGGGCGATGAACCAGTCGAGTATGTCTGCGGGTATGTCCACTGGTCGTCGTGGTCCCTTATTTCCTGGAGGCTGGCAGTGTGAGGCTTGTACGACTCGGCGGGCTGCTCTGGGAGGGCAGGGCCGGAGTGGTCAGAGGGGGAGGTGCTACCCTCACCCTGGACAAGCTCGGGTGGGGAGGGGTGGCTCGAGTATCCGGGCGAGGTGGTGGCCTCATCATCGGAACCAAACGAGTTACCCATTCTGAAGAATCGGTGAGACTCAATGCTATCAATGAGTGGGTGGATGTCAGTGATGAGCTTGTTGAGGTGCTGCGGGGTGGCCCGGTGGGCCTGCTTGTCCGAGGGGTCCCTGCCGTCGAGGTAGGCGTCCAGGTCAAAGTAAGCTTGGATCAGCTCGTCATCCAGGTCCGGGGACGGGGGGGCACTGGGGTTTTCTTGGCCGATTTGGGACAAGTCCCTGGTGGGATCCATGTTGATATCCGTGTAAGGCACGGGGATCTTGATCTGGTGGAACCTTTTTACTGCCTGCCGCAGGTGAACAGAGCCTGCAGCGTCACGTTTAAAGTCTCAACGATAAGGTGACGATGCCCAACGTCTCCGGGATCTTTGTGCAAGCAAGACTTGTCTGGATCAAAGACGCGCGATCTCAATGCTAGAGAGATATAATTTGGCGTCCCATGGGGGGATTTTGGCGTGGCCATCGACTTACACACCGTCCCAAGATGCGCATTTTCGATGAGAACCGGGGTTGTGATTGGCCTGTAGTGGCCTCTGACCCATAGAATCCGACCAATCAACCCACCATCCTCCACCGATTTTGACATTTCAGTGGAAATTGACTACGCACCAAGGCAGTCAGGTGACTAGCTCCGTGGCCGCTATCCCAGGAAATTGAGATTGCTAGGGCCGAAAACCGCCGGGAGGTTATCGGGGAGGCCGTCAATGCGTGCGCCCAAGGTGCAGGCGAAAAATTCAGAGTGTAGATGGCTTCGTTGTTGTGTTCGCCGGTGTCATGGTGGGGTACAAGCCGGGACGCGATCCGAGATGCAGGCGAACCGGAGCCCCGGTTCTCTCTCGCTCCCATCACCATCAATCACTGTCTCACTTTGGCTCGGGGCCGGAGCTTAGCCTCTCGCTCGAGCACCATGCTCCGGAGCAACTGGTCTTCGGGCGACTCCATTCTTGTGGATTCTCGCTCTGCGCCAATTGTCAGTTTTTTTTTTCTTTCTTTTTTAGCCCGGGTCCATCGGCCGGGGAGGAGGGCGGGTCTACTTACGGAAGTAGAAGCTCTCAGTGCGGATGTTGAGAAAAGCCTGGATGAGCTCTTCATTATGACCGAGCAGCTCGCGATTCTTGTCAATTCTGAAGTCGGTATGCAGCGGGGTCGTTGAGCGGAAGAGGCTGGCATAAATGGACACCATGTAGTGGTAAAAGCCAGTGCCCATCTGGAGTTTGGTCTCGGGGAAGTGGTCGTATTCCTTGGGCACGTGGCAGGGGAAGCGGCGAAAGGCCACATACGAACTGACGAGTCTGCGATAGAGGAGTATGAGGCACCACAAGACAGCCCACAAGGCAAGACCGTTGGATGGCCCAATGCCCTGCGTGCCGAATACAACTTTTTCCAGCTCGATGAGAATCTGTCTCTCGAGATCTTGGGAGGCCATTTTGGACATGAGGCAGAATTGGGTGTGGAGGGCACACGAGGGTGGCATGGACTCGCCATCCTGCGCTAGACAAAGTACCAGGCCGAGGCGGATTTTAGCCAAACAATTGAGTTGATGCGTCTTTTGCATCAGTGTTTTCTAAAGAAGTCTTGTAAGCTGATGGGAGGAATCCACATGAAGGCAAAAACACAGGATGATTCCTTACCATGGGAAGATCCAAGTCCGAAGTGGCATAGGCGAGGATGAATGAGTCCATTGCCTGGTGCAGGCCTATTTGCACCTTGCCTTGGTAGCGTATGGTGTCCTCGGCCCATTGTATCAGGTCCTTGGAGTCGAGCTGTCGAGTGAGGGCATAATATGAGCTCTCTTCCCGATACAGATCCAAGTGGCCATCGACAGGACTCATGATAACCCAGCAGCAATACCAGCCAGCACTCAAATTGGTGTAAAAGTCTTGGACCTCGACCTGCAACCGCGGGGCATCGGCATAATCAAGCGCGACAGTAATACTGCGGGGTGAGCTGACATGTGTGGTGCCGGCAATGAGTTCCTGGTCAAGGAGACAGGTAGTGACTTGGATGTAATGGATATCTTATAAGGTCAGCAACTCAAGTCGACCAGGTTGAGGTGGGGTGGGAGTATAAGGTGTATGCTCGTAGCATATTACGAGTAGACATACCCATTGTTGAAAACCGGATCTTTGTAAGTCTTTCTCTGGAGCAAATGTTGAGAGCCATCTCACCAGCGGCTTTTTGGCAAGCACCGCACGGCTGACCCTGGCCACACTACTCGTAGATGGGGTTAGCTCCCAACATCCATGGATTTCGTATGCTGGCATCCCACCACTGTTGGCCGGGGGGGGGTAAGAGGGTGGGTGGGGGTCACTCACAGATACTCGGCGTATCTTGCATCGGATGCAGGCGCCAGCCTTGCGGACCTTGGCCACCTCGAGTCGCCTCTGGTCACTAAAATCTCGACGTTTCTTCTTGTCGCCCTCGGGCTTGGTCGGGTTTGAGGGAAACGAGATGATGGAGAAATTGGCGATGGGAGTTGGACTTTGGCTGGGTTTTCTCTTGTTCTTGTTGCTGCTCTCTTGTTGCTCTTGACCTGCCGTTTCTGCATGGTTATGGCTACTGCCCGATTGTGTGATTGATTGGCTTGGTGCTAATACAGGATTGATGTGGTGATCATGGTGGGGAGATTCCAGGTGTCTGGGAGAGGGAAAAGGATGATGAAGGCCAGTATCGGCTGCTTCATCGTGGGGTTCATTATCGGATAAGAGACTGTCGATATCAATCCATTTGGAGAGGTCGTCCTCTCCTCCTTGGATAGGCGGTACCAACTCTGGGGAAGGTGAGTGGGGCATGATGGAGGGACAGTTGTGAAAGGTGCAAACAAGATGTATAAGTGCCGTGATGATCGATTGAGGAATGGTTCAGTTAGAGAATCAATGTATGTGATGTTTGTTTTTATATGCACACACACGTTTGAACGCAACAAGCTGTCAATGTTGCATTTCCTTTTTGTTAATAATGGAGAAGATGCAAGGCACAAGGTGGGATGTTGAGGGTTGGGACAGCATCTATGGAGATGTAGCCAATGACGAGGCAAAATGGGAAGGAGCTCTCGGTGAAGACGATTCGGGAAAGAGTGATGCATGAGAGATGAGTCACATGACTTTTACTACCATTTGGTCTCCGGTTACGGGTTGGTTGCTATTACAGGGTAAATTAATTACTACATGTAGTAGGATGTAACGGCATCGCGATGAACATTGATGTTTGTGCAAAATGGGAACACACGTATTAGACACGAACTTCTTCATTTGTTTTAAGAAGACTTGGAAATTGATGACGATATGTGTGTGAGTGTACCGTTCCAATGGCCTGTGCCTGAGCCAAGCTGTCGGACTCCAACCCCCCCTGCCCATTTAAATTGATTACAGGGCGCGTGTACGAGTCTTTGTAGGTCTTCAACTGGAATGGTGTTGGACGTGTACGAGAAACGGGTATGAACTCGTGGATGTCATAGTACTAAATAGGTATCGATTCAACGGCTTGTGATAAGATTGATGGAATGGTGGAGGGTACGCGTTTAATAAGGTAGGTTGGCCTGGTAGGGAAAAGGGCTACTCTCTTTCTCGTATTCGCCTAGGGAGAGTAATATTGAAGAGCTTGGGGGAGGGGAGGATTGCGATACGTCGTATGGGGGGTCATGGGCATGGATACAGTGAGAGTGGCATTTTACTCGTTTAGGAAATTTCTCTCTCTCTCTTTTGTGTTCAAGTGCGATTGCTCTTCCTGCAATATTCCCCCCTTTCCCCCTGGGCTGGTGCATTAGAGGGATGTTGGGTGTTGCATAGCATGAGACATTCTGCAAGTGTTAGACATGGAGTTTGTAGTTACACAGCCAATACGATGGCGTAGAGTGATTGGTGTTGGGAGCATTGTGCCTTTGCTTGTATTATTACCGCGTGGTCCGTTGGACCTTTTTTGAGAGGGGAAGAGAGGAAGAAAAAGGAAGAGAAGAGACAAAAAGAGACAGGAGCAGAATAATGCCAATACAGGTAAGTAGTGTTCATAATCATTCGGAATATTCGGGTATTAGTTCAGTCCTTATACTCATATGCTTGCGTGGCCCCTGACTTATATATATGCACGTACCTGTGTCGTTTACACCCAAGTTCCGTACGAACCACCCGACATAGCCGCACTCACACTCGTAGTCTTCTAAGCCTCACTACTGCCCGTATGCGTCGGTTGCCACGGTGTTTACGCAAAAGGATGACAATGATGATGATGATGACGATGTGGAATTCCAGTGTATTCGGTAGTTGGGGCGAGGAACACGATGAGACAGATTCTGCCAAGGTGGGATACAGGGTAAGGGTAGTACTGCTAGTTGTAACACGGATTGCCGGATTGTAGTACTAACTCGTAAGCGTGGTTGTTGGGCAAGTTGTCAGTTGTCAGGGACTACTACGGGGTATTGCAGTATTACTACTTGTACTAGTTTCTTTGGTAAGCGACCTTGATGACACCTTTGTGGACTCGGTTTTTGAAAGGGGATACGAATGAGTAGATTGATACTGGAGTATCATTTTGTATTATGGCCCATACTACTCCGTAGGTGTATTAGAGTACGAGCAGGACTAAATCGTATGTACCCGAGATATGTGGATAGAAGGAACATGAAGAATTACTCCGTTCTCCGTTCTACTACTACCACTACGGAGTACGGACTACTACTACTAGTACCTGTAGGTTGTAGAGACTAATACAGGTAATACAGGTAGGATGGAGAGGGGCGGAGAGCACAGTGTGATGAGAATGTACGGAGTAATAGAATACAGAACTACAAGTTGCGGAAAGACCGGGTCTGGGGAAATTAGAGCCCAGGACGTTGTAGATTCTATTACTTGAGAAAATGGACGGGATTAACAGGGTTAAAGGGGGGACAAGAAGAACTAGAAGTTCTGGGTTGTGATTTTCTTCTGCAAGGGATGTGCAGATCTGCGTTGGGAGAGAGAATGATTGGAGAGTATACACAGAGTACGGTTCTCGAAGGAGAAAAAGGGAGTGTGTACGAATCTACTAGTAGTATTAGTTTACGAGCAGTAGTAGTTCAGAATAGGGGTCCAAGGGACTACTATTCCGTACTAATAGAGACATATAGTATTGGTGAGTATGAGTGAGTACGGCAAAGTATTGTCAATACGTGCAGGTCAAGTAGGTAATATTGACTTGGGTGATATTGAATATACTCGTACAGAGTAATACGGAGTAAACAGAGTATCCGTGCTATCCACATGTACGAGTATCAACGGTAGAGTGCCTCTTGTCATATTAAAGCAGCAAAAGAGTAATACGGAGGAATACAGGTAAAACAGTTGCCGTGGCTGTATATTACTCCGTACCTGTAAAAGGAACATAAAAAGGGAACATTCAAAAATTGTGAAAGACGGCACTCGGTAATGCCGAGCATTAAATTACTCTCAAAGTGTCGTGCTAAGGAGAGGAAATTGGGCGACACACGTGGGCAGTGGCGATGCAAATCATTGCTTTACTGGCTTGCAGTAGTACTCGTAGTAGCTGGCATTAATACACATACATGTACAGTAGCTACGACTTGTGAATACCCAGCCGAGTTCAATGCTAATAGGCCGTGATTCAAAGAAGGCGTCGGACTCATCAATGTGTCCGTCAACATCATCATCATCAGACTTATCCGTATTGCCACTGCTAACTCATCAGTATGGAGTCCTCATGACTTACGAATTTAGACATCTTGGCTCATGTGCTGTACGAGCCACCAGTGACACTAAACTACTACTACCATCAACGAGGCATTGCACCGGCAACTGCGAACAACTCCAGTCCTAGGGGTTGGTTATTTATAGATTCTGTAGTACAACCACGACAAGATGCATATTACGAGTTTTGATTTTTCATCTTTCTCTCTTTATTCTTTTTTATATTCTTTCTTCATTTTTATTCTTTTCCATTCTTTTCTTCTTTCTTCTTCTCTTCCTTGCCCAGGCTGTCCCGGTGCCGGGTTCCTCCCACTTTTCCGTGTAGCCGCGTGCCCCTCTTCCTGCTCCTGCTCCTCACCCCCCCC
>FYEV01001755.1:628300-676566 GCA_900188565.1 Geosmithia flava
CCCCGCCCCCTTTCCATAGGCTTTCGTCTGGCGTGAGTTGTTATTTTATTGCATCCAGAACTCATGGAATGGGCTGTGCAAGTCTTTTTTTTTCCTTCCTCCTTTAGGGTGGAGATCTTGTGTGGAGCGAGTTAAAAAAAAAACTGTGCAGCGTAAAGTGACGTGGGCCCATCTTGGCCATTCTTGGCACAGTACACAGGTATACTGGGCTGGTACAAGTACACAGTGACCACTAAACAATCCTGTAACTGCATTAATATATTGTGCAAAGACAAGGGGGGGTTAAAAAGAGTTCAAGGGACTGGGGGAAAAGGGCAACGATTTGAATCCTTTTCTGTGTCAAGGGATGACCAACAGCATGGCTTACATAACCCTTGAGAGTGTGAATGATGGTACATGTATTATTAGTTGCCAGTTGGCAAACATTTTGAACAGAGAGACTTGAAGAAGTGAAGTGAAGGAGAAAAAAAAAAGAGAAGAAATATAGTACTAAACATGTACAACATGTACAACATGACCAGGGGGGGGCTAGAACTCATGTGTGGAGAGGAGGAGAAAGCTGGACTGGAAGAAAAGGTGCAGTTTTTGGGGACTCAACGTCATCGCCTCTACTTTCTGTACCCACCCGATCGTGCCGTCGTCTCAGAGACAATCCAGAGAGAGGCAGAGGAGGGAGAGACACAAATCCCAGGGGTAGTACCACCTGTATTACGGTATTACCTGTAGACTTCTTTCCTTTCCCCTCTCTTGGCCTCTTCTCAGCAACGCTCACGGACCACATATTGCAGGATTCATCAGTTTCTACGAGTACGAATACTCTGTAAAGACTACGGAGTATTACACGAATACGTGCTGCTGGGTAGTGATACTCCGTAGTAGTACTCGTACACAAAGTCTCGTATATTGTTTACTACGAGTACTACAGGTAGTACTAGCATAGCAGTAGCACTAGCATAGCAGCACGTACTCCGTACTAGCATCAACCGTGCCCGCTTCACCACATCAGACACAGTGTACTACTGTACTCGGTACTCCAACCAAGTCCCCTTCTCCTCCTTCTATTTTTTCTTCTCTCTCCCTCCTCCTCCCTCTCCTAAAAAAGTACTCGTACGTAATTCATTGAGCAAAATGTCTGACCTGAAGACGTGACTGACCCTCAAACCACCCAAACCCCCCCCCGTTAATCCTTCCTCTACAGTACAGACCACGAAAGCACCGACACATTACATACGAGCACGGATACATACGAGTACGACGGAATAGTACATGGGACCATTCTCCTTGTGTCTCTCTCTGTTCAGTTGACCCTTATTACCTGGTCTCCATTAACATCTTGGCATAACTCTTCTGTCCCAAGTACCACACTCATAGTACTTCGTACAGCTATTATAGCACCGAACAAGAAGAAAAGAAAGGTACGTACGGGATACTACGTACGCGTTTCCTGGCCGCAGCAAGACACACACACAGACGCTCCCTCTCTCTGTGAAGCTCTCTCTCTTCCCTCTCCCTCAGGTAGTCGTCGTCGTCGTCGTCGTCGTCTTAAGCCACCGTCACGTTATACACGCCCACACACACGCACACACCCCACCCTGTCCCGGTCTCATTGAAAGTCTCTCTCTCTCTCTCTCCTTTAGTCCAGGTCCCCCAGATCTTTTTTTAATTACTCCCTTTTTTACTTTTACTTTTTCTTTTCTTTGTTTCCCCTCTTTACCTGGGTTCTCTCTTTCTTTTTTTCTCGTTTGTAATATAACAAACTTCTTTGAAGAAGAAACAAAAGAAGAAAAGATCTGGAAACCCTGGACCAAAACCAGAGAGAAAGAAAAGATTCATAACCCTTTGTGACCGGACGCTCTTCGTCGTGTTGTTGTTCCATCCTATCATTTGTTTGGCCCAACATGACTTCGAGTAAGTCCTCTCGCTTTTCTACTTTACCCTCTTCTTTCTCCTTGTCTACCCTCCGATCCTCCTCGCCCTCGTCCGTCTCTTCATCCGACGAAAAGAAGAAGAAGCAACATGTCGACTCTACCACTACCTCTTCCTCTGGTGGTGGTGATGGCCGTCGCGCAAGGTCCAGACTTCGTCGTGACAAGTCAAGTCTTGGTCGGCTAGCCATGCTCAACCAGGGTCACGTCGTACCCATAGACTCTTCCCTGGATGAGAAGAGGCAACAGCGCCAAGACGACCAACACGACGACTCTGTTCCTCCTCTTCCTACTTCGCCCATCACCACCACCAACATCAACACCAACACCAACACCAACACAACCAGCACAGCCACATCGCGTAAACCTCGAGCATGGGGTAATCGCGTCTCAACCTTTCTTCCCTCGCTCATGACAAGGGATATAGAAACTCCAAACTCTCCAAACTCTCGACCCGGTTCGTCCGGCGGAAAACAGAGGCCGCCGCCGCCACCCGAAGTCGCTCCCCCCTCCCCGCCTCCCTACCGATTCCACGACTACGACAACATCAGCGACAGTCTCGTCTCCCCCCTCTCAGACGAGAGCCCGACCATTCTGGCCCGACCCCCGTCGGCATCATCCTCCTCCGGTTCCAACCAGGGCCAGCACCAGCAGCACCAGCAGCCCCACGCCGTCACCACCTCCCTCTCGTCGGGCTTCTCACGACCCCCTCCTCCCGACACCATGCCTCCTCCGCCTCCTCCCCCAGCTGGTGCCCCCCCTCCCACCCCGACAGCCCTGCAGGATCAGCGGGAGTCCTCACCGCCCAAGGTCAAGAAGCGTGCCACCCTCACCAAGCAGCAGCAGGACCCCCTCCCCCAGAGGGACTCGGCATCGACCCTGGCATCGTCCACGCGCGCCTCTGTCATCGGCAGCGCCAGCGCCAGGGACGACGCCAGCCCCCGCCAGAAGCTGCAGAAGGAGAGCAGGGACTCGCAGTTCTCCCCTATCATGGCCGCCGAGAGGGGCCGCCAGGCCTCCCTCACCCCGTCGCTGACCGCGCAGTCGCCCGGCGCCCGCTCCAGGAGCAGCCAGCGCGTCTCCTCGCTGCCCCTGAACCCCCCTCAGATCGTCACCTCGCCCGTCGAGGCCGTTAGCCAGAGCCCCTCGCGCGGTCGTCTCCGTCGCAGCTTCATGCCCAGCTCCAGGTCGAGGTCTGCCTCTGGCGACGTCACCGCCAATGCGAACAAGCAGACTGCTTGGGTCGTGTCCGACGGTTCCCAGGCTGATTACAACCCCGCATTTTTGAAGAATGGTGAAAAGGTTAGTTGCGCCCTGTGTCCCCCCCCGCCTTCGGAAGTTTTCTTATCGTGGGCGTAAGCCCATGTGGGATTGATCATAATCTCAAGCCACGTGCACGTGGGATGTGATGTGATGTGACGAGATGATATCAGATTGGCGATGCTGACATAATCTTGTGATAACAAAAAAAGGTCCCGGAACTTTGGAACGAGAGCGGTAATGTCCTCGTCTACCTGTACCCCAGGGGTAGCGGGTGCGGCCCGTCCTTCAAGGTGATGGAGTTCACGGTCAACTCATCGTACATCTTCAACGCGCTGCTGCAGGGCAACGAGGCGTCGCCCATCGAGGGCGGACGCACGACGAGCTTCAGCGACCGCAGCCTCAGCGTCGACGATGGCCGTTCGCAGACCATGTCGCCCACGCTGTCCGAATCGTCGGGCGATATGAAGCTGTACCTGCCCATCGCGCCGCCCTCGGCCGACGGCGGGCAGCTGCTAGCACCGGGCCAGACCACCACGTCGGACCTGGAGCGTCTGATCGCCATCAGGAACATGTTTGCCTTCCTCACGGGCCAGCCCCTAGTGGCCACACAGGCGCGACCGACGACGTTCCACGCGTTCCTGCAGATCGCCGCGCTGCTCGAGGAGTTTGGCTTCACGAGCGACGACGGCACGACGTTCGGCCCGGCCGTGGACCTGAGCTTCGACTTCTACGTGGAGCAGCTGGGGCTGGCAGACTGCCGACATAGCCGGGAGAAGACGATCGAGGCGCTGATCCTGGGCGAGCGGATGCGCAGCGTGGACCTGTACAACGAGGCGTTTGCGCACGCGGCGGGCAAGTACTCTGCCATCATGGAGCTGAAGCTCCCGCTGTTCAACGAGGTGTGCGCGCAGACGCGGCAGCAGCTGGAGAAGGCGCACTTTGACCTGGTGAACCGGCAGCACAACGTGAGCCAGAACCTGGAGCACTTTGAGTTCCCGTCGCTGTTCGCGGGCACGGGCAGCTCGTCGGACCCGGACCTGAAGTACGTGCGGTTCAAGGTGTGGAAGAACTCGTTCGCCAAGATGCGCCACCTGGTGCTGAGCCACTACAAGTCCGTCTTCGGCAGCTGGCCGCCCAAGGCGAGCAGCAGCAAGAACCCGTTCGCGGAGAGCGGCCTCAACCGCCTGGTCCTCAAGACGCTGTACTCGGACATGTGCGCCGTGTACGACCTGCTGGTGGACCGCAACAACATGACGACGCGCACAATCGACGAGGCGCCGCCCATCTCCAAGAACCTGGCCAACCTGTCCATATCGGCGCTGCGGCGCATCCTGTCCGAGTCGGACCGGTCGAAGCCCCCCGTGCTCCCCCCCGTCCCGTACGACACGCCCCAGTCGCCGTCCATGTCATCCGTCCTGGCCAACTACGGCACCCTCTCAGCCAAGGAGCAGATCAAGTTCGACAAGTCGGTCAAGGAGAACGACCTGCTCCTGATCCTGAACAAGTCGTACAACGCCGACACCAGCCGTCTCAAGACGCCCTTCCTCGACCGCTTCACCGACTTTGAGCGCCGCGAGGCGAAGGGCAAGATGGCCCCGGACCTGGTAGACCAGCGCATAGGCTACTGGCTCTTCATCTACGTGGTTCTCCAGTCCCTGCCCACCCTCGTCATCGACGCCCCGGGACTCAAGTTCACGGAGGGTAGCGAGTACTTCCTCTGCGAGCCCCCCATGGGCAGCCCCCCTTGGTGCGAGGACCAGCAGGTCAAGAAGATGTGGTACGAGGTCGCCGGCGGAGGCGGTCTAGTCGAGCTCTCCACCGACACCATCCTCTTCAGCATAGAAGCCACCTACCACCGCAGCCACTGCTGGCTCGCAGCCAAGAAGTGGGACGGCGGTCCGGACCTCGAGGCCGAGGACGCCGCCGCCGCCGGAGGAATGTACGAAGACTCTGCCCTGGGTCCCCTCCAACCCCCTCCCGCCCTCCAAGCAGACGACGATTTCGTCGGCGGATCAGCCCCCTCGCGCGGAACCTCCCCGACACCAACACCCACGCCTCCTCCCATCGGTGGCGCCGGCTCCCCCCCCGTCACGCTCAGGCCGCGTAACCTCTCACCGGCGGGAGGATCCCGCCAGAGCCGCATGTCGCACGCCTACCGCTCCAGTATGGCCATGGGTCTCGAACCTGTGCCTATGGAACCCCCCACCCTGCCGTTTGGCAACCATAACAGGAGCAGTTCCCTGGGTCCTAGGCCCGTGAGCAGCATCATGGGTGCTAGGAGTAGGTCTGTGGGTAACCTTGCTGGACTTAGTGCTCAGCAGGCTGGCGGTGCTGGTGGACAGAGGACGGATTCGCCCACGGGTGCCAACACTGGTGCCACGTTTGATGATATTCTTGGTGAGACGGATGCTAAGAAGAAGAAGAAGGAGAAGAAGAAGAGTTTCTTCTTTGGCTGAGCACTCTCTGTGTTTTGTTACGCACATTAATGTCATCACACACTTGGGTGTCATTACACACTTTGGTGTTCATGGAGAGGAGAAGGATGGTGTTATAAGAAGTTGGAGAAATGAAAAGAGTTGCATATAATTGTGACTTATGGCAGCGGCATTGTTTTGTTTTGTTATTTTTTTTTCTCTCTCCCTAGGATTCTTTTGTTCCTTTTCAGGATTCTTGTTCTTTCGAGTTCTTTCTTGAGTCATTGATTCTTGGTCATTGACATTTCATATTCCATATTACAAAAACCTTCAACATATCAGATCGGCATGGCAGGAGTTTTTTGTATTTCCTTAGTTCTGTTTCTATTCATTCACTTGGATGTTTATTTTGTTTACTTTTTTTCTTCTTTTATTTTTCATTCAATTTGGATGTTGCTATTCTGTTCAATTTCCGGTTGGGAATCTTAATGTGTGTGTTGGGTTAATTTGAAGATATAAAGGCGTCGACAATGGGAGACGCTGGACGCTGTGGGAGGTACGGATACAGAGAGAAAGATGTAGTGAGGAAGAGAAGAAGGGGCAAAAAAAAAAAACGAGGTCATAGGACCTGTTGTGCGTTAGAGCGAAGCGAAGCAGCGAAGCAAGCAAATCGGCAAGCAAATCAAGTTTACATACAAGCAGAGCGAAGCGGCATAGCAAAGCATAGCAGCAGCAGCAGCATAGCGAAGCAAAAATATTTAAATGAAATAAGAATATAAACACGATGATTGCATGGCATCTCAATCTGCTAGGTAAGTAGTAGTAGTATTGCACTTGGTGACGTACTTGTAAGCGTGATGACGGACTTATAAGATTCATGCCGTGTACTTGCCGATATGACATCATTGTGCTTGGAAGATACGGTGATGATTATATACTTGGAATACATGCGCTTGAAACTTGAAATAGCTGACATATACTGAACAATTGTCATGATTATAGATTAAACGCAGCGCATACTCTTGCGCATTGGTATTATATAGTGCTAATATAGTTGAAAAAAAAGACCACCCCCCCAAACGCCGTCGCCATGAGAAAAAAAAGACAAAGAAGAAGCAGAAAGAAAGGAAGCGTGACCAGCCACTGATCCTTGACGCCAGAATAAGCAAGAACGAAACAAAAAGAAAAAGAGAAAGAAAAGAGAAAAGAAAGGAAGAAAAAAAGAGAGAGAAAGAAAAGAAAAGACTACAGCTCGACCCTTGACCACCTCCCCCTCTCTGTATGCCACCACCTCTCCTTATCCTTCTTATCAGCCACGAACCCCTCACGACGATTCCAAGCGCCGCAGCAGCCACTCCTCTCACCAGCAGCACCAGCAGCACCGCCACATACATCAGCCAGACTCTCCCCGGCATCAGTATACACGTCCTTCAGATCGACGGCGCCACCGCGCTCATCAGCCGACCCATCGTCCGGCAGCAGCACATAGCTGATAGGACTGCCGACGGTGCCTATGAAACCGCCTATGCCGAAGCGCTCGACGACGGACCCATCGTGGTCCGTGACCGTCACGCTCCAGCGGGGCTTGGCACGCGCCCTCTCTAGACGGGTCTGTGCCGAGAGGCGCGCGATGCGCAGGTCCGTGCAGGCCGACGGGACGGGCATGTCGGGAAAGGCAGGTGGGGACTGAGGCGTTGTGGGCGTGGGACGCGGCGACGCCAGGCCGAAGAGGAAGCTGCTGGGCGAGGCGAGTGGCTGGGCGAACGAGGGTGTGTCGAGCGACTGAGGAGGTGAGAGCGGACGGGACGGCATGTCCGAGGCGCAGAAGCGGTCGGTAGACAGGTCGATGCGCTCGAGGGGCCGGCACAGGTCCTGGAAGATGGCGTCGGGGTCGTTGGGGGCGCGGAGGACGCGCAACGCGGGGAACCCGCCGGCCGCTATGCTCCGCGCCAGGATGTCGTCCGCCACGTTGGCGCAGTCGCGGTGGCTCGTGATGTCCCAGTGGATGCGGCGCAGCTGCCTAGACGCCAGGTACGGCATCATCCACAGCGTGAAGACGTCGTCCTCGGGCATCATGGGCGGGAAGGTCTGCGCGAGGGAGAAGCTCGTCAGGGAGCCCAGCTTGGACAGGATGCGCGCCAGGGCGGCCAGGGACGTCAGCGGCGTGTGGCGCAGGCTCAGGCTCTGCAGCCCCTGGCTCTGCGGCTGCGTGGCGAACGACGAGAGTCCCCCCGACGTTATGCCTGGCGTGTTGGTCAGGGAGAGCGTCTTGAGGCGCGGGAGCGAGAGGAGCGTCTTGTCGTTGAAGGACCCGGCGGGTAGGTTGGACAGGTGCAGGTGCTCCAGCGAGGGGAGGTTCGACAGCGTGCGCGAGAGGAGGGTGTCTGATCCTAGGCTTGCGCCCGGGTAGCAGTGTATCGATAGACGGGTGAGCGACTTGAAGTGGCGGTGCAGTTCGAGGAAGGCGCGCTCGTTGCGAGGGTCGGGTTCCTCGTCTATACTCTTTTGTGACCGTCCAGCGGCCTGTTGCTGTTGCTGTTGTGTTGTGGATTGAAGCCGTTGCTTTTGCGCCGCCGAAGGCTCCAGGAGCCAACTCATCTCCCTGAGCTCGGTGCGCGTGGAGAGCGCGTGCCATACCTTCTTGAAGGTGTGGTCGTAGCTGGTGAGCGGGCCCGACACCCTCTCCAGGTTGGGGCAGGCCATGACCAGCGAGGCCAGCAGGTCCTCGTACTGCTCCAGCATCTTGGCCGTCACGCCCTTGGTCTTGGGCTCCGGTCGGGGCACCTTGAGGGAGCGCACGAGGCGCGCGATGGTCGGGTCTGATCGGAGGGTTCGTCGGAGGAGGAGCATGCGTGCTCCGTGGATGAGCTTGAATCGCTTCTTTAGCGTTGCCGAGTCGGCCCCTACTAATTGGATATCACCATATCTATGGTGCAAGGTTAGTACATTGCATTGCACACACACACACACACACACACACACACAGAGGTAGAAAGATTGAGGGGGAGGGGGGGCATACAGAGCTGTGCGCGCAGACTTGGTCCACCTTCGTGATGTGAGACTGATGCTGCAGACGTCGCGCATCCAGCACGTGGCGCACGTGGCGTCCTCCCCCGCATCGAGGTGCAGACCCTTCAGGTTATCGAGGACCCGATCGAGGATAGAGTCTGGAAGCCCACCGAATATACCGTCTGGACCTGATCCCCTGCGCCGGGGGGAACGTGGACCACCGCCACTGCTGCCGCTGCCGCCGCCAAAGTCGACAGACTTCCAGTTCCCCGAGTCGAAGGACTCGAAGCTCGTCTTGCTGCCCCACGACGAGGAACGCTGCATCTCGGACCGTGCGCTCTCGCGGGAGAACATTGTCGAGGATGTGGAGGACGTTGAACCGTTGGAGAGCTTGCGCGGGGAGTTGAGTGCCGTCGGAGGTGGTGTTCCTGGGACCCTCTCTCCTGCTGCGGACCAGTGGTTGGAGTTGGTGCTGCTGGTGTTGTTGCTTCCGTTGCCGCGTGATGGCGATGATCGACGACTGCGAACGCGACCGCTCGGTGATATTGGGCTGTCGACGTCTACGCCGTCTTCTTGGATGGCGTACATGTTGTTTAGACCAGAGGTCTGAATTGGTGGTACGACGACAGTTCGTGCCATGTTTGCTGCGTGGTGTTTCAATCCCTTGGTGGGGGACCGAGTCTAGGTCTTTAAAAGGTTGGGTTTCCCCGAGGATTTCAATGTCGAGGACAGGGTGCTTTGTGTATGTGTGAATTCAGCCTCGCCGTTACACCAAACTGCGTGAATGTGAATGGATCATTGAAAAGAGAAAAGAAAAATCGATAGTTTGGCGGCAAGGTGGAAACAAGGCGTTGAGGCTTTGAGGAAAGAGGCGCGCGCGCGAGGAACAAAGGGGAGAGAGAAACACGGTGATTCGTAAGAGATGAGAATTGGATGGAAAACCGCGTTCTCTTTTCCTCTCCAAGAAAAGAAGAATAATGGAATGAAAGGAAAGAAACAAAGCAATAAGGATAATAATACTAGTATTGTTGTTTTACGGTGTGTGTGCTTCCTCTTCACAACATGTGCCGACTATGGTCACAAGTGATAGAAAAGGAAGAAGGAGGACGGAGGAGGGCCGGGGAGTCCTTGACAAGAGTAATTTAGTAGTACAGGTACATTTATTACTTACTCCGTACGGAGTACACACACACGAGGTAATATACTACGTAGTAATAGTACGCACAGGTCGTACAATGTGTGAACGGCACAGTTTATTCCACTCGTCTCTCCTACGGTTATTCAACCCCTGTTTTTTTTTCTCTTCCCTTTGTTGAAGAAGGTGGATGGCTGGTTGCCGAAAGGGGAGAGGAGGAGGAGGGGGGGGGACCACTTCATGGGGGGCCATATCATGGGTCTTTTAACGATCAACATCCGTCGGTTATGGATTTCGAGTCTCTGAAGAAAAAGAGGTGGATCCCTTTTTTGGAGATGTTTGGTTGGCAGGCCACATGGATTAATGAAGCAGAAGAAGAGTACGAGTAGTATTAGTCCGTAGTCGTACTTTGTACGGGTATTACGAGACAGGTATAACAGACTAAAATTCTATGGATATTGGATATTGGTTAATAAAAAAGGGTCGTGGCTACTATGGAAAGGAGGGTCCCATCAATACTGTACGAGTACGGATACTCCGTAGAGCTATCAATTGACAATCAATACTCGTATGGTAAAAGTACGGAGTATTCGAGTACTCGTACTAATAAAGGGTCCTAGGGGCTCTCTTGACACTTGATGCTCTTTTCATCTGATTAGTTGTACAGTGTCCTACTAGAGTCTGGAAACCTGTTTTGTTTAATACCCTCCGCATTGGCCAAGACAAACAGCCGAAGTGGCAAAAAGTGTCAAAGATGGGATGAGGCCCCGGGAGAGAGAGAGAGAGGGACCGTCATCAAAATGGTGGAAAAAGGACTGAGGAGGAGAACCCTTGAAAGAACCCTTTCCCTTCCCCCCTTTCTCTCGTCATGCAGAAAGAGGTTGACAGGGGGGCGATGGGCAGGGGGATGAGCAGGGGATCCATAATAGGAACTAGGAACGAGTAGTCGCAGTCGTACTAGTCGTACTGTAGTATTAGCACTTTCTACTCCGTACGAGTACTATGTAGCGCTAGTATGAGTAGTCGCAGTTGTATGTGTCGTGCTATGGGATAGGGGTAATTGACATTGAAGTTGACCCGGGCTTACGAGTAACGAGGTGCTAGTACTGCAGGTACAGGTATAGCTTCTTCTTCTCCATAGTAGTACGGAATTGGTAGCTCGGAGCAGTAGTGTGTCATTGTTGCAGTGAATACGCCTCATTATGGAGAAGACACATGTTTGTAGGAGCAGGAGTAGGCAGTAGGAACAGTAGGAATGGTGGATGCCAAGGCAACTTGCATACTGTAATAGTACACTCATACTGTAATACGGAGGATTAATGCTCATGGATGACCATGACGGTGCTGATAATTGTCTGCAGGTACAGAGTAGGATTTGCGGGGGCTGACCCATGGTGTATGTGGCAGTCGGCAATATTATCACCAGTCTGTACGAGTATGCATGTATGGACATTGCATCTAATATAACCATCGTATGCTGGCAGGACAGGAAGGGCAGGTTGGTGGTATTACAGAGTATTTCGTTTCGGCACTTTGGGTTACATTGAACCTGCAACTGCATGAATACGACGTAGCTGTACTCCGTACTTTGGAAGAAAAGGACGACGCGAAGAGACTCGTACAGAGACGGATATACAATGGAGTGCAGCTACAGGTACGGGATTAGGAGGGGCAGGTAAAGACAGGGGATGACAGTCACGTACGGTGGTCGGTGGTCTGTGGTCTGTGGTATGGCTAATACGAGCATTTATTCATATGAGCAGGTGAATAAGAGGGAAAACAAGAGGTAGCCAATTGGGAATACAATGAATGGTATGAGTAAAAAAGAAAGACAAAGAGAGAACGATTATAAGTCCTGGCAGGAATGGCAAAAAAACAAAAAAGAAATTCTCGAAACGCGGATTCGAACCGCGGACATCCAGATATACACTTGCAGTTACAGTCTGGCGCCATAAACCAACTAGACGATTTCGAGTTATACCAGCTAGACATAGCGGCAATTATAAAAGTACTGGGGTCCCCCACCCCCCTAGCAGACACCTCCACCACTCTTCATCACCACAATGTCACCAACTGAATACATGTACTCTGTAAAGACAATGCATTCTTACTCATGACTCGGAATACAATATTTCTTCATACCCTTCTTGACCCTGAGAGAAACAAAGAAGGAGAAGAAAAAACAAAGCCACTCTCTCATAGGTTATAACACGGCGTTAAAACCATTGACCAGACTGCGCATGTCCTAAAGTTACACGTCATATACCCCTGCTTCTCACTCTGACCAGGTCCCGCAGACTAAACAATAAATCCATCACACACATTTCTTTTCTTTTTCTTTTCTTTCCTTGTCTTTTGTTATTATTATTCATCATTCTTCTCTAAAAAGAAAAACTCCGTATCCGTATTCCGAAAGAATACAATAACGCCATTTGCGGGGGAGACTGTAAGGTTACGAATCCTACGGGACTCATACATACATGTACTTTGTGTAATATCCGTAGTTTTTAAGAACCACATTGGACTCATCCAAAGCGTACCTTTCGTGCAGGCTTCTGATCCTGATTCTTCTCCCCCGGTCCAACTCTCCATAATCTCTTGGCACCACCACCACCATCATCCAACCTAGATCCTTGCCCCTCCTTGTCCTTCTTCTCCTTCTTCACCCTGGAAGGACTCTCAAGAACAAGCCCCTCGTCAGGATGTAGCGTCCTGCCAAACCCGGAACCGAAAACATGATGCTTACACGCCAACGGCACCATCTGCGCCACATCATCATCATGGCCAGTAAAGAGATCAGTCTCAATGGTCGGATTCTTGATCCAGTCAAAGATGGGCCTGATGTCTAGAATCGTCTTGGCCCGCCTATGCTCCGCCTGCGTCATCTTCTTCCTCCTGTCGAGTATGACCTCGTCTATGCTGTCGCGGAGGACGAGCGTCTCGACTGATACCACGCCCTTCTTGCTGCTCACCCGTCTGGCTCGCCCGATGGCTTGGGCTTCTACCTGTGGGTTCAGCACTGGGTTGATGAAGTAGATCCGTGAGGCTTCGCGCATGTCTAATCCGAAGGCTGCCTGTGTCAGATCCATCAGGAGGACTCTTTACGACGTGTTAGCTGATATGTCCTCTTTCCTTCTCCCTCTCTCGTCTTCCTTCTCTTTTCCTTGTCTTCTTCTTCTCTCTTCCTCTTCTTATTCAGTGATATGAACACTTACCTGAATGTGCTATTGTGATGAAATGTATTAACGTATTGTGCCCTCCTCTCGGCAGATATACCCTTGGCATAAATGAGATGCTGGATTTGCAACTGTTATACCAATGTCAGCACCATCTTCCATCCAACACAGCACGACACAGACACACACAAACTTACAACATCCAACATGCTGGCAAGGTACCAAGCAACATTCTCATTCTCGTAAAAGACAATCATCTTCTCTTCAGTCTGATACCTGACAATCTGATCGAGGAGATACGACATCTTAGCCGAGACGGTAGCCGTGATCTTCGTCGCTTCGAGCGACCCGGCCGCGACACCGCCCAGATTCGCAATAGCACTGTCCTCCATCGGCTTGACCCCATTGACGCCATGCGAGCGTGTCTTATGGGCGACATCACCACCAAGCTTGGTGTTTCCGGCCAGCGTGTTGCCGCTGCCATTACTGCCATTGCTTCCGCCGGGGTCGGCGACCGTCTGCTGGAGCCTCTCCCTCTCCAGTCTGCCCTCTTGCACGAACCCGCCGTTGAGAAGGGCGTTGAACTTTTCTGGCTCGCCTGCTGTGTTGTACACTAGTCTTTGGAGGGCGAGGACAAGGCTGGCTGAGGTGGTGGTACTAGCAGTACTTGTGCTGGTACTACTGCCACGAGCTGGTCCGTCTCCTCCCAGAGACCACGACCTGCCTGCGCCCCCGGGGAAATCTTCCACGTAGATCGGCATCTCGTGAAACTGGTTGCTCAAGTTGCGCATCTTGTTCCCTACGGCGACTTGACCTAGCTGGATGGCCTGGAGTAGCAGTTCTTCGTCTTCGGCACTCGTGGGGACCTTCTTCTCACTTAGGAAACGCTCGGCCGTCTCAATGGACTTGGTTATCTCCGACGACGAGAAGAACGATCCTCCAAAAAAGGTCGACTGTTTCAAATTCTTCACAATCTGCAGCAGGCTAGTTCTCTGGTTAGGGTGGAAGAAATAATCCATGTCCGTCCTCTGAGACTGCACCGAGTTGAAGATGATCATCATGGAAAATATGTTCATCGACAACCGGTCCTGGTACGACCCATCGAGCACCACGATCCTCTCGTCCACCCGTGGAAGAAGGCTCCCAATGTCCTTAAGCTGGTGGCGCACAATGAGGGAGCCAAGAGTGGCCTCTAGCGTGTCCCACCGCCCGTTGCTCCCCTTCTTGTGCCTCGGGAGCATCATGTACGTATTCCAGTCCGCCCGCGTGTCGTCGGTGTCGAAGATGGTGTTCGCCCACGGCCGGACCTTGAGGAACAGGGACGCCATGGAGCCTATGCGCTCCAGGTCCTTCCTCTCCATCTCGCTCGACGACTGGTACACGTCTGCGTCTGCGCTGGCATCAGGTCTCGTCGTGTCATCGTCTGATACTGCGGGGTGATCCTCTGGCTGTGGCTTGCTGGAGTCCACGCCAAACAGCCCGTGCGACGGTGTTCCCGTCACGACCCAGCGCGAATCAACCCTCAGCCAGTCCAGTCCTATGAGGAGGTTGCTTCGCTTGCTCAACCTGGAATTCCCGAGCTTGTGCCCTTCGTCGACGATGCACCGCTTAAAGTGCAGCTTTGCAAGCTGTGTATTGTGGAAGCCGCGGGGCAGCGTGGCCAGAGATTCAAATCGAGACTGCGAGAAGAGAATCACGTCGCACTCGGTGAGCTCCTCCACGGGCGGCACACGGTCCTTCCCGGCGACAATGACCAACTTAATTCCTGACGTGTGCTTCTGAATCTCCTGTCGCCACTGGGCAACTAGATTGTTCGGGGCAATGATGATGGTCGCCTGACTCAGGTATATCTTTGTCGGGAGACGCTGATCGTGCTCCTCGCCGCCGTTTGGATGTCGACTGGCGCGGCGTATCTTGGGCGGAGGGACGAGGTAATACCCCGGGTGCCTTAATATGGCATCAATGCAGCACTCATAGTGGCCCCCGTCCTCGGCCCCAGGCCCACCAAGATACTCCCTCCACGGGACGGCGTTTCGGGTGATGTACGACGCCGCCATGTCGACGAGCGACCCTACCCTCGGTCGAACTGGCGGTGGAGGCGAGCCGTGGATGTCGGGGATCTTGGTCGGCATGTTCCTCGACGCCAGGATGAGGGCTATGCATATAATCGTCTTGCCAGACCCCATCTCCTCTGCCAGTATACCGCCAGATATACCATCGTAGTATCGCGGCTCTGAGAGCACTGTACCCGAGATGTTGTCCCAGTACCACTCCCTGCCGCCCTGGTCCCGCACCTGTCGGAGTCGCGGGTCTAGCGTCCTGCTCGGCTGCGCCTCTTTCTGAATCATGAGGGCTGACGTCCTTCTCTGGTAGTCGTACAGGCTCGTCTCTAGACCAGAGACTGTGCTCCCCAGCAGCCTGTACATGGCGTCACGGAGCAGCGGATCCACGACGACGGCAGGGTCAGGCTGGGGCGACGGTATGCTGTTGAACAGCTCGAGAAGCGACGTGTCGCCTCCCCCCTTATATGCCGTCTGATTCTCTAGAGAAGAGGCCCCATCACCGTTGGCACTCTGTTGCTGGCGTCCTTCCCATGCTGCACTCGAGCAGTCCAGTTGGGAGAGGATGGCCTGTCTGGCCCTCCGAAGACTGGGATTCGAGCGATCAATCAACCCGCGGTGGATATCATCTGGAAGAATGTAGACTCTGAATGTGATGTAGGTAGTATCCTTGCTGGCCTTGAGCTCGAGTCGTATCCATCCCGCCTTGAGCAGCCGTTTATATGCGTCCAAGGTAGGTGACTGGAAGAGCAAGAGCTGAATGTCATCGGGAACCCGGTGCTCATTCGCTTGGCTCTCTGCAGAAAGGTCGACAGTCCTCCATGAGCAAAGATCTGTCGAGTGCCAAATCTCATCACTTAAGTCACTCCCCTCTCTGGTAATGAAGAAAGAGCCTGCAGCAATGTATCTGGCGTGCAAGGGTGACATGGTCGCAGTGACGCGGGGACCACTTTGTGGACCAGGGTAAGGCGACGATGTGATGTATCAACCAAGAACGGATGGGCGTGCGAGCACTTTCACCGATGTCATCGTAGTTTATATCTCACCATGTAAGGTAAAATCTTGCAGAGTTAGCCCGCTGACTGACGAGGTGGCTATCCTGCAGGAAAATGTAAGAAAAGTTCAGCTTAGGCTGACAGACAAAAACGGTGGTGAATGTTGGGTGTGTGACGATTGTGATTATTGGCACTGTACCACGCGCCATCGGTTTGCACTGAGCGCACAGTATACGAAATCGTACAGGGACGATAGCATTCATTCAAGTGAGACATTGTGCCCATCATAATTCATAATCGTATTGAAAATGTGAGTGATCTAAGAATTGCCATTTGGCTGGCCGGTCTCACTCCATCGCTCTAATAACCCGACTTTCCAGTCCTTAAAGGACCTCTCCTTGACAGGTAGGAGGGTGTTGCTCAATTCCAAGTCACCGGTGGCCTTCTCGATAGCCAAGGACGGGAAACTTATATCCTGAACATCCGACGTGATGGAATCGACCAGCTTGTTGCCCTCGTCCACAGTGATGCTGCGGAAGAGGATTTTCATGGCGTTTTTCTTGCCCTCAGCCTGTGAGGAGGCGTAGGTTACGTTTGAATTGAGGACCCAGAGATGTAGGGCGGCCTGCTGCCCGGTGTCCTCACCGGACGAAGAGAACTTATGCGGGAAGATGACCGACTTGGATGATCCCGATCGTGATATACTAGATGCTAGGGCGGCAACAAGACACTGGGTGCTTGTAGGGGCTGGGCAAGGCGACCGCGTCTCACAGGAAACCTGCCACTTGAACAGAGAGACGGACGATGCGAGAACGTTGTAGAGGCCCACCTGCGATCCGCAGGGCTTGCAATAAGCATGGAGGAACCTGGGAGGTTCAGTCTCGTCCAGGGCTAGCTTACTTATATCGTAGCCGTTTTCAAGGGAAGAGGATGAGAACTGGATGGAGCAGATCAGTTGATGCTCATGGATTTTTTTTTTTCGAAGACTCGGGATGCAGATATCTGTGCCTCGTGAAACCGCACAGCAGCCACTTCTCTGGCTGTCGTGACGGAAACAAAGAGACTTGTCGTTTCGGGCAGTCTCCCTACAGACCGAAACCCGTTCAGCTAGGAAGGGTTATGGTACGCAGTTCAACCACCCTCCATCGCGCGAAGACGAAGGCGACTATACTTTTGCTCTTGGGGGATTGTATCGATGGCAGTGTCATTGGGAAACCCCATGTGGGCAACCGGCGAAGCCAACTTCTTTTGCCCCCAATATGTCACGAAATGGAATGAACGAAGCAGAGGGATAGCATGAACCGCAAGACAACTTACAGATAAGCGGTTGCAATCTGATTCTGAGAGCATAAACGATGTCAGATCGACGAAGCCAACTTGGGGCTGGGCAGATATGGTACTGCTAGCACCGTAGCCGCGCTGTGTCAAATGCTCGTCGTCCTGAGCAGAGCTGTGGTCCAATGGTTTATGGCAATGCCAAAACTCCATCATCTCTGCCCAGTTTTCGCTCGGAAGATCCTTCCAGGAGCTGAGAGTCCCTTCCTGCACTATAGCATGACCGCACTCTCGGCACCGAATGGGCGAGGCTGACTGCAGATCCACGGCGTTCCACGGCAGGAGCTGGTTCTCAAGCGAGAAGGCGGCTGATGGCGACGACGCGTTGGGTACCCGGCTAGACGCCGGTACGCGCCAGCTCAGGTGGCTCGTCGGATCCTTTGAGATAGGAAGCGATGCGACCAGCGATACTGGTGCTGGCAGGGCCATGGACTCTGTGTGGCCACCATGGCTGACGCGGATCACTGTGCCATTCTCAACAACCTCTGCGCTGGTCCCTGGGCCCGACGCCGTGGCAAGACTCGCAATGACGGAGACCTGTCTGATATTCGACAGAAGCTCGGCGTATATTGATATGCCACTGGTAGGTGCACTTGCTGGCATCTTGGTCTGCGGACTGAGTGAGGTTGAGAAGGCGACGGGACGGGACGGTGCAATGTTCGCGTCACGGTAGACCTTCGTAGCTGGTGCTTAGTTATGGCCCCTGCCACTGCCGGCTCTGCCACTGCTGGACCCTTGGTGGTGTCCAGTGCCCTCCACTCAGTGGGCTGCCAGCGAAAAGCGGCAGGTGGGGCAACCACCCTCGTGCCTTCCTTGTGTTGGGGCTTTAAACTAGAGATGAGGTACACCAGGGAAATGGAAAGTGCCACGACGAGGGCATCATCGTGACTTTGATCATCATTTTAGGTCATATTCATATTCAGATCACTTCAATCTCATTCAATCTTGATTCCCCACGAGAAGAGAGCCGCATCGGGATATCAATACTTTCCCAAACGTGCGAGCAAACAACGGACGAGTACCTACTTGCCACTGCGAATAAGTGCCAACGCCTCACCACCAGCCCAACAAATTCAACGTCATTCTTCTCTTCCTTTTCATCCTCGCCGACACCCAACTTTTGCCGCACCTCGAGAAACACATCATGTCGGGTATTCTTTCTCATGTGCCCATAGTCAACAAGCTGACAGGGTCTGGCTCGCGATCGGGCACAATCGATCTGCCTCCGGTCGAAGTGCACCAAGTCGAGACGAGCCCGGACCGCCGTGCTCGCGGCCTCAAGCACCTGCTCAAGGCCAACCATGTCAACTACTCCATCGTCTACCGCGACCACGCATTTGACAACCACAATGCCCACGTACTCAGCTCTGCTTATCTCCTAGGTGCAGATGAAACCAAGCTCACCAAAATTTACGAGGCCAAGGCAGAGGTTCTTGAACCCTGGCAGCCCTCGCCTGCCGAGGTCATTGACGAAGATTGGGATGACTTTGTGGGCGACAGAAGGTATCAGCGTGCCTACATCGACTATTTTGAGGACAAGCTTGCCTTGGAATTTGCCTACGACTGGAAGAAGGAGATCAGTCATTTTATGTTTGACCTAGATGAGCCTCTCTTTCATGGATTGGTTGGCGGACGTATGTAACACTCCTCCCTCTCACCGCACTCTATTGTTATACCGGACCTCACTCACCATCCGTCATAGTTGGCCACCCTCTTGTACACCTCGCATATGCATATGAGGTAGACAGCAGGGAATTGGCTATGGAATCCTTGGCTCTCACGGCCATCGAGTACAATTTCCTTCACAAGTACATCAGTGATCGCTCTTATACAAAGTCATCTCCCATTCAGTCTGATTCGCCATTGGACCTTCTAGCCAAACTGGCGGATGACAAGAGATTCGATAGCATCAAGAACCAAAACTTTGATCAGCTTGAGTCCATCTTCAACCAGCATCAATCTCTCATCATGGAGTACTGGAACGGCTGGAAACTTGACGACCCCTTGAAGCAGTTTGAGCTTTCACAGGAAGCTGCGGTTGCGCTTCTCGTGGCCACTGCCGCACCCGGAAAGCACACCTACAACTTCTTCATTGCCCACATACTAACCACCAGCCATGCCGTGCGCGTGCTGCTGCCCATATTCCCGGCCGAGCATCGGGTGACTCTGGTCAGGGAGTGGTGGCTCCTCGTCCTAGCCATCTTCATCACCAAGGGCCGTCCCAAGCCGGACCCCAAGAATATCAGCAAGGATATAGAGGGAAAAAACTGGAAGCACGTCGAATACCAGGCTTTGAACTCGCCCTGGTCAACCAACGCACACTACGTCAATGGTGAGTTTCTTTACTTAGTTTGGATGAGTTAGGTCCATGGTGTGAATGCAACTAGACTGACCGACATCACGCAGCTATTCGCGCAATGAGGGAAGCTTCCAGGACTTGGGGGGATTCTCAACAGTCATATCTACAAGCAGCATTGACGTTTGCCAACAACTTTAATGGATGGGAGTTTTGATGAGGACTGGTTTTACTTTCACTGTACTGCACTGCGCATTGACATAGCACATACTGTGGAGTTGAGCGATGCAGCCACATCTTGGAATTAGGAATCAGGTACTAATAGTGAACTTTGGATGAAATAAAGAAGTAATTACTCGTATCCTTGGACATTGAAAGAAGGAAATTCGTGAATGAGCCGTTAATAATGGTGTGATGTGTAAGTATGCCAGTACAGTGCCAAAATACAATTCTGGAATAATAACACTGTGCTGACAGTCATAGATTAGATGAACCACCGTCAGCGCTTGGAGCCATCCAACAACACTACAGCTCATTCACGACTCGTCGTACGAGTTAAAACCACCAAAAACCACCACATTGAGGCCCGGATGGAACAAGAGCCAGCCCCGCCAATGCCCGAATTGCGCTGATGGCTCCGCCCGCGAAGCGTCGCCGGCGGAAAGTCGTCGACACTTCCGACGACGATGACGACAATGGTCAGCAGCAGCACCACCATCAAGAAGACGCGTCGCCCCGGAAGAACAGCAACAACACGCTGGCCAACTTCCTCGTCGCATCGCCGAACTCCCCGACAAAGATACGGCCTCCCACAGCGTCACCTAGTCCCGTCAAACCGAGACCATCGAGGCCGGGGACCCGCAAACCGAGCAACGGCAGCAGCAGCAGCACGGCCCTGAAGAATGGCAGCCCCAAGAAGTCATCGTCATCAGCAAAGACGGGTAACGGAGACGAGAGGGGCAAATCGGCCGACCTAAAGACCCTCTTCTCGAAGCAGGCACAGCGGGCCCCCGCACGGCATACAGACGGCACCCCCATCGACGACCTGATTAGCGATCCTATATCCGAAGACGATGACGACATATCAGACGTCAAGGCCAGCTCGTCGAGTCTGGTGGGACAGCACGCGAGGAAAAGGCTCAGAAGCTCAACAATAGGAGAATCGACGTCGTCGCATCCGCCACCATCGTCATCGGCGACGTTGACCACACGCTTCCGCAAGCCAGCGCTGTCCCAGCCGCCGCTGAAGTCTACGAACCTGAACAATAACAGCAACAACGATGATGACCAACGGCCCTGGTCCGAGCGCTTCGGACCGAAGAATCTAGATGAGTTGGTGGTGCACAAGAAAAAGGTGGCCGACGTGCGCAGGTGGATCCAAGAGGTCATGGCCGGCCGTATGAGGCAGCGGGTGTTGATCCTCAAGGGTCCTGCTGGGTCGGCCAAGACGGCGACGCTGCGCCTGCTGGCTCGGGATATGGGCATCGAGATACTGGAGTGGAAGAATCCGGCCAACAATGCGGGACTGGGTTTCTCATCTGCGTCGGCCAAGTTTGACGAGTTCCTCGGCCGCGGGGGCAAGTTTGGCGCCCTGGAGATGGATGACGACGACGACAGCAGTAGCGGCGGCGCGGCCCCATCGACAGCAGCCGACGGGAACGGGGACAACTCGAAACGACTGATGATGATTGAAGAGTTCCCCAACACGTTCTCGCGCTCTTCAACGGCCCTGACGTCGTTCCGAAGTTCCATACTACGCTTTCTCGCAGCGCACGTGCCGTCTCTCAACAGCGCCTTCTCGCATCAGTACAAGCAGCGGGCAGCACCCATAAAACCCGTGGTCATGATCATATCGGAGACGCTGCTGACGACCACGTCAGCGGCGGCCGACAGCTTCACGGCGCACCGGCTCCTGGGACCGGAGATCCTGCGGCATCCGGGCGTGGGCGTGATAGAGTTCAACGCCGTCGCCCCGACCCTGCTGTCCAAGGCGCTGGACCTGGTGGTGCAGAAGGAGGCGCGGAAGTCGGGACGCAGGAGGACGCCCGGCCCGGCAGTGCTGCAGCGCCTAGGCGAGATTGGCGACGTGCGCAGTGCCATCTCGTCGCTCGAGTTCCTCTGCCTCAAGGGTGATCACGAGGCCGACTGGGGCGCCAAGGTGGCCTTTACCAAGCAGAAGAAGAGCGTCAAGGACTCTATCGTCATGACACAGGGCGAGGCAGACAGCCTGGAACTGATATCCCAGCGGGAAGCCAGTCTGGGCATCTTCCACGCCGTGGGCAAGGTGGTCTACAACAAGCGGGACGAGGCGTCGTCGTCAACAACAGACAGCGCGGAGACCAGTCTGCCGCCTTACATGGCACAGCACGCGCGACCTAAGCGTTCGCAAGTGTCGGTGGATGCGCTGATTGACGAGACGGGCACAGACACGCATACCTTCATCTCGGCACTGCACGAGAACTACGCCGCCTCGTGCGAGAGCACAGGGCCGATGGACCTCTCCACGCCCATGGACTACATAAACGACTGCATCGAGTCCCTCTCCGAGAGTGACCTGCTCTGCCCGTCGCGCGACATCTTCTTCGGCGGCAGGAGCTGGTCGCCCGGTGGCGGCGGGAGGGACACGGGGAGCCACGTGCTCCGCCAGGACGAGATCATGTTCCACGTGGCTGTGAGGGGCATGCTCTTCTCCCTGCCCCACCCTGTGCAGCGCAAGACGTCGACGTCGTTTAAGGGATCAGACGCCTTCAAGATGTTTTACCCGCAGAGCCTCAAGCTGTGGCGTGCGAGGGAGGAGATTGAGGGTATGGTGGACATGTGGTCGTCCAACATGTTAAAGGGGGAGTGGTCGGCTCCTACGAAGAATCTCACCGATGGAGCTAGTGTGTTTCGAAGACCAGCACCAGCACCATCGTCGTCAACCACCCAGCATCCACAGCAGCAAAAGCAAAAACAAGCACACACGGAAGACGACACAGCAGACGGACCACTCATATCACTCGGAAGCGCAGCACGACGCGAGATGCTCCTCGAGCGACTACCGTACATGGCACAGATGGCCCGTGGAACAGCCACACACAGCAAATCGTGTCCCATGCCCATTCGTCTCCGCGATCTAGACAAGGTCGTCACCTTTAAGGGTGTAGCGTCCGTGGACGAGAACCCAGAGGATGACGACGAGGATGCTGATCAGGATGGTGGTGCTGGTGGCGGTGGTATACCCGAGGATGCGTGGGCGACGGATAAGCCGTCGGAGGATACCATGTCACCGCGCAAGAAGAGGACTGCCGCTGGGATTAAAGCGGGTGGTGTGACGGGTATGTTGGCGCAGAAGCTGGTTCTCAGCGATGATGATATTGAGGATTAGATGAACTCTGTATAATTATTCTTTTACTCACTCTAGGGATGGGGGTTTTTGATTGGGGAATGGGAAGGGGGCACATGTATATTGGCGTTTTGATGATTTTGCCATGGGCTCTTGGGGAAAAGATACGTCCAAGAGTAATACACTAGTAAGATTTACTGTGATGAGTCAACCTTTTGTAAAAACCCGGTGTAGTAGAGTCGTGTCATGGCGGTGATACAGCGCAATGTCCCCGATCAAAGATTGGTGGGTGGTGTAGTTACATGCGTGTTCTGATACTGCTAAGTAGTACATGTAGCATTGATATTGATAGTAGTAGTAGTACTACTACTACTCTAGTACTCCGTAGTACTCTACTATTACTATATTGGTATCACCTTGAAAATAGATATTGACCAACGACGATGAAATGCAAAAAGCAATGCCTCGTTAGACAATACATCGTGTCTGTACCAGCCAATATTACACATTACCTTTGCTGCCTTGCAGTCTGCCTAGTAGCAGTAAAGCTGGAACGCCGCCCCCGCTCTAGAGGGTGCAAGGCAGCAGCAGTAGCAGCAGCGGTAGGTTTCACAAAACAACAGAAATCGTGACCAACAGAACAACTAGAGGTCATATATCTCTAGGTCCTATTACATACATACATCACCACCCCTTTCCTTCTTCTTCTCCCTCTTCTACTTCTCCATTTGTTATCACAAACACATACACACGCACACACACATACACCAGAAAAGAAGACAAAAAATGGCGCCGTATTCAGAAGTGACGCACCCTAGGACCATCAATGTCCTGTGCTTTGGCAACTCCCTCACATCAGGATACTGCTCCTACGGCACAGTCGAGCACCCATACTCGATTCGTCTCCAGGAACGTCTATCTGCTTCCCTTCCCCTGGGCGTGGGTAAGATCAATGTCCACACGAATGGTCTACCGGGGGACGTCGTATGCGGCACTGCCTTTCGGACCCGTCTACTAGCAGAGTGTATGCCCAATCCTTCTTCTTCTCTGCCCTTCTCTCCTTCTCCCCATATCTAACACTCTGTGCTATAGTGAATCGTCGACAATACGACTGGGTCGTTCTCCTCTCTGGAACAAAGTGTGTTTTCTTCTTCCCCCTCTTGTAGATTTCAATGTCTTCCCCATGGTGCCTTCCGTGGACTGACTCAACCCGAAAAAAGTGACCTCGGTCTAGCCACCACAAGCGAGAAGATCCTCGACACCCTCCAAGACCGATGGACCGACGTCCTAGACTCCGGGTCCAAGCTGATGGCCATGACGGTCCCCGAGTGCTCCGCGCCCGTCTCCTGGCTCAAGGAGAGGAGGGCCCTTCTCAACGACAAGATCCTGCACAGCTACGAGGACGACGAGGCTGCCGGGTCGGCGTACCCGCCCCAGCCGCCGCCCGGTTCCTTCCACGCATTCGACCTGTGCTCCCGCATCCCCTACTTCTCCCTGTCTGACGAGGACAGGAGGCGCTACTGGGATGACGGGGTGCATCTCACGCCCGAGGGGTACGACTGGATGGGCGATGGGGTCGCAGACTTCCTCATCCCGCTTCTGGGGGAGGAGGCCAGGGAGAGGAGTAAGGACTGGGAGGGCTTTGAGGAGTGTGTTCCTAGTGTTGCGATTTAGTCGTTAGGAGAATTTGTATCCCTTTCTTTGCCTCTTTCATAATGTTTGTTTATTTTCTTTTTATTTTCTTCCATGAAAACTGTTAAGACGTTATAAAAATGACAAGAAAAAAATACACTGGAACCGTTTCCTAAACGCCATCGTGATGCTTGCTTGGTTTTTTTTCTTTCTTTTTCTGTTATGCCACAGAGGCAAGTTGTGCTCGTAAATAATGACATGTTTCGTTAAACAGCGAGGTTGGTCTCGACAAATGTCTATATCCTGTTAGTTGGCATATTATCAAGGGATCGAGAAAAGAAGAATCAAAGAACATACCGGAAACTTTTGATGAAGAGCAGTCGTGATATTCTCCACCTCATCAGCCAGACTTTGCACATTGGCATCCCACCTGGTAATCTCCTTTCCGAAAGCGACATCAGCACGACCACTACCCTTCTGACCAGACGCCTCCCCTCCGCCAAAGTAGACGATACCATCGAGCTGGTCGATGCGGCCGACCAGACGGCCCTGCTCAATCATGCCCGCGGTGGTCTCCTCTGCCCTGGCGGCGTCGAGGCCGAGCTTCTGCCCGAGGTCCTCGAACCGGATGTTGGCGTAGAGCTTTGACGTGCCGACGAGGTTGTGCTCGACGACGGCCCTGGCGAGGACGGTGGACCCGTCGGAAGTGGTGGCGAGCTGGTGGGGCTGGAGGTCCCTGGCGAAGGCGGCGACCTGGTCCGGATCGAGGAGTCGGTCGAGCAGCATGCTCTCGAGCATGGGGAACTCTGGGATCTGGGGGGACCTGTCGTCCTTGTGGAGGCGGCCGAGGGTGCGGCTCCTCAACGGGCCAGCGGGGGCGAGGATGGCGCACCTGGCCGCCATGCAGAGGGTGTGCAGCCTGTCGTCCTCGGCGATAGCGAGCGAGAAGCTGATCTCGTGGTACTTGTTGGCGGCGGGGAGGAAGTCGCGCTTGGCGTCGAGGATGCGCGCCTGGCACAGGTTGAAGTGCAGCGTCAGCTCGGCGTCCTCGACCTGGTGCATCATGTTCTTGAGCTTGTTGACGTAGACATCCGCGCCCGTGCTGTCGTCCACCTCGAGCAGGTTGCGCGCGATGCGCACCCACGTCTGCGCCCGCTGCGACGGGGTCAGCTGCCGCTGCGAGCTGTCCATCGGTATCGCCGCCAGCGTCCGCGCCGCCGCCACAAAGTCCTCCTGCTCCTCGTGCGCGCTCGCCACAAGCTCCCGCACCGTCGCCTCCGCGTCCGCGTAGTTGGATAGCTGGTCCGACAGCAGCTCCAGCGTCCGGTCGCCCACCTCGATCCACAGGTCCGCCCCGCCGCCCACCTCGATCGACTTGAGCGTCTCGACAAACTTCGACAGCACCGACCGCGTCGCCACCACGCCCAGAGATGCACCGAAGAAGGACGTCGCGATGGCTACCAGGTCGTCTGCTGCTGTCGTGGGCGTCGACAGCGACTTGATCCGGGAGAGCATGTCTTCGTACACCTTGCCCTTGTCGGCTGCTTGACCGACCCTGGCCAGGGCCTCGGCCACATTTGGGCTGGGGGGCATGGTGATTCGTGTGTATTGTGTTTCTTCTTCTTCTTTATTTTCGTTTGATGTATCTATCGTATATGTTTTGCGTTCGTTTGGAGATGATTTCGTATGCGTTGACGTGAAGTCGGGAGTCTGGAGTTGGAGGTGAGAGAGTGCAGAAGAGGGGTGGAGCTGCCGTCGTTGGTGGGGTTCAAGGTTGTCATATGCATGCGTAGGTAATACAGCAGCTGTTAGCACATTAAGAACATGTGTATGTATACGAGTATAGCAATGTTTGATCAATGACTTCTTAAGATGATATATACAATAAAACAAATCATGATGTATTGTCTTGTAATGACGTTTATATGCAACGTATACAACTAGTAGTGGTAACCCTTTCCCATTCCAAAAACGCCTATACAGAAAACCCAGCAAATGGCACACACCCAAACAAACAGACAGACAAGAAAAGAAAGAAAACGTCTACTTGTTATGCCAAAGAAGTGTCCTGAGTGAATCCCAACTATCGCAGTCCCGGTAGATGTACACCATGCTACTCCGCAGACTAGACTGGAGATCATCAGGGTGCTTGTCAAACAGGAGCATGACGAGGCCCCAGGACAGCGAGGCAAAGGCCGGCCAGGCGTAGTGCGTGATCTGCGACCGGGCGGGCTCCTCCGTCAGGGCGGGGATGACACCCGTGCCCGGCTTGACCGAGATGCTGGCCAGGGCCAGGGCCACGCGGGCAAAGATGTAGATGACGATCTGCTGGCTGACGGGGGAGATCTTGCCCGTGCGGGAGGAGCGTCGGCCGAAGACGAAGTAGCCGCCTAGCATGCCTGACATGAGGGTATCGTAGGGGCCTGTTCAAGATGGTTGGCGTCAGTACACACGCATACACACACAGTCAGAAGAAACGGAGTGCTTACCCTCTTTTCCTGGTGTAGCACCATAGTATTTCAGTGCTAGCATGGTAATCTTGTATATACTCGCGAATCGAGCTAGGTTGCTAGCATGATGCCTTGTAGCCCTGAGGACGAGGGAGACCTTTTCGCGAAAGCTGTGTTTTGTCAGTCATTGGTGCGTCAGGTAGGAGAGGTTCGTTTTGCCGCAGTGGCTTCGGCATTCGAGAGAGGGAAATAAAAACGTACGTTCCAGATCGGAAGAGGAATATCATTCTGTAGTAGGGAGGTCAGTGGACGTCAAAAACACAGAGTGAGAGAGAGAAGAAAACATACACCAGCGCATGCGGAAATCGCACCTTGGCACCATACACGGCGCCATTACGCGCCGTCTTGACAAGCGACAAGACGTCATGATACCGAGGGTCCTTGATGATTTCCTCCAAAGTGGCCTATACCATAAAAATAGAAATGTCAGAATATCACTTCGTTCTCGCTTCCCTTTCCAATCCTTAATCCAGAATTTCCTGCTCCTTTTATCCTTCTCTTTCGTTCTTAGTGGGTTGTAGTTCAGTTCAAATCGCACCTTGAGGCTTTCAATCGACAAGGCCATGATGGAATGCCTCGGCTTATGTTGTTTGGAGGACAGGAAAGGACAGGGGTGGATTCGGTCGTGCGCGTAGTCGGGGGAAAGTCGAAAGATCAGGTCATTTGGGCGTTGCTGAAGACCAAATAAGGTATATGGAGTGCGTTCCTTGTAAATGTCGTCAAGTCGAAGTGTGCAAGAGAAAGAGAGAGAGCAAAGAGAGACGTGAAATAAAGAAGGGATGGTTTTGGATGGTGGATGGTGGATGGTCCCTCGGCCCATGAGCCTCGGGCCAAAATGCGCGTTTCCATCTCCCCCACAGGTGCACCACGGGCGGCCCACGGGTCACCACGGGGTGGATTCTCTCCACTAATGAAGCCTATGACGCACTTTTACAGCGGGCTACATCCGCTATATCAATCAATGAGTCGCACGCGGCACCCTCCAACTATGACGGGACTCTACATAATCCAGTCTCTTTCATGTGATATTCAACCACCATCGGTCCAACGGCTATCACTACTCGTGCCTGTATATACTGTCTACGGGGCAATACACCTCAACACCACCGTTCATGTGCTTCCCTCCACTGCACACCAAGCAAGTCAAAGATCCTCCTCTCATCCTTCCCCTCCACCAACATCCCATCCGTCATCTTAGCCCTCCCATCCCCGCGCATCACATCCCTATACAGACCACGCTGGTTTAATCTCATACCCTTGCGCGAGGCCAGCAGTCTCAGACTCCTGTTGAAGAGGTCATTTCCCGTGAAGTAGATGAGCGCCGCACCCAGCTCCGTCTCCGGCACCAGCAGAAAATCTATCCTTCTCCATGGTCTTGGCTGCTCTACTGCACCTGCAGCATCACCGCTACTAATGCCTGCCTGCTGGGCCTGTCCAGGAAGTACACAGCATCCATGCCATTTACTCCCGCTGCCCGCGAGATGCGCAACCAGAAACCCGTCCTTCTCCAATCTGCCCACCAGCTCGTCGAGAAAGGGAACCAGATCCTCCGACGATGTAGTGCCCACCCGCGTGACGAGTAGATCGATGTCGTGCGACGACTCGGCTCCCCGACGATAACTCCCGCCGATAATCACGCGTACTGTGGGATCTATACGCGCTGCCTGCCGCCTTACCACGGCCCCGAGAGCGCCCACCTCATCCCTCGGTATCCTCTTTGCTAGATCGTCGTAGTGTCGTATACCCAGCATCTGGTTCGCCGACAGCTTGACTACTCCTCTGTTCTTGTCGTTGCCGCTGTGACCGAGGAGAAGGTCCTCCAGCGTCCTGTGGCCCTGCGCGACCCATCGCTGTGCGAGCCGTATGCCGACACCGTAGATGCCCGTGAATAGTCGCAGGGCCTCGCTCGCCGGCTCCGCCTCGGCGTACTCGAGCCGTCTGAGCCGGTCTGTCGAGACGATTTCCTCGACCTTTTGCGCCAGACGGCGTCCAATCGACGGGAGGCGCACGGCCTCGTCCTCGGTGCTGATCCGGACTGTCTGCCGGCGGAGCGTGGCTATGGCCCGTCGGTACGCCATCACCCGCCATGTGTCGTCTGTCTGGTCGTAGTAGCTTGCCATCTTTTGAAGGATCTCAATTGTGCGCGCGTTGGGATTGGTGTCGTCGCCGTCTTTGGTGCCGCCTCGCTGGCAGGCCCATGACTGGCCTGCCTGTTTTGTGTAGTCTGCTGTCCTTGCCGAAGCGACATCATCTGAATCTGATGAACCATCGTCATCGTCGTCGAGTGGTAGATTCTTGTACTGCTGCATCATGGATATAAACTCGGACAGTTCATCTGCGACACCCGTAGCCCCTCCGTGTGGGCCTGACAAATCGCGCGTGACAGCATTCTGCGATTCATCATCCTCCACGCGAACGGGCGTCCCAGAGGGTATTTGAGCTTGTCGCCGCGACACTTTAATCTCAAGCGAGCCGTCCTTGCCGTTGTCGGTGTCAGACACCGGAGCAGGCGCCGGAGCGGCAGCCGCCTCCTGCCCAGAGACGCGATACTTGTTCTGCTTCGGATCCAGCAACGCCTTGAACTGTATACATTCAAGGGGGTAGTCCTCGTCAACTATTACCATGGCGGGCACCACGCCATCAGCCTTGGGCAAGAGTGGCTCAACATCGCGATAGCACAGGGCCCGGTCAACGACTACGTGCGTCGCGTCGGCGGAACTCCTCGTCCACGTGGCGCCGTGCTCGCGCGCTTTGGCGATACGGATACGTCGCGCGGGCGAAATGTCATTGTTGGGGACGTAGAAGAAGGACAGGCCTGTGAAGAGTTGGGGGGCGGTGGTCGTAGTGATTGAGGAAGCACTAGTGCGTCTGCGTCTCTTGGGTGCTGTTGTTGTACTAGGTGCACCTCCCGTGCTTTCCTCTTTGGATAGTCTTGGTCTCCCTCGGCCCCTTTTGACTTGCTTGATGGTGCTTGCCGTGGTAGTACTGGTTTCTGGTGGAGGTGCTGTTACCGTCTCCCGAGGGATGATGGGCGGTGGCGTTGCCTCTAGAAGGATGGGGGATGACGCTGTTTGAGCAGGGGCTGGCGATGACGATTCTGCAGCTGCGGGTGATGACGGGCGGAAGAACCGACGACTCTGAAAACGAATTTCCCCATCTACTTCATCGTTGTCGTGCCGGTAATGTTTTACATCGATCCGTTTAAAGGCAGCTTGCTTGTCGGCCAGACGCGTTTGGTCACGGGCGTTGGCGTGGGTGCCAGCATCATCCGTTGTAGATCTTCTTTGCGGCATGACGGGGGACATTTGTTGTCATATTTGACGAGACAAGGGGATGTGTTTTATCCAAAAATAGAGAGATGACAGGTATATGAGTCCTAGTTTTGAGGGTTATGTGGAGGAGGTTGAGTTTGACCCGGAATTGAATACTACTACTACGTAAGGTTGCGTGAATGTTGGTGGGCCAGGCAGCACCATCCCAATGGCAGATGACCAAGACATAGCAGCTATCCAAAACCAGCATACACGTAGCACAGTAGAAAAAGAAGAAAGTGGTAATAGATTAAAGAGAGAAAGGTATATATCAATTACAGAATAATAGTCGTAATACATCCAGCCTGCCAAATAAAAAGTCCACCCAACTCTATCAATGGGAGAAACGCCATCTATCCCAGTACATGTAGCTGTTTAGCTCCGACAACGCCCCTGGTATAAGAACAAGACGTAAATAGAAAGAAGAAATAAAGAAAGTCAGGAAATAAAGAAAAAAAATTAAACGAAAAATAAAAAAGAAATGAATAAAAAGAAAGGCCGTGTCGTAAAGTATACAAAGAACAAAACAATATCAACAAAGAATGAGAAGAAACAAGATCACTGCCCATGTGGTAACGACGGCCCAGGCCCATACATCAGTGGCATACCATGCTTCTCAACCTGCTGTTGCTGCTGCTGCTGCTGTTGGAGATGATTATGAAACGCCGTCGGATCAGCCGAATACCTACCAGCAGCGCTCCCAGCCGCCTCATGCTGCTGATCCGCCTCACTGAGCACCTCCCTCGTGAGCTCGACATAATCATAAGCAAACTCGCCAATCTCGGCATCATCAATGCCCAGGATCTCCGCATCCTCGGACGCACGTATGCGCAGCCCGGGGATCAGATTCAGCAAGAACAAGATGAGACAGGTGCCCACAAAGGAGTACGCCATGCCCGTGAACGAGTCGGCAAGCTGGTACGCCAGCTGGATCCAGTGGCGGTTTAGCCAGCCGCCGTCGATGCGGGACACTCCGTCCAGCGCAGCGATGTAGTCGGCCGCGAAGAGCGCGGTGAGTATATTGCCCACCAGCCCGCCGACGCCGTGCACGGCAAAGATGTCGAGGGCGTCGTCGACGCGCAGCAGGAACTTGAGCTTCGTAGCGTAGTTCGACACCGAGGCGCCCACGACGCCAAACACCACGGCTGCCCAGGGCGGCACGAAACCCGACCCGGGGGTGATGCACACCAGCCCAGCCACCACGCCGGAGCAGAACCCCACGGTAGACCACTTCTTCTCGAGCCGGTAGTCAAGAATACACCAGGTCATGCCGCCGACGCAGGCAGCCAGGTTGGTGACCACGGCGGCCATGACGGCACGCAGGTTCGCCGCCAGCGCCGACCCGGCATTGAAGCCGAACCATCCCACCCAGAGGAACACGGTGCCGACGACGATGTGGGTAACATTGTGCGGACGGTAGTTGAGCTCGTGGGTCCCGTGGCCCCTCCGCTTCCCGAGCATCATGGAGTACGCCAGGGCCGACGACCCGGAAGCGATGTGCACGGGCGTGCCGCCGGCGAAATCCAGCCCGCCCATCCTGTTGGACCACCCGCTCGGGTTCCACGTCCAGCACGCGATGGGGTCGTAGATGGCCGTAGCCCACACGAACATGAAGACGACGCAGGGGAGCATGCGGCCCCTCTCGGCGACGGCGCCCGTGGCCAGGGCCACCGTGATGGCGCTGAACATGCCCTGGTACACGGCGAACAGGAGGTCGGGGATCTTGTCGGACCCCACCGAGGGCCGGGCCAGCACGTCCATGAAGCCGAAGTTGTGCAGGTCCCCGATGAAGCGGCCCGCCGTGTGCGAAAAGGTCAGCGAGTAGCCCCAGAAGAACCACTGGAAGCATGTCACTCCCACAGCCATGATGGATAGCCAGATGAGAGATAGGGCTGATTTCCGACGAGCCAGACCAGAGTAGAAGAAGCTGTGTTGGGTTCTTTCGTTAGCGGGGGGAGGCTGGAGGGAGGAGGAGAGTGGTGGTGCTTACCCAACTCCGGGAATCATGAGGAGGACGAGACCAGTGGCTGTCACGACCCAAGCAATGTCGCCGGCCTGGAGGAGGGGTTCGGTATGTCAGTAATTGAAGAGCATCGAGGTTGTTTCTGAGAAGAAGAAAAAGAAAAAATGTCCCACATTATACCAGACATTGACGTCGAATTCGAGTGGGTTGGCACCCTGTTCCCCAGTGCCATTATATGGGATGGTATCCCTTTCGTCGAACAAGTCCATGTTGGCAGGTCAGATGCGAAGTCGACGGTCGTGAGAATCGGATCGGGAACTGTATGTCGTCGGGTGTTTCGTGTATGGTATTCGATGGTGGAAATATATATATATCGCGGTTCCTCCTCTCTTTCATTTGATCTCCCTCCGTAATGGCGTGGATTGCACATTCAACGTTGGTGAACAGCGTCTAGAAGAATCGCGTCCCCCGTCACCGTGGACCAGTGGCAAAGATAAGGGAAAAAAAGAGAATTATGTCACGCGTGGGTTCCAGTGGGGTGTGCGCCTAGACCCCGGGCGGGGGGACGGGAAGGGGTATTACTAGACTGTAATGCTAGTGGTGGTGGTACTTTCAGGTTTAATTGATAGATGCATCGAAAGTAACAGTCGATTAGGAAATAGGAATAGAAAATAGAGACAGAGGCAAGGACAGAGACAATGAAACATACAGATGAAAGAACAAAGGCATTGGTGACGGTTACATACACGTGTAGAAGAGGTGCTACACTACTAGAAGTAGGTCAATTGAAGTAACGTGGGATGGAGATCTTCAAGTCACTGTATTCATCTGATGACCGAGTATAACATCTAGTAGCACAGATACTATTACTGCACCTGTACTCGTACACTATGCCTTCTTTGTCTGCTCTCTCCTAGTCCTATATTCCATCTATCCTCTCGACCTGCAGGAACCAGTACCATAGTCAGTCCATAGTCCATAGTCAGTCCACTGATAGCGGGACCAACGGTTCCCCCCACGGTAAGACCTCTCCCGTACCAACTCCTGTACTCAATTACTCTGTGAGCCATCAGCCAACAAGGTGGGGGACGGGACTGATAAGGTATCTTGATATGATTGGTCCAGCTAGGCATGGGTTTGCTGCATTCGCGACGGCTGCATTCAATGTTCTTCATTACGGGTATTACAGAAAAGTACTTTCCATGCATTTCAATACTTCCAATGCTTGCTTTCAACGGATTCTACACTGATACTTGTATACTCTATTGCGTCGAGAAGTCATATTGAGTCAACTCAAAAGAAGTCACGTTCAGTCAAGTCAAGAGAATGAAGAGTCAAAGAATAATAATAATAATAACCAGAATGAATAAAAAAGACCTTGCCAGATTAAATATAAACATGTAAATCTGTACCTTAATAGCGAACCCATACCCAAAATATATCCAATAGGATCCTTGTAGAAGATGATGTAAAAGTAAAGAAGTAAAGAAGAATAATAAGTAAAAAAAGAATAAGAATATAAACCAGAAATAATACCAAAATACCATACCCAAAAACCAATATCGGTACAAAAAAATGTTGTTGCATGCAATAATATGTTGTAGTGTGTTGCGTGTTGTTGTTGCGTTGCATTCATCTCATACTATGAGATCAAAAGCTTCGTTTGCTTCGTCATATGGGTTGGTCAATGACCTTGAATACATCGATATGATGTATTGTATAAACATCAGAGGTCAAGTCTGAGGATCAGGAGAGGGATGAGGAATGATCAGTGATCAAGTGAGAAGAGACAGGGTGGTAGCCAAGTCTAGAATCCAAACACCTTGAATCGACTCTCAGCACCACCCTGCGACTCCTCGACCGACTTCTGAAGCTTCCTCGTCTCGCGGACAGCAGCATCCCTCTCCTCCTGGAGATTCAGCACCTCGACCTGAGCCGTGCTCATCCTAGTAATGACATCCTGCATCTCATTCTCCGCGTCGGCGAGGGCCTTCTCCAGCTCTCCCACCTTGGAGCGGAGGGACTTCATCTCCGCCTCGTCCTCGAACGAGGCCTCCGCCAGACGGGGGGATCCGGGGAACGCCGAGAAACCAGGGGTAGTGCTACCACCACCACCGGCGGTGCGGCGAGCCAGGGGAGAGCGAGGGGACTTGAGAGCCGGTGACTTGAGACCGTTGATGCGCTGCAGGGCGTGGGAGTGCGCGTCGTGCAGCTTGCCAATCTCCTCCTCGTGCTGCATCACCGTGTCTTCCGAGGCCGACTGCGCCGTCACCAGCTGGTCTTCTAGGCCGCGGAGGTGCTCCATCAGGAACGTGATGCGGTTGTTGTTGGACTGGCGGTCTGCGTCGCCGCGGGCGACAGCGTCGGCCAGACGGTTGCGCAGGTCCGCGTTGGCCGAGAGCTGCTGGTGCACCTGCGATGCGAGCTTCTCCACCTGTCGTGCTGACTCGACCAGCTCGTCTGATAGTGCGCGCTCCGCCTGTACGCCCTTGGCCTCGTTGTTGGACAGGTTGTCGTACCGGTCCGCCAGGGCGTCCATCTCGCCGTTGACAACGTCGCGCTCCGTGACGGCCAGCGAGAGCGCCTGCTCTAGGCGCTGCATGGCGTCGTGCGTCTTCTCGTCCGACGGGAGCCCCGACTCGAGGTTCTTGATGCGCTGCAGCGCCTCTGTGTATAGTGTCTGCAGCTTGCCGTACGCCTCCTGCAGAGATGCCGACGACACCGGCGAGCCCGACGATCCGTTGCTGGATCCGCTCGACCGCGCAAATGACGTGGGGATCAGGATGTCGTTCTCGTCCAGGAGCTCGCGCAGAGACGCAATCTCGCCCTCGGCCCTGTCCAGGTCCATCTTCAGACCGCCCAGGCCCTTCTCCACCTGCCACTTCTGCTCCAGGGCGTCCTCGGCCCGGCGCCGCAGCAGGTTGACCTCGGTGCGGAGGTTGGAGATCTCCCTCTCGAACCCGCCGCGCTTGGCCGGGCCCGCCATGAGGCGCTCGCGCTCCGTCTCCAGCGTCTTGATGCGCTTCTCGTAGTCGCGGCTCTGGAAGAACTGCCTCTCGAGGAGGTTCTTCAGCGCGTTGTGGAGCGCGTCGCGCTGCTCCTCAACATCCTTGAGGCGCTCGGCGATGGCTTCGCGGGACTCGACCTGGCCCGTCTTGACGCTGTTGGACCTCGACAGGCCCATGCCGCCTCGCCCGCGCATGCCGCCCGTGGCCACCGAGTTGGACCGCGAGAGGCCGCTGGCCATCATGATGGAGCCGCGCTTGGGCGTGCTGTCGCCCATGATGGAGCCTCGGCGGAGGTTGGTGTTCTCGCCCTTGAGCGTCTCGAGCTCCTGCTGCATCTTGGTCGACTCGTACGTCAGGTTGGCGTACTCGGCGGCCTCGGCCTCGAGACCCTCGACGCGCGCGCGCAGCTGCGGCACCACCTCATCACGGAGGTTGTCACGCTCGTTGCAGGCGCCCTGCAGCTCGCCCCTGAGGGCTGATAGCAGGTCCTCAAAGTTGTCCTTGGACGACCGCTCCTCGACGAGGCGTCGTCGTAGGTCTTCGCAGCTCTCCTCGAGCTCCCTCATGCGCTCGTTGGCGTCCAGATTGTTCATCTGGGCCAGGTCGACGTGGGATGCCCGCTCAGCCAGCTGCTTGATCTTGAGGTCGAGGTCCTTTCGCCTCAACCTCTCCTCCTGGAGCTTGTCGGTCAGCTCGAGCTTGATCGAGGCCTTCTCCTGCTCCGACCTCCTCTGGATCTTCTCAATCTCTTCGCGTCCATTCTCCGTCTCGCTGGCCTTGGCAGAGCTGTAGCCTGAGTCGGAGAAGTAGTCGCTGGTCCGCTTGCTGGGGGGCTGTGCGTTGTTGGCCTGCTCCTGCAGTCTGTCAACGAGCTCCTCCAGGTCCATCTCGCGTCGGATGGACGCGGCCAGCTCAGAGCTGATGGATTTCAACTCGTCCTCCATCTCTTCAATGTGTTCTGGTTCGTATGGGTGTAGCGTCGTCGGCGACGTGGGTAGGTAGGAATCACGGCTTCCGGTCGCGACGTCATTTGATCTTCTTTCGCCCGAGAATAGTGCACTCGGCGCGTTGCTCGGAAAGCCGCCCGCCGCCCCCTTTGTGGGCGGGGTCTGCGGCGACGTCACCGCGGTGAAGTCCGTGGCCCCGGGCGACTGGTTGCCCCAGCCGAAGAAGGTGGCAAAGGGCGATGCCGAAGTCGGGGACTTGGGCAGCTGCTTGTTGCGGTGCGCAGAGTCTGGGGTGCCCGTCTCGGAGTCGAGGGTCAGTGCGTCTTCTCGTGCTGCTGTGTCGACTTGTTGTAGCTTTAGATGGGGTGGCGCGGGCTTTGATGCTAGCATTGGGGACGGTGTGTCGCGTCGGTCAATGTAGTCGGAGACGGCCGACTCGTACTCGTCGTCGTCGTCGGTAGAGAAGGCGTCGGGTCTGAGGTTGCTGTTGCTGCTACCTCGGCGCTTGTCGACGGCGGCCTTGGGTGTCAGGGCGGCGTCTGTTGCCTGTTGGTCGTCTTGGTCGTCTCTTTGTTCTCTTTGTCCACCTTGTCCTTCTTCTTCTTCTCCTTGTCCCTGTTCAGGTGCGTCGGAGAGAAGATCGTCGTAGACGGACAAGACGTCAGAGTCGTCAGACTGCGATCCAGACCCAACGTGTTCGTCGTGGGGAATGTTTCGAGCGTCGGGTGCCGGGCCGTTGTCGTTTGAGTTGAAACGGGCCTCTGACAGTCTGTACCACACCAGTCTCAGTCAGCCATCATGGTCAAGCAGGGCCGAAGGATGGATCTGTGGAGGAAGAGGATCTCGACGTGGGGCTCTCTTCTCGGTACGAATCCCATCCGTGAGATCCAACCCTTTTCCGACAAGTACTAGTGATGATGACGGTGAAGGAATATGGACTTACTTGGGCTGCGACGCAGTCAGACTGTCTCTGTCGGGGTACTCGTAGAGAGTAGGGCTATCCTGGGCAGAAGCGTCCCTCTCGAACCTGTGATCGGGGGTGGGCAGGTCGATGTACGAGGACGAGGTAGTGGAGCTCGAGGCCTGGGAGAAGCGAGCGGCAAAGGTAGCGGCGGCGTTGGACAGGGGCTTCCTCTTGATCTGGTGTAGAGAGGAGCGAGGTGTAGTGGAGGTTGAGGTGGACGTATTGACGGGAGGGGCAGGTGGTGTCGGTGGTAGTGGTGGTGGTGCTGTAACGTGGGAGATCTGCGCGTCGTCCTTGTCGTCGGTACGAGTAGGGAAGCTTGTGGGTGTGTCTGTGTCCGTGTCTGGGTATGCGTCTGCGTCTGTGCCTGTGGCTGCTGCGCCTGTGCTCGTGCTCCTCGTATGGGACTGATAGCGGTTGGTGGTATTACTACCTGTACGGTTTCCTCCGGTGGTGGTGGTGGTGCTGGTACTATCGGTAGTGGCAGCGGCAGTAGTGGTGGAGGAAGAAGAAGAGGAAGAGGAAGTGAGTGGTAGTGGTGGTGGTGGTGCTAGTATCTGGCTCATTGGGGGCAGGGGCTCGGTCTCATCAGACGAGGAGGCAGATGGTAATACAGTATGCGTCTCGAAGTGGTGGGCAGAGGACAAGGGAGGAGCAGGCCACGAGGAGGGGATCGACAGCGTCTCCTGGGGGTCAAGGTCAAGACCGTCAGGGTCAGAAGACATGGACAAGCGATGAGGGCTTGATGCCATTTCGGGCAGAGAGTGTGACCCAGGCAAGGGTCAATTTCAATGGCAAAGCGGTGTCCTTATCGCCGGGGATTGGCCATGAACAAGGTCTGTACGGAGTACAGGTAGCAGTCCAGACTACAGAGAGCAGAATAGAGAAGGGAAAGGGAGCATAAGATGTGATGATCAGATTTAGGGGGGCCTGGGGGGGGAAAGGGGGGCAAAGCCAAGGGCCAACAACAGGGGTGTGTGTATGCGTGTGTGTGTGTGTGTTTGTGTGTGTGTGTGTGGGCGCGCGTGCGGGATGGATGGTCGGCAAGTGTTGCGGCGTATTAAATTAGTACGCGCGAGTGAGAGAGAAAGAGAGAGGAAGAGGTCATTCATTAATCCATTAGACCAGGGGTGGGTGGGTGGTTGGTTGTCTGGTTGGCTGAATGTTGGCGCCCTCTCAGAGATGCACACACAAGAGGTTCAGAGTTCTCTTTGTCGCCCTTTGTGGGCTGGGGTGTTGAACAGGGGTTGATAGTGATTGACAAGGGGGGTGAAGAGAGCCAAGGCTAGTAGAAGTAGACTTGTACGGAGCACTCGTAGATGATGCGGCAAAAAAGGGAGATGATGAGCGGCAGCGACGGCGACGAGGGCGGGCGCGTGGTGAACAGGTGGTAGTGGCAGGACCTGGCAGGTTCCTGGCAGCCAGTGACAAGACAAATGATGCAGGTAAATGGAGTAATAGTTACGGAGTAGTAAGAATAAAACATCAATAACAACCTATAACAATCGTAGTACTATGTTTTTTTTTTTTTTTTTTAGTAGTGTAAAAGTCGCGTAGACGCGCTCGCAGTTCTCGTATTACAGTACATGTACAGGCAGGTAATACAGGTAATAGTACTCCGTACTGTAGTAGTAATAGTAGACCCGTACACAGATCCAGTAACCAAAACAGAACAGAAAAAGGGGCCGGCCGTTCAGGGGAAAGTGGAGTCGTCTCTTTCATGTTCAATGCCCTTGGACCATTCACAGCCACTCAATAATACTCCGTCGAGTCCATGGACCATCTGGCAGTGACTCCACTCCACCAATCACACGCGCGTCTTTATTTTAGGGTGGTTCCTGCACTAGCGTCAGGGCGGGCAAAGAAGTCCCATGGCACTGACTGCACGAGCACTGAACACCTGCTGAGCACTGTTGAAGCGAGCACTGAGCTTTCCAAGTTCTAGCCCCGCCCCTTCAGTGAGGTGCCCTGGAGTCTTGAAGGGGCGGGCCTCCAGCTTAGTGCCCACCTGGTATTATTACGGGCCCCTGTGCTAAATCTAACCCCACAAACGTCGTGTCTCGTCCAATTATAGTCAAGAGTGTTCCACATGCCTGCCACTTGAACCTTGGGTGCAGGTGCAGGTAAAAGAGGCAGGAACGACCTGTCGTCGCAAAATACCACAATACCACCTTCCTGTCATTATTCAATTTTCTTAATATTAATTCCCTGATTCGTAAATGTCGATTACAATGCCAGTATTAATGAACATGGGGGATGAGAAGTTATGACCGAGTGTTTCTTCCGACTGTTGTGCACACCGAGGTGAGCACCGAGCACATCTCTAGTTCAAGGGCAGCCATTAGCATGATACTAGATCTATAGCACCTCGTAGCATCTCCTTAGTACAACTCGCTCCCTCTCTGACTTCAATATTGAGCCGCATCCCTTTATTCGACCCCTTTGCCACCAATATAATACTCCCTACAGACAAAGTCAATCCTCCATAGTCTAGGACACTAAAAAAAACACCCTTGATGGGTAATATCCTCTGTGCACTGTAGATCAATTCGACTAATACTAGTCCCTCAATCCCTCACTCACCATGATAGTAATACTCCGTACACTGCGCCCACCAAGCCACTCATCTCCGCGTTGCATGAGATCAACCTCTTTATCCACCGACCGGATAGTCATGTTGCATTACTACGAGTAGTACAGAGTACTCCGTAAACCCACATCGCTTGACGACGTAATACTGCGCGTTTATTTCCTCGTCATGCCTTTACGAATACCATCATGCTCTTCTTTTAGAGCCTACCTGTACGGAATATCATATCACCATTCTATCGCTCACCTGCAACGTTTACATACTATTCCTTCTGCACGGACTTATACGAGTACCACTCAAAACCCCATGACACATGTGCCACTGTATTCACCACCAAAAACTTAGTGAGCACTGTCCCGAGACCTGATATGGATCCATGATGTTTTGCTTTGCTAGTCAATCATCGTAGACTCGTAGTAAGACTTCCCCTCCCCCGCCCCCCTCTTTTCCAGTTTTCAACCCAGAGACAAGAAAAACCGTCAGCCTTGTGGTTTTACCCATATGTAAGGAGTTGAAAAGTATTGAAACCGTGGGACTACTCGTGCTCTTGGGTTGAATATGATGACTGTACTCGTCAAGTCGTCAACCAACATGTGCAGGGGTAAACACACTTCTACGTGTACGAGTACGTGTACGAGCTCTAATACCGTACCTGATGGATCGCATGCTGCATGTAATCCGTGCATACGTACGTAATATTCCCAACAGCCATCTTCTGAGCTTCCATTTCCGCTTCTCTCCGCATGTCACCACGGGATGTGTTTATTCTTACGGGACACTCATTCTTACAAGTGGACATATTGTTACTCTGTACCTGTATCAGGTAGACAAAAACGTACGAGCATTACGGTGAATACGAGTACTCATATTTCTTTATAGATACCTGAAAATTGGCATTCAACGTTGAAACCACCCCGTTCATCATCTACGGTGACGGTAACAGATCTAAAAATACGTTTCAATAAACTTTTATAATACCCATCTCGTATTTGCTATGTAGCTACTAACATGAATCGACAAACCGAGCCCGTGCGTACACAATGGCATGATCCCCTTCTATGCAGCACAGCCATCTTTCTTTTTTTGTTTCTTCTCCCTGTTCTTCTCCTCCCTTGACCTTGAAAAGTCTTCACCTAAAAAAAAAAGCAAGGCAAGAAGAAAGAAAGAAAGAAAAGAAAAGAAAGACAATCATCAAAACACGTGGCTGAACTTTCATTGCTTTTTATGAACCCTTATTTTTGTTTCTGCCTTCAATGATATATCCCTTGCTTTAACTCTACACAACTGTCCATCCGTTAAAGATTGCCCTGCGGGGGGCCTCCTGCAAAGCGCCCCTTCTCGCTACGCTCGTCTGTCTACGTAGTCACTCTAACACACATTGCTGCTTTACAAGTATGACGAACCATTCTTTTCTTTCTACACCACTGTCAATATGTAGATGCCCGTTGGGGATTCCCCTGCCGGGGGCCTCCTGCGGAGAGCCCTTCTCGCTACGCTCGTCTGTCCTCATAGCCCTTCTCTTTGCCCAACATGCTTTTTTTTTTCTTTCTTTCGTTTCAACACCAACATCCCGTAGCAATAACCCAGACAACATACCAAAATAGATCTTGTACAATAGACTTCTTTAGACTAAACCTCTCCCCCCAAATCACCCCGAGAAATCCAACTTCCCAGGAGGCAAGAGTGCCAAAGTCCCATTACAAGGACATCTCCTCTGCTGAGCAATCATAAACGTCAAACCCGGTCCTTTACCCGGCATCTCCTCCATAACCCAGGTACACCTCGTACACCTCTTCCACTGTCGTCCGGGGCCCATCTTGAGCTTATTCTTGGTGAAAGTATCCAGCTGAGCCGTACGCATGCCCTCCACGGTAGAAAGGTCATCCTGCACCGTCATGACGGATAGGGGCTGGAAGAACAGTCTCGCCGGGTCCGTCGCCTTGCGAAACATGACGAGGTCGTAGCCGAAGAACTTGCGCAAGACGGGGAAGAGTCCCAGCTGAGGGGCCGTGGCCACGAGCATCTGCGTCTCCATCTGCGCTCGTATCATCTTGACGGCCTCCTCCTCCTCTTTGCTATCGGGCTGGGGCGTAGCTGATCCCCCCTGGCCGGCACCACCTTTTACACCCCTGGCCATCTTGGGTAGAAACGTCCCGTAGGCGTGACCGACCCCAGCGCCAAGCGTGCTGGTGAGCTTCTCGAACTCGCTGACCCGTACTAGCGCTGAGCTGCTCACCTGCTGGAGGTTCTGAAAGGCTCGCTGCATGCGGGGGTTGGGCGTGCCAGTGCTGGTACTGGGCGCTGGTGTCCCGTCTGCTGCTGCTGCTGCGGCTGCCGCGGCGGCGAGGGCGGATTGCTTCCGATAAAAGGTCACTGCCTTGGCCGCCATGGCCTCCATGTGCGTCAGACGACGGCACAGAGCGCTCAGGAAGCATCGGCTGCTCGAGCATATGAGCAGGTGGAGGGCCACGTCGTTGCGCTTCTCGAGGTAAGGCCCCAGCTCGGATGCGCGCTCGGGAGTGAGCAGCCGAGAGAACTCCTCGTCGTTCATTAGCTCGAACAGCGAGTCCGTGATCCACGCCACAAGGTCCAGCGACCACTTAATCAAAGATCCTAGCATCTCCACCACCTCGTGGTCGTCCATAGGGCTCCTACGCCCCCCGACGTTAAACTGCGCCGTCGTCGCGACCGTCACGTTGAAGGCCGCGCTGCGGATCGCAGCCGTCATCGACGCGAATGCGCTCTGGAACGTCCGCGGGTTGGTGTCGCCTCGGAATCCGAGACTTACAAGTATAGCCATGCATGACGGCAGCTGCGTGTTCTTAAGCAGCGCGTCGTGCGATGGCTCTACCACGTAGTCGATCTGGATGGCCAGGATGCGGAACACCTCACTGACCCAGTCTTGTACGAATCCTGTTTGGGACAGTTAGCGGGCTGGTAAGGACGCAGCGTCATGGTTCTAAAATGACGTACTCGGTTTTTCCGCGAGAGGCTGCACAACGGCGAGGATGTCGTCAAAGTTGGTCTGGTACTTGATAGACGTGGCCGCCGTGACTGATAGGCCGGCAATCGTAGCCGCGTAATGCTCTGACGTTTTGTTAGTCTCTATCCAAAAAAAGCGTTGATTCCGGAATAGGCTCACCGTCGCGCATTTTATTCCCAATATCTCCTTCTGGGAGACGTAGCTTGCTCCATGTCATCTTTCCACTGTCTCCAAGCTGAATCATGGAACACCCCGTTGGTGAAAGAGCCATCTGCTGGCCTATTTTCGGGGGAAAGGGTATTAGTTAAAATGCAATGCTGCTTCACACCCAATTTTTACTTCACTCACATTGACAATCATCGGGAAACTTGAATCCGACCTGCTGTAGGTTCATGACGGAGGCGAATTCTCTCTCCGTGTACATCTCCTCAAAGGTGAAGCGGTCGCGGTACTGGATGCTCCCGTCGGAAAAGGACAGAATGACAGCCTTGCCGAACAGCGCGGACTGGACGCCGATGACGCACTTGTCGATGAGGATGGGGTCGAGCGGTTTTAGGCTCATGGACGAGGACGGCTCGGACGCGATGCTGTTCCGGCGGTTGCCTAGCTGCCTCACGGCCGACTGCAGGTTGTGCTTCTGCTCGCAGGCCTCCCACCTGTTGATGATGGTCTGAGCGGCCGGGGAGGTGCCCGGTGTGGTGGTGCGGGCGCGGGTCGTGAAGATCATCGGCGACACCGTCTCTGTGCCCGACTTGTCCATGATGGAGGGCAGGGCCAGCAGGTTAGTCACCTCGGGCGTCGCGACCTCTTCCGGGGTGTCGTCTGCCCAGCTGGTGATGGCGCACGGCTTGGCGACCAGGCCTGCGTTGAAGCGCGTGTCCTGGGAACCTCGCTCATTGCCGGGCTGAACAACCCACTGGATATCGACGCGGACAAATTGTAGTCGACGTGCTGTAGTGACCATGGCGAGAATGAGGTACTCTGTTGGTGGTAGTAAGTGTTAGCACTTGTTTATTTTCTCTTCTCCCTTTATCCCCATTCTCACGGGTTTATGCTTTCAGGGAGATGTTAACATACTCTTTTCTGAGGCAAACGAAGCATGAGTGATGAGTTCGTCTGCGCTTCCGATGCTCTCGAGCTCCAGCCTCGTCTCCTCAGGCCGGCTGTTGACCTGCATCCACACCATCTTGAGGATGCCACCGGTGGTGACGGTGAGCAGGGCGCTCCTCCCCGTCTGCGGGTGGGCGGGCGACTCGGCGTGTATAAAGGAGCTGGCGTAGTGGTAGTTGCCTCGCTCCGTCTTGTTGGCGGGGCCGAAGAGCACGTTGTACGACTGACGCGTGGACTTGTCGCCCACGCCGGCGGCCGTGGACAGGTTGGCGGGCAGCCAGTAGCAGCCGACGGTGGCCTGGCTGTCGTCGATGGGCTCCAGGTCCCACTTCTTGACCATGAAGGGCTGGTTCAGCGTGTTGGAGAACATGAGCAGCGCGAGCCTCCCGGCGCTGTCGAAGACGGCCAGCTCCGGGTTGTTGGTCTCGGACCACTCCAGGTGCACCAGCGGGTCCTCGGGCGTGCCCCTGACCAGTCCGCACACCGTCGGCTCGCTGATGTCCCACTCGCCGTCCGAGGGTTGGCATCGCAGGAACCGGAGCTCCAGCTCTTGACCGTCTGGTGTGATGGAGGCGATTGTTCCCACCTTGGACCAAGCCACCGTCCTGAAGAAGAAGAGTTAGATGCCGAACTACAAAGAGAGGCGCGGGGACTGGTGGCGCATGTAGCAAAAAACGTACCTGAAGCATCCGCGATTCCGGAGCTGGTCCAGTCTCAAGTCAATCTGCTTGGTAGGCTGCCGCATCGGAAGACCACCGGTGCCATCGCCGAATAGGTCATCGACATCGCCGACTCCATCCATCTGCATGGGGATGCCATTGTCGAGGAGGAGAGGCATCTCCTTGGTGGCCATATGACGGGAAGTATTTTTTTATTCTTTCCTTCCACCCTGATGTTTAACGTTTTCACGAAATTTGAAGATATAAAAGAAAAACCCCCCAAATCTCTCTCCCGTCGTAATGATATAATGAATGTCCGAAAAAAAGAAAGAAAGAAGAAGAAAAAGTGGTATCCAGAAGAAAATGAAATGAAAAATGAAATTCGCTGAATCAATGAATGAACTTGGGGGCTAGTATCAAACGACTGAGAGCTTCTTCAGCCTTGTGGTTCCCAAGTCATTTCTCAACAGTAAATAGCAAACAAATCAATGGATCATCACGTGAGCGCAATTCCAGCCACGGCAGAGAGCGCGAGAAACCGCCGTCGTCGCTGAGTCACCGTCGGATTCTGTGGTAAATACAAGATTGGGTTGCTTAATTGCCTTGTCGATGAGTGTGAGATGGACCTGGATGTTGACGAGACGGAGCAGCGATCAAGTTGAATGCACTTCAGGTGACTGAGGCCAGCATGAATAATCGCAAGGCGTCGGTAAAGCCCCGGGTAGCTACTTGCACTTAACCGGTACTACAGTCTGGCCTAGGACAGGTCGGTCAACTGGCAGGAAGTAACACGGAGTAGTACTTGGGGGGGGGGGGTTGTATTACAGCGCGCCTACAGGCCACAGAGCCCTTGTACCTGAGGCTCTGTAGTGCAGCGTCATTGTGGATCCCTTCCAGCGCTTTGAATCCCGATAACACCCCTGATGATTGGTCCGGTCCTTTACCTCTACAGGCTTGCACTGCACTGGCTAGAGCCTCACGGCTAGTATAAACGACCTGGACCGGAAGAAACACGCAACTGAAACTTTGGCGGCGGAAAAGACAACGGAGGAACAAATAACGGCACGCCAAGAAGATTGGAAGGAGTGATGAAAGGACATAGCTAGATCGAATCTCAGAGAGGTTATTCTATCTTTTTTCTCAGTCCTTCTTTCATCATTCTTTTCAGCTAGTATGTGGCCAAGTCGATCATGATGAATATGGCGAGCTAGCACATACCTCACTCAATCTACACATACCCCGTACCTTGCGTGCTTGCTTGCTTGCATGTGATTGTTGTGTGAGGAAGGAAAGAGCGAGCGGCAATGGATAAAAAAGAAGGAGCGAGGCAATACGGGGAAATAATGGGTTCAATGTAGGATGAATATCCTTGAAGTGCCCTTATCACTCTTTCCCCCCCTTCAATTATAAATAACCATTATCGTGTTGATTACATGTATGTTGCCATTGTAGTTTCATATATACATTTACTTCGCCCCAACCCCCTTCCCTCCCTCCCTCTCTGTGTCTCCTTTTCTCTCGCCCCTCTCTTTTTCTTTTCCTGTTCGAAACTTGCAACATGGAACGCTGCTACCCTACTCTTACCCACTCACAAGACATGATGTTATCAACCTAGGTCCTAAAGAACCCCTACTAGACTAAGTAAGCAAAAGTAGAGAGAGATAAAGCGGTAACATCGTTCTAAAATTCAAAGTAAGCATATAAGTTTATCGGTGTAGTCCCCCCAAACCAAGTCTAAAAAAGAGCATAATATTCAGCCCGTTACATGGCAAGAACTCAAAATACACCCAAGGGAGACGGACAGTCTCTAGACCACTATGTCATGACATCGATACAAATGGTCGCTTAGTCTCACTTCAACATTGAACTCATGAAATCATCGGTATGTACATGAATCACTCCGGAACTCCCGTCCACTCAGTACTAGTAGCCAGCACGTACAGGTAGTGGCATCATCCAATGTTACCAAGACCACTACGAGTACGACCCAAGGGAGGCAACTCGTTCTCGATGATAATATCCCTCTCTAACCGCCTTCCGCGCCTTGCGTGCATGTACATGATGATGATGATGCATGACACTGCCGGTTCGCACAAAGTTCAACCAACTACGTAGGCGGGGCCGGTCACGTTTGTACGCCCTTCAGTACGAGGGAGGTACTATTGTTTGTTTCTCTGTCTATTTTATTTTATTTTATTTTATTTTTTTGCCACGACCAGAGTCGTATTGAGTGAATATAGTATACAGCTATAAGAGAAGAGAGAAAAGGAAGCAAAGCGGTGGAGAACCGGACACGTCTCGGACGCAGTCCGTAACAAGTTTGTACATCGGGGAACTGGGTGGGATACTCCTAGCAGTAGTGATACTACATTTACCCATATTTCTTTCTTCTTAGAATTGAAGATTGAAAACAAGCATAGATTAAAGAGCTCATGTACCTTGATAGACAGTTCTTATACTCGATATGTAACGACGACATACAGATACGGCGTTCCGGCGTAGCATTACATATACTAGTAACACGAGTACACGTACACGTACGCCATCACTACGGGCGGTGACCATCCGCCGTTTGGAATCACACAAGGACCACATAATAGATTGATTTTTCTTTTTCTTTGTATGAACTGTTAGTCGTACCCGGTGATGTTTGTTGTCGAGGCTCGGACGAAGCACGGAGCTTGTCAACCCGGTTTACATATGCATGCAGAGACGGGTTACGATACTATTCCATGTCTGTGACTATCAGTCAACACACGCCAGGTACATGTAGTAATCGTAATCTGTATGACGGCTGTGTAGAACACAAAAAATGCTTGTTGCACAAAGACAAGAGTTAAAGGCTGCATAATGTCTCGGACTGAAATATAATAACGTCAAGCACGCACCTTCCTTCCATCACTGGTCCACTACGAGTACGACGTACAAACCTCAGAGTGCTTGCTGTTATTACTTGTACCCTCGCTTACTCTTCTTCGACTCCGTTGTATAAATGAAGTTGCAGCTAAAAAGAAAGAAGAAAAAAAAGGTCCTGCAAGGGTCATTCTGGACCAAATCTTCTCTTCCTTCGGCGGAGTCACATGCGTCTCGCTTTCTCTCTCCCTCGCCTTTATCTCGGCGGCACCTTGGGGATAATTCAGAGTACATGTATATATTGGGGGTGTGGTCAGTGAGATTATTGCATGTGCAGGTGAAAGACTTGTCATGTTTGGGCTCCTTTTTTCTCTCATGTACGTGTATGGAGTATTAGTGTTGCGACGTTGTAAGTGTATTATACTCCGTACTCCGTACTTGTTTCGAAGACTTTGAGGAGAGAGAGGTCGGGATAACTCGCGTGTATATATCCGGGCTTATTTATAGCATTATCTGTATCTATATCTATTGTTTTGCCTTTTTTTCCTCCCCTTTCCGTTTTATGATGGCTGGGTTGTTGCTTCCCGTGTGGGATACGTAGAGCAAGACATTCTGCTTCAAAACCAGCTGAAAGGGGAAGGGGGAGGAAAGATCACATCTGTACACGTACCTGTATCTTTGGTGTGTGTGTGTGTACGTCTTCTTTTGTTCCATCTTGTACTCAGTCTCTCATCATACAAGGTCATGTCGTAATGGCGTGTGCGGAGGTTCGTTCATGGAGTGTTGTCGTCGCCCCCCCCCCC